>JARHVA010004191.1:1147500-1662126 GCA_037957365.1 Torreya grandis
ATTTGTTAAGGTAAAAGGACACCACTTTTTCACTTATATTGGCATTAATGGCTATCTAGATAATGAGTGTTTTTCTCTCAAACAAAAGCTTACATAGTTAACAGATCAAGAATTATTGCATTTAAAAAAGAGACATCTAGAACTCATTCACATACTTCTTCTAGAGGCACATTTGTTAGGGTCGAGCCATCCCATGCTAATCCTTCTAAGGAAAACATGGTCCATCAACCTATGTAGAGGAGGACCACTAGCAAAAGTCCTTTTCCTAGTGCAATCTCTACTAGGACTGATTGTTCCCACATTGATCCTACCATGGAACCATTGGTTGATCATGTCTTGGATATAGGCATGCATGGAGGGTATGTACCTACATAATAGATTTGGGTTCTTAAACATGTACCTACACATTTACTAATTGCACTTATGATTTCAACAAAGTTGACTACAAAATCAAAACTGATAATTACTTTACCACATGATCATTACAGTAAAACATTCTTATTTCCTATAGGGTTCCATTGCATACAATGAGTACTTCCCAATTCACATTATACAAGTAGTTCATTAAATTAAAATATTTAATACACCTTTTACCATATCCACAAACATACACCATGAGAGTCAAATACAATTAACAAATCATATAACAATCAACAGAGAATAAAGCAATGCAAATATATATTATATGCCAAATCAAGTCCATGTGAACAATGTCATACACATAAATTGGTATAAACATTTTACAAATAAACATAGCAATCATAAGTAGGGGAATATCCCTTGAGGTATATTCTTCATCACTATCGACATCCATAATTACAACACTACTAAAGGTAGATGGACTAGGATCAAACTATGGGCCTCATGCATGTGAAAGCACACGTACTCTCTCCTTGAAAGCACTTAGCCACCACACTATTTCTTCATGATCTCATTTCAAATATTTGTAGTGCTCAATAAGTGTCTGCATGATCTCAGTGGAACTCCACTCTGGTATGTCCCATCTATCTAGCTACACATGCAACTCCTCACGCTCTATGGTTATTGTATGGTATTATGCCACAACTCTTGCAACTGAATCAAATAATGATGCATGTACACTGGTGATATCAATAACTCTTTGTATAAATCCATCACTGGCTACATCCATTAACACATAATGAGTAAGGGCCTGAATCATCCGATCTACCATGCTCGACCACTCTTGGTTACTTACGCATATGAGATAATACACTAGTTAGTGACATATATAAAACCTAATAATTTTATAACACAACTCCAATATAAAAACTCGAAACTAAGATATGCACATGTGGCTCTAATGGATGCCTCATCAACTGATGTTGGTCCTATTGGAGCATTGTCTCTTGCATCACCACTTATCTCTCCACCACCACCCTATGATGTAGGAATGGCATATGGAGCCACAACTACAACATGGAACAACATAAGCCATTAAGCCCCAACCCACCACTATACATACCCATCAATGAAACATGCATCATCTCCTACTACTAGGGAAACCATGGGTTCTCATTCATCATTTGGGTGCAAGGCTAAATATACAGTAGTGGGTGCCCTATCATGTGGCTTGTGCCCACTTTATACTATGTGATGCCACATATATGGTGCTAAGGGCACACCCTGCTCGATCATAAATTATTATGTCACTCGATCATACTTAAATAACTCATACACTCTAGGAAATCAATCAATCAACCATATGCTAAGATAAACTCTTTGTAACTCATGACCATCCTCCAACTACCCAATAAAAGTCCTATAAGGACACCACACAATTTGATCAGGAGTAAGCCTATCCAACATAGTCTAGTATTCCATCATGATATGAAGTCTACCACGAGGTAATACCCATCGCTTAACAAACACCTATGAGTGGGCATATCTAATATGGGGACCACTAACTAGTCGCACTACTACAATATGTTCATTTGCCTAGACATGTAATAGAGTCATCGTACCAATCCCACCACCATGGCTCTCTAGTGTGAGCCTATATAAATCTTTGTACAAGTGGGCTAATATAGTGTGAGGCCAAGATTACCTAGTCCTATCCAACTCAATATGATGAACCACTTGGTACATACGATAATAAATCCCAACTATCCCACCCTCCATAACTATAAATGATGCTAGTAATACATAAAAAAACTCCTATAAGTGTATAACATCACCACTGATAATGTTATCAATCTGAATCATACTACTAGGTTCTGGCCCAGGATCCCTCTTACTAGTAAAGTATTCATGCAACCGTTGAATATAGCCATGATTCCCATCACCAGCAACCTGTACCTTCTCACCCCTAATTGGTAGCTAAAGATCTGCTATACATCCTCCAAGATGACAATCATCTCACTCATAAGGAGATAGAATGTATGGGTATCTAGGTTCCACCTCTTTGCTAGAGTGGTAAGGAGGTGGATGTCATATGGAATCTACCCCAAGTGGGACACATGACCCAATCCTAAGGGGTCAATGACTACCTAATCAACCACGTCTAAACCTAACTCCACCAAAGTCAATTAGTGTCAGACATGCCAAAATTCTTGAATATGCACATCCTTATATAACCAAGAAAACAACACTAAAAAACATTAGTAATCACATTTTATTATAAACTATATATATATCAAATAAACTAAGCATAAATTATAAAGATGCTAATTTCAAACAATAGCATCCACATAAGATAGTTGTGTCAGATGCTAACATCCACACCAGACACATACATTAGATGGTAACATCTGACAATGGATGGTTATGTCACCATCTTGATGCAAGCATCTATGAAGCTGATGAAAGTGTTTGATAACCTATGAAAATGCCAAAAAGTAGGCTTAAAATGCCAATTTAAAAATAAAATAAAATTACCAATAAATTTCCAAATAATTATTTACCAGCTTAGAAAATTACTAGTCGGTAATGGCACTCCAGAACATATTAAATTGCAAAATATGAGGATCTATTTTGTGTAGCATTGTTTCTCTCTATGCTCAGAGCTTAAAATTCACAAAGGTTCAAAATGCAAATGATTTCAAAATTCTATTCCTACCCGCCTAATATGCCATGTTGGCATAACTTCAAATGACCATATCTTGAACCTTGGTTATCCAAATTTGAAACTGCAAGTTGTATTGGGATATAGACAATGATCTCTTGAATGTTATAGCAAATTTGAAAATTTTCAAGCATTGTCAAAAATCACTAAAATTTTTGCTACACAGATATCTTACAACATTATGGATTCTACCAAAAATAATTTTACAAATTTTTGGCTACAACATTACCAAAATATTACCAAGTTAAATGTTATCAAGCAAATTCCTCATTATTCCTTTTATGAGGAGACCACCAACAACCACTATATTCTCTCCTCCTAAGTTGGGGGGGGGGATTTCAATAGGGGCATGTTTACAAACATGTTCTACATAATCGAAACACACTTGGCATAGTTCTTAAATATAGTAAGGGCATGTTTTAGAAGCATGTTATCCACAATCATTTAGTATGTGATACTTATAATATTAGATTTCACATTTTGTGGGGGCATGTCATATGGGAGTTGTTTCCACACGCTCAAAATTCTCAGATTCAGTGGTGGTATGCTTGAGAAGCATGTTATCCACACCTATTTAGTATTCAACATTTCCAGTTTATAGTGGGGGCATGTTTTGGAAAACATGTAATCCACATTTATACTTAATCTAGTTTTATATTCCTTTATACATACTAGGGTCATGCTTTGGAAGCATGTTTTCCACAATTATGCAAGTTTCCAAATTGGCAAAACATATATAGTATATGATCCAAATTCATAGTTATGGAAAAATCCTACACATTGGTACTAATTATTATACATAGTTTTAGAATGAGACATATCTAAGGTACATATGTTATTCAATGTGTGCCTAATATTAAAAAAAAAAATCAAATCAACTTCAAAATAACAAAAACTTCTATGTACTAATACCCTGACATACTGATACTCTGATTGATCATTTACAGATTATATCGAGCCTTACTCATCTATATCAGTTGGTTCTTCTTTTTTGATGTGATTGGAAGGATTAAATCATTTGGTCTCATTAAGTTATTGGGTAAGATTGATTACACCACTCATGTTATACTGAGCTATACATATACATATATTTTGCACTTGAGTTGTGATCATCGGGAAATGATATTCTTGATGGCTAAAACATTGTTCTTCCTATTCTGAATTGGGGGCATGATCACCTCCCAACTCTCCTTACTCCAAGTATAACACCACCTATTTGTAACACACTTTTACCACTTGTAGACTCACTCATCTTACTAACAAGGAGATAGGTGAGGTTGCAAGTTCCGCTATTTACTTTTCTACTTGACAACACTCCAGACCTAATTACTACTCAACACATACACATGTGTACTCTATCCATGCTATTTTTTTATGTTACTTTTTAGTGTTTCTTACATACAAATTTTGTATGTTAATTTATCTTTTTTGGCATATGCTTGGTTGTAGGTAATGTTCAAGGGATGAAAGATTGAGGGTACAACTCGAGCAAAGATAAGGTGTGTTGTCCACACCATGGTATGCATTTTATTTTCCTTTAAACTAGTAATTCCTATTTGTATTGCAGTAATAGATTAAAGGGGCCAAATGTAGACACCCATTTTGGTACAAGTACACATGTTACTAGTCTTATTATATGTATATACTTCTTTATTAAAAATTAAAAATCTAGTGACATGGTCTCTTTGGGACATCTTCAGTTCCACCTTATTTCACTTGATTTACCTACTCCTTGGGCCTGTGTGCTATATTTATTAATCCTCATCCAGTGTTTACCAGAGACCCCTACCTATTTTGATTATTTTTTGTATGTTTTAGCCTCTGGACACTTGCATCTAACCTAGACACTAGCATCGACATTGGTTTCTAGCCTTGACACAACTGCCCAGTCTTATCTTTTTATCTTTTGCCATATCTTTTATGTTGTGACCATTTTGTTGGCCCTCTTTGCTCATCCTATGGTCAAAATTTTGCATGTCAATAGGTTCTAATTCAAATTCAAAAGGTTATTATATATACAAAGGCTATGGTTTAATTAATATACCTTCTAATTTGATAAGGAAACTTTGTAACGAAAAAGTATTATCTATTTCAAGTTATCAAATTACACTACAATGTTGTTTTAAATCTTTGAAGCATTTAAAAGGTCAAGTACACTATTGCATCACTTATGCCAATAGTTAATAGGATAAGAGCATATAATTTTACTATTATAATTCCACACACATGCATAAGAGAGAGAATTACATGCGATTCTAAAGCCCTCTTAGGAGTATTGGCTATGTAGGCAACACTTACCAATAATAGGGTTGTCAAGGCTAGCTCGACTCATATTACTAACCCCTTTTTACTAGGTTGCAATAGGTACAATTCAAAAGAACTAAGTTTTGCTTATTATCTGAATCTGACACAGAGGCAAGCATAAGTTGAGATACAAACTAATTACATAGGGATAATGTAGGTCTGATCCAAATTTGAGGTCACTCCTGTGTATATCTCTCACTAGACACTAGCATCGAATATGGACATAAATGTTGATGTTATTGTCCTAAATTGATGTAACTATCTAAAGGCTACAAACATTCAAAACACAAAACAAATAAAATCCAAATATTTAACACAACCCTGTGATGACTCTTGACCACTGTCACGATCTAGAATAAAACATCAAATACGATTTGTTCTCTTTGTCCCTTCATTGATTTATACTTATTGTATTTATTTCACATGCTAGATTAGACAAATCTGTACTACTGACTGTATTTTAATATAAATATAAATATTTTAATTCATTTTAAAAAACTTTATTTTCTAGGGTCGTATGATACAATCAATTTTTATGGTCGTATGACCGTATTTGTATTTTTTATAAACCACAATCACTTTTTTTGGTAAATTGTATCAAACACAAGGTAAAATTTTGTACATACCATAAAAAACTATAAAGTATTATTATTATTAATTCCTTCTTATTTCATTTTTATATTGTGAATTATACTAAAATTTGAATCATAGCTTGTCCTTTTCGATCAAGGCATGGTCTCTTTATGACATGGTGGTGAGAAGCTTGAATGGTTCTTAGAACTATGATCTCAAAATCGTGATCAAATTCCAAAATGCCTTTAGGCCTTGGAGATCTCATAGTGATAGAGCATTTTATGTTTGGTGCAAGTTATGTTGTAACCAACACACCCCAACTTCTTTAGAAGAAAACAACCCTTTTATTCTAATGAGATACAAAATTTATTTACAAAATCCTTCTTTATGTCAATAAGTTCATTTTTCACTATGTATCAAAAGTTTAATCCATGGTGTGACTTAGTTTATGTTTTTTTATTTAATTAATTGATTGCACAATATACCTTTATAATTGACTGTGGCTATAATCACATATCTTATGTCAAAAGGTCACACTTTATTTGAGATAAAAGCAGACCCGATGATAAACTAAAATTAAATTCATAAATTAATTCATCCACAAAGACCTCCATTTACTTTAAATTTTAATCTATTTTTTGAGGACCTCCATGACTTTGTGGCTCTATATGTATGTTTTGATTTCCACATGTTTTCTCTTTATCACACAAAATCTAAGTTGTGTTTTAAGCCTATATGATTTTGTGACTTTGTTAACAAGCCAAGTGTCCTTATTTCAAAATTCACTTTAAAAATGTTTGCACATATTATTTATGCTTTGATTAACATTGTGATTGCAATGTGTTTGTGTAGGACACTTGTGAAGATAAAGCAAAAGTCTAAAATCTAACACATTGTGAACAAAGGAATGTGAAGGCTCAGAGATTCTACGACCTTGTGAGCTATAAAAATGTGGTGATGCATGTGGATGTGAAATAATATCAAGTGGGGAGGATAATCTAAGGGATCTATATATTTGACAAGCCATTTGGCACCTACAAGTACTTTGTGACCTATAAAAATAAGGGCACCATGCGCCAAGTCCTTGTGGGTAGATATAGTTCAGTAACAGATCTAAAAAAGTGTCAGTCAAACATAATTCATGTGGTTTACTATAATAGTATATCATAAATTATTTTATGGTTAAAATTTTGATAGTCTAATCTATTGATAGAAATAAATTTTATTTGAATATGTTATAGGTATTCTCAAAATCCAATCACTACAACAGGTTGTAAAGGTGATCCAACTAACGTTGATAATATCCAACCGAGGCTGCAATATTATCAGTTAGTTGTACAAGATATTAAAGCCTTATGGAGATTAAATGATTACTTGATATAATACATCTAGGAATCCTCTATATGTATTGTTAGTCTATTTATTAGTAAGGAAAATAGTTTGGGTGGGGGCGTTCACTGTTGATAAAGCCTTGAACTGACACCTCCCAACCATAAAGTAACAACACATTAAAAAAATGGATGAAATCATGTGCATCAATATATAAGAATACTAATATATACATCATTGAGCTTTATATATGAAATTTAATATCTGCACACAACTGGATGTTAGGGGAATCCTTTCTACAAGCAACAAATTGAAAGGTATCTATAAATTCAAAACCTATGGAAGAACAAAAACTATTGCTCACAAAGACCCAAAAAATCTATGAAATTGGGCACAAGCAAAGCAACTAATGTAGTAGAAAGTAAAGACAAAGACCTTAAAAGAATGGAATGCTAGCCTCCAATAAATGCTCCCTTTGTGACGTCATGTACAAGATTCATCATAAAAGGAAATGTGAAGAACAAATGAATACATAGAACTTGTTGCGCCAAGTCCCTGTGGGGTTCAAAATAGAATTAAATTTTTTTAGATGTAAGACATGATTGTTGAAAACACTACTACAATCAAATCTATGCTTAAATCTGTAACTTAAAGCTTCTTTGAACTTTGTTTCATAGAATAACATGGTCAAGTTAACAAGCTCCATGTAATGGTGTAGGGGTAGGCATGTTGCAGATCCTCAAAATATAATAGACTGTAATATTAAAACTAAAAAATTGAACTTGAAAGTTGGAACTTCAAACATAAGACAATCATGAAACTTGGTAGATCACAAATTTCCCTTTCTAGGTTCCCACTATGGGGATGTAATATGTCAAATTAGTGTCACATTGGCATCCAATTTACCTATGATCTAAAAAAACAAAATTTTGGTTTTGTATATGAATGTATCACTAGAAAAATAATAGGAATTATCCAAATTGGTCAAGAACCTTTTTTTGATACACATAAATCAAAATATTTGTTAATAGTCATTTATTAATACATGGAAATTTTGATGACACCAATTCAAATTAGGATAATTGCACAAAATGTCCCTGGGGTGAGTTAAACTGCACCCAGCACAACTGGGGTGTGGCTTTGGGTGCATTTTGTACATGTAGTCTAATTTTGGTGAATTACATGCACCTCAACAATGCTGGTTATAACTAACAAAGTTATTTCATTAAACTGTATTAGAATTGTATGTAATTATCATGGTAGCAAGGATGTGGATGTTATAAGACAATTTTTTACTCATATTAAAGTAAACAGATTCTCATTTTCTCAATCTAGGCTTGAAAGACAATCTTCTGACTTGAAATTTGATGAATAATGTCATGAATTAGTACTTTACAATCAGGATTATCAAATTTATATAGATGAATAATACAATTATGTAGATACATCAATATAACATGTATTGACTATAAAATTATTACAGATGCAAATAAAGCAACACAAAGTTGTATGTTGAAAAGAGACCTATTATAAACAAAAAAAAACATACGTACATGACTAGGTATATTCAAACAAAGTTAATAAACCATCATTGCTTCATTAAATCCTGAAACTAGATAATGCATATGTTGCATAATTTATAGCTACATCTGGCATAATCCTATATTTGATTTAATGCTTTGGAAAGTCCATGCCAACTGTGCATTGTTGTACACATTTACTTATGATACATAATAATTTAATGAGATTGCTCATTACAGTTTAATTATTGGTTTATTTTTGCTCATTAAACACCACCACAAAAATCTTACACATATAGGAGCACAAACAGAGGCACTTTGGAATAAAATATTGTCAAGATTTAGCAATCATTGTTAGGTTTAGCAATCATACAAGAAAAATTACAAATTTTTATAGGAGAAAGTAAAAAAACACATAACAATCAATAAGTCAGAAAGAATTCAATGATTACTTGAGTAAAATTGAACATGGGATTATAAATCCCAAACAAATAATTTTAGTATCTCCCGTGAATTGAAATGCAAGCCAAATACTAGGTATGAATACTACACACACAAAAATAATCCCAACTAGCCCAGTTGTGATTAAAATGAATATCTGAAATAAGGGGCCATACTGCTGGAAAGATAAGTCCATCAAGATGATGGCACAAAAAGGAGTTTATCACTAGAAATACAATCATTAAATAGAGCATATGCTAATGTGGACAATGTCATTCATAATAACACTATAAGGGACTCCCAAGTTCCTGTCAAAGTCATAGTCATGAGCACATCAAGCAAGTTGAAATATATCTGTAATAAATGATTGTGGAGGCCTTATTTATTCTTATGCATAAACCTAGTCGTTGTGAGTGGAAGAGTTTCAATCCATTGAGAAATTACATGGCAACAGACATGGACTCTGAGAAGTATAATTTATTTCCATTTTTGCAGTAATTTTTTAGCGTAAATGTCCTTTTCCATTTCTCTACTTCAGATATTACATATTAAACACCAAATGTAATCCAAATGCCAAACCAAATTTATGTCAAATTTAATTTCATTTTAAGAGTGTGTTAGGGTTAAAAAAAATCCTGTAAATTTGGGTGCCATCCTGTGCAGGGATTAAGATAAAATTTGAAAGTGATTGGTTAATTATTATCATCAATTTGCATTCCTACTAGAACCTAGTATCTACTATCCGTATCCATGAGGATATAAAAGAGAAGCCATTGAATAGATCATCTAGTTTGATGTACAATTATGTCCCTTCTTCCATTAGCTTTTTAGTTGTCATAATGATTGATATAACACATACCTAAAGTCATGTATTTATAAGTTATTTCATACCTTTTCCATGATGTGAATCAATGGTAGAGGATAGATACATATTTTTTTATATTAAATTTAGCCTCGAACCACATGAAGTGGCTAATAACATGTAAAATATTTGACCAATCATAGTTCAATAGAAATAATATTTTATTTAATTGCTTAAAAACCCTACATCTTACCTTCTCAAAAGTTTTACATATTAAAATGCAAGGAAAAGGAATGGTTTGATTAGCTAAAATACCCAAGAATAATAACTGATTAAATAAAATCTATTGCTATAGTCCCTCCCTTCGGGACCAGTAAGAAGATGCCACACATGTGGGTCAAAAATAAAGATCGAAAGCACCAAATGTGAAATGATATGCATTGAAGATAATTAATCTAATGCATTTGCAGATAATAAAAGGTCACTCAAAAGCTGGAGACATTCTATGACACTATTATTGTGAGGTAATAAGAGTCAGACACTTATTTCAATTATAGTGGACACAGTAAAAATAGAAAGATACTTAAGATTCAAAATTGGGGAAAGACACACTATGCAATATTTCACCACATAGCCACAACAAATATTCAAACCTAGATAAAGATCAAAATTGATTAGAGATCTAATGAATCCATGGAAAATAAATCAAAAATCAAAATTGAATAGGTGATTATGTGACTTTGATATCATGTGATCATACCGCATGGACAGTGATACAAAAGTATATCTTGTGGAAGCCATAACTTTTGATCTGCGATTCTAGTTGAGTACATTTTTTAATGGAAAATTATTAGAGAGATACATGGCACTTAACCCACACAAACTAGTTTTTGGGATTGAAATCGACCATCTAAGGGTTTAAAAATGCATTTTAATACTTTTCAGTATTTTTTAGAATTTTTAGAATTTGGTTTATTTATAACTAGGCATGAAATTGAGTTGCAAGCCACCATTTGGATTTATTTAGGCATGTAGAGAGTAAGATATTATTATTAGGCCCATCAAATCTTACATTCAAGTGTTGTTAAAAATAACAATTGTCAAAAAATTCTAGTTTAGTGAATTCTATGTAGATTTTTGATTTCTTTAGCTTTTAATTGTGCATGACAACTCTAATTTTGAGTTGAGATCTATTTAAAGACACTTGTGTATTATTTGAAGATATTAATGGGTATTAAAATTAGTTTTTTTATGATCAATAATTGGTTTGTGCCTATTAGAATTTACTTTGATTTTCCTGGTTTCATCAGATGATCGAGATTGTAAAATGTCACAAGGCCATAGACTCATGAATCAATAAAGTTATAGTGACCAAATTTAACACATCACTAATTCATAAAATTAAGGGATGAACATGATTTGAACATACAATGACCTTTATAATTAAAATTCAAATTGTAATTAAGAATTAAACGAATGATGAGATTACTAATGAATTAATATAGTTCATAGGTGACCTCCATTTTTACAAACTATGTAGTAAAGACTAAGATAAACATAGAGGAAGCATTTGAAAATCCAAAGGATGGAACAAGAAAAAACAGCAGTAAAGGAGATGGTAACTTGTTAACTACATATGAATTCATGATAATCTTAGATAATTTGATTTGTATTCATAGGAGTTATTGCTTTAAAGCTAAATAGGTCTACTTAAGCTAGGAAAAACTTCTTGAAAGTGAGAAAGTTTATTTTTATTTATTTTACGTGTTTTCTAGGGATGTGACCAATATATATATATCATGAATTTAAGTTATAAACATATCATACAATAATCCATATTTTATATTACAATGATTTCTCACACGTCAGGGAATATCTCAAAATTGGATATGAGTTCATAGTGATCTTAGGTTAATTTCATAACCACATTCAAAGTTAAAGTGACTGTTGCAAATAAAAAGAGGAATCAATTACACTTTAAGATATTTTATACTATTAAAATTAATATAAAATCATTGAGCATGTCAATTCAATAAGAATAGTTTAAGCTTGTCAATTCAATATGCACATTTTTTTTGTGATCGTGTCTACATTTTTAATATAGAGCCTACTTGTAAATACACCTACCCTATAATATTTTTAAGTGCAATTTAAATTAGAAAAAATAAGATAGTTATTTTCTTATTTATAGGTATGACAAATAGTTGAATTTACCTAAGAAATTAGTCTTATCATTGTTCTCTAACCAATAGAAAACTAAATAAATAATCTTTTCCATTTTTTTCTTTTTCTTCAAATACAATATGCATTGCAAAGTTAATGTTCAAACTTTGTAATGTAGAAAATATTTGCTTGCACATTTTCTAATATATATTAATAGAAAAATGATCACAATAGTATCATATTGTGTAGGTACTAATAATATTATTTTGAATATAAGTATTGGTATTATACAATGTTGTACCCTATAGACACCTGATTTTAGTATAAGATTTATTATTACAATTTTTTTAGTGTCATTTTGTGCATATGGATTATTAGCTTAAATTAAGGTCTTATTGATATGTTTTTGTGTGTTTTCTTCTTCCCCTTATTCTCTATGTGGTCCCATATTGTTATGTTCATTTTTTATCTATCATCTTTATTTTCTCTATGCCTACAAGCTTTCTCTATACATACCTTGTATTTTTTGCTTCTGAAACAGAATCAACATTATGTCAATTGTGTTTATCTCTATTTTGTATGACCCTATACCCCTATCCTCCTTTTTTCATTATGTGGAACCATGATTTACATTTTCCCTCTCTTTCTTGGCTAGTTTGCACACCAATAACTTTTTAATTCAAACTTATAAGTCTTTTTATAAAAGGACCTATAAAATCATCTCAACAATAAGCATCAAGAGGAATTGAGTCTTATGCACACTAAAAATTCAATATTAGTGCTCTTCAATACTTTTCAAGGAAGTTCGAAGATTAATTAGCTAGATACATATGCCAAAATAAAAATAGATGAATGATCGTCTAGTTGTATTGGATTATGAAGTCACATATCTCATTTTGGTTGGGTTTACATCACACGTACAATAACTAAATTGGCTCTGCTTATAAACATGTAGTATATGTATTTGTAACTCTTTAAAAGGTTTCCAAATCCAATTAACCATACATTTTGTTATTCCTCTTGCAACACATTTTGGTGAATTAGGTCAAAGAGAAGGAGAAGATAAATTAAAACACTCCATCAACCAATTCAGTGAAACGAAGCCATATCCTTGTATGTCGCCATTTTACACATCTACCTAGAAAGTTGCAAAACTTGAAAGATAAAAAAAGACACAATTGATAAGCAAATACAAAATCAATGGATGCAATGGGTCACAACTAGTAGTTTGTCAAATTTTTCAAGGTTAGAATCGATGCTCTATGGACTCTATCCCTTTTGTAGATTAGATCTAGATTATAGGATTTCATCTCATCTCAGCTTCAAGATCTTGTTTCTAGTCTCTAATTTTTAGAATACTACCTAGGTGTATGAGTTTCCTCTCGTATGGTCTTTTTTTCATTTATATTACTTATTCAATTATCTAGTGTTTAACCCTTTTTAGAAATAAGGATTAATGAAAAGAGTGGCATAATCAAACAAGGAGTAAGGTACTCTAACAATAATGTCAATTAAATGAATTTAGATTTTATAAATATTCTCATAAAATATATTAAATCTAAGAATATGTTAAATATGGAAAGTACAACATTTAATGTTCTAATAATAGAAATACAAAGGATAAATTATACTTATCTTGCTTATTGATGCACAAACAAGTTTGAGTCATGTAGGTGCAAAATTAGACTATCTAAAGATCTAGTATCATCGTTCTATTATGAATATTTACTTTCTGCTAGTCTGGACACTTGTATCAACTTGTGGATACTAACATCGATGCTAGTGTCATGATTTAGCCACTATTATTTGATATATAATATTGACTCTTTTATATAAATTCCACCTACACCTATTAGGGTTGATTGTCACCTTGTAAATTCTCTATTTAGATTACATGCATAGGATCTTAATATTAATATTTTAATCAAAACCCTAGATCCTCCAATTAAGGCATGCTATCATGCAACAATGGGGGTTAGTGGGCTCAAGTGAATTTAAGCTGATCTCAAAAATCCCTTTGTCAGTGAGTAATAATTACATAGCCATATACTCTGAAGAGGGCCTCATACCGATGTATTTCTTCCCCTTATGTGGGCTTGTGTGTGAACAATGGTGTAATATGTTATATGTGAGTGCATGTAGTGATCTAGCTTGCAACTTGACAAATATCACTCGTGGGTTGTTTTTTGAATATTTATACCTATAATAATGTTGATCCTATTAATAATTTGGAAATAGGGAAGAATAGGGTAGTTTTGAATATTTGATAGGTGCTTTTGCTTAATAAGTGTTAGATGTGTGCTTGAATAGTACTTACTGATAATGAATGGTCTTTAGCTTGTATTTATACAACACCTTTTTAAAATAATCACACACATGATTAATTAATACTAATAGGTTGACTCATACATGTCGAAAGATTTGAAAATTTGATTGTTTGTAGGGTATGTACACTAACATTGGATCTGGGACACTAGCATCAACACTAGTGCCTAAGTCTAAATGTTAGTGTCCAAGAGAATAGAGAAATTTTAAAGCTCTACAATAGATAATGAAGGACATATATCATGTATTAAAAATGTTGTGGGATATAGGTGATCTAGATAATCAAAATATCAAGGTTAGACCATAAGATAAGAATATAGACACCGTGAGATGACAAACACGAGCCTTTCAACAATGGGAAATTTAAAAACTGAAGGGTAAAACCTTGAGTGATATTTGTCAAGTGTACAAGACTAGTTCATTATGTAAAATATAGATTGGAGTATCTACATATAATTGTAATTTCCATTATTATTTTAAGGCATGGTTCAGATTTGGTTACTATTGGTAACTGTATTATCATAGATCTAGCTTGTGCCTTTATTTAGCTTATTTTGCATGCACTAGTTATCCTCTAAACCATAAATAGTTGAAACATTTTTTTGAACTCGATATATTTACACAACCTCCTAAGGTTTAAGGGTTTGATTTTATACCTCTCATATCTAAATTTTTAAATCTTGGTTGTCCTCATTGATCATATTTTTACCTTATATGCTTGTACTCTTTCACCTCTCAATTTTTCTCCTTATAATTTGATGATCCCTTCCATTTACTAACCTATCAAACATAAGTTGGTTTTAACCCTCTCCCTCTAAGGTATATATATTTTTTTATTTATTTGTTTTAGGTTTTCATAAAAACCCTCTCCTTATTTATGCCTTATCGTTAGGCTTCCCTTGGCTCAAATTGTGTCTAATTTGCTTAGCTTTGGTCTACTTTCCCTTGGTAGCTTATGCTTAGGCTTGTATTTCTTCTCTTTTCTCATAGGCATATCAGATTTGTATATTACATTCATTTTTTAAATGGCATGGAAGTTGTATATATTTTACATGTTCTTAGACTCAATCATATGGTTCATGTTTTAACTTATTTTGGATTTAATGATCTAAATAAGATAAACTATTGAATATTCATATTATATAAGATATATCGTTCACTACACATATCTTATTATAAAAATTAGATTGATATTAACCCTATTATTTATATAAATGATAAGATGATAGGGTATTCAATTTATTTATGTTTTTTTATACTCTTTATTTGTGTATAGTCATTTAAAACTATCTGGAAGGGCTTTGTGATCGCTCAACTCAAGAGAACAACTACTAGAATTTGTTAGGATGCTACTAGTAAAAATCAAACACATGTGGAAACCATAAGTTTCCATTATTTTTCATAACAATTTTATAAGTTTTGATAGTTTATTCCATCATATATCATTGCACTTGCCTATCAATATATTTCTTGTATAATCTCCTCGTCAGTCCTATGTGCACTTTCAAATTTTGTCTTCCTTTATCTTAAACCCATAGCTCCACTTATAACACTTGCATGGCCTATAAAAAGGGTTAAAAATATGGATTGGACAACCCTAATCACACCATGTTGAGTGGTTGAGTGATTTATATGCTCTAACACTCTAAAGAGGGCTCAAACTGTACTTATTTCTCCCACCTATGTGTATTTGTGCTTGATAATGATCTACTAGAATGCAATGTAGCTCTTTGGATTTTAAAATTTGATGATATGAAACTTGGGCACAACTTTAAGTGTTCATATTTGGCTTAGGGATTGTTCCTTATAGGGTTTTTTTTTAATTTGGATGGTTTAGGATAGTTCCTTAAGTATGTATAGATGTGTTCCTCAATGTGTAAGTATTTTTTTGAAGTGAGTTACAGATAGGAATATCCTTAGGATTATATTGTATATATATGACTCTTTGGGTAATTTCCCCACCATAACTAATATGAAAAATATGTGGGTTGACCCAAGGGAAGGGTTTGAATTTGAAAAATAGTCATTTTAGGACCCTGAGACATTATTGGTAACCAATATCATTTGAATGTTGTCGGCACTATCCAAGATGGAGAAAATAGTGATCTAGAGTATCATGACAGTTTGTTTAGGTTAATAAATCATTTAAACACATATAAAAGATATCATATATGTGAATGATGACAAATTGGGAAGGCTAAGTCCATAGATAGGTGAATGTATAGGGGAAAGGTTGTGCAAGATCCAAATGTGTACGCACAAGTCATGTGTTTCAAAGATAGGTCAAAATTGACATATGTCAAGCATTTAATACCAAATTTATGTGTTTAAAAATACCTCTCTTTATAGATGATAATCTATGATTATGTAGCAGCTCAGTCTTGTACACTGAAAAAACTCATACCTTTGTTGTTCCTCTTAGTTCTACACATGCCTTGATTCTGCAAGCCTGACATCTACTCTATCTTGTGCCCTTGGCATATCTCTTAGTTTGAATAATATTGTATTGATGACACAAACATCTTATCTTACCCAAAATGCTTAAAATGTACTTATCTCACATCTCTACAAGTTTTGATCCTATATCTGCTCTCTTGCTCCCTGAACACTAACATCTAGGATAGATAATAACATCAATGTTATTGCCATGCCTTGACATAAATGCCTAGTATCCTAAAGTCATCCAATTTGAAAATGAAACCCAATGGCCAACCTAGGTGATTTAATGTGAGTTATCTCTCAATAAGATTGGTATAAATACAATATCAATCCTCATTCATTCCTCGCATAACAATCAGACCAAAAAAAACATTCAATAATCACTCAAGTTATCAAAAACTTTCCTCTTCTACCATATTATAATATAAGTCAAAGGAACAACCCAACTACAAGTCTAAAGTACTAAAGAAGTAGTCATAAGGTCTTATTTTCCAAGTTACAAGTGAAGTCATTATTGTACTTACTTTACACACATTACATGATTCACACACAAGCCAACATATAGGGGATAATTACATGAGTCTGAGGCCCTCTTCTAGAGTATTGGTTATATAGGTAGTTCCCTTTGATAGTGGGGTTGTTACAGGTCATCTCAACATCATGTTCCCACTTAGTGATTTTCCCCAAGGTCACATTGAAGATGGAAAACTAGGGTTTTACCATTTCACCAAAAGTGTCAGTCCATGACCCAGAACTAAATGCACCAAAGTGAAGGCAAAGTAAAATCAAGAAGCATCTAAGTGGTCACATATCATTTCAAATAATATTCCATTTAAGACACTAGCACATCGATGCAACCATCCCAGGTCAACACAACTATCTAGAGAGCCAGATGCATTAGATCTAAAATATGACAAGTATTCTAGGACTATCTTCCTACCTACTTTCTATTTGTTCTAGATCCAACACTGTATTATCATCAAAGCCAATTAAGTACCTTATTTTATGTCATTTTTATATTTATCATAATTGTACTTTTCATTTATAGCTTACCTTAGTTTAATAAATTTAGCATATGGTACATATGAGTTTAACATTTAATTAGCCTTGTGTAGATATGATATTCACCCTTATGCCCTATTATTTCTATATCCTTAACCCTATCTACCCAAGTAGGATCCTATTCTAGTTTAGGGTTAAACATTTATTGAACTTGATCTATGTGAATGCAATTTTTTTTTTATTCCTAGGGTTTTAAACTAGCTAGGGTTTCATATTGTAGTAATTTTTATTTTTCTATTGGTACCATTTTGCATGCAACCTAGGTGTATCCTAAGATTGGGGGTGTGTATATTAAACATATTGAGCTTTCCCTCAACCTATCCAAGGTGTCTCAAAATAATGAGGGATCTCATACCTTGGATTATGATGATACCCATGTTGATAATGAAAAAAATGTTGATAAGGTTATCATAGAAGAAGATTGTGATAATGAAAATTTGGAGATAAATGAAAATGAGCAAGTAGATTGAAAAAAAGGTTTTAAAGTCTTCACATGCCCTAGATTTGCAAGATGTGTTGCACAACCCTTTGCACTTGAAATCTCTTTGCACCCTTTTCCAATTGGATTTGTTGCACCTAAGTTCAAATTTTATGATGGCAATGGTGATCTTAAACAACATCTTCTAACCTTCTAGCGACTGCCTTGATTATGCTTCTATTGACCAAATTTGAGTTTTAGGTCAAATTGGGTCCCCTATAGGTAAAAACTTGAATTTTAGGTGTTTTAGAGGTCTAATACAAATTTAAAAATGTGTTTTATAGGTTAATCAATGTCATTTAATGTTGTACTAGCTTTGATCCTTAGTCATTTTAGTCATTTTGAGGTTAAAAAAGGGGAATTAAATGACTTGTACAGATGTATTGGGAAGTTTTAAGGTTACAAATGGTTATGTAATGATCCATGTATCCTCACATGTCTTAATCAATTGTCAAAACTGAAAAGTGGTAGGTTTTTCAGAGGAAAAGGTAGTTTTCTTGGGAAAAATGTGAGTTTGGCACTTATACGACCCATGGGAAAGTGTGCCACATGGGATAAGATCATGGTATGTCCCTTAAACTTTATCAATATTATTTACACATTTTAAGTGCTCTTAAAGTGGCATTGTTGGCCCAAAACCATTTTGCTCCTTTTTCACCCTTCTTGGCAAGCAAAAGTAATCTTTAGGTTTGAATTTGGTACATCCATCAGAGAAGGTTTCAAATAAAACACATTGGGGAGGTGAAATTAAAATCAGGGACCTTCATTTATATATAAATATTTTTAAGAATGGTTACTTGTGCTTCATGAACCATCCTCATGAAGTTGATTGTACGTTTCTGCTAACTGTGTCATGCACCCTATAGGTTTTGATCCATTTTGGGAAAGTCCATACAAATCAATTGGTAATGTTGATTATAGAGGTTTTTTTATACCTTATCATATGATATCCATGCTTATTTTCAAGTTTCAAGTTGATTTTATGAGCAAATCATCTCAGATTTGTAGATTGGTCTCATATGGGATGACAAACAAGTTTCCACCATTTTCTAGATTTTCATGCTTGTTTATGGCTTCAAGGGGTTGTTTTAGTGTCATTTATATGTTTTAAATTTTATATTTATCCCCCATTCACCTTTAAACTCCATTATTCAAAGCAATTCTCATGAGTGCAGTCATAAAACACATAAAACTAGTTTATTATATGGTTGTCATACTAGTCAGCTAGGTGCCTTCAAGGGGGTTCAACGTTGAAAATGAAGTGTGAAACTGGTCTCGATATTTGAAACAACTTGATATTTAATCTGATCATCAAACAAAAAGATATTAATCCACTATGTAGATAGATTCCTTTGACACATGAACCTTCTACCCACTGCCTGCCTACAAGCAACTTAGTGTGCACCTATAGGTGCTCTTATGGAGAATTTATTGATGAAAGGGATCTTTAGAGATAATCATGGTTTTTATTGAGAGATTAGTATATTTATAGGTTTTGAGATTAGTATATAACTCATAAAGGGTCAAAACAATATAAACAATCCATCCTCACACTTACTCCCTATTTTTTGCAAATAGTCACCTACAGGTGGCCTAAACATGGGACTGAGGTACTAAATAGAGTGTTAAGGCACATAGTGGAACCTTATTTATAATCCAAACATGTTGAGAGGATCATGGTAGACATGTTAAGAATTATATATTGGTAGATTGAGATAGGAATCACCTTCGAATGATGTTGACTGAGTTTTGAGACCATGTTCCCTACACTGAGAAAATAGAGGTCCTAACACTTTTTGTCAAGGGAAAACAATAGGGTTGTAAATGATTTTGATGTATCCTATTATGTTCATTATGTATCCCCTACATAGGACAAACACCTTACAAATTTTTAAGGGCAGAGAGCTAATGGAGGTTGGTTGTTTGGAGTCCTAAAATTGCCTACAAAACACTAAGTTCCTTCAATATTGTCTACAGGACTTTGACCCAAATGAGACCTTATTCTCCCAAGTTGTAAACTAAACCTTCCCAATATAGATAAATGCTTCCAAGTGACTAAAATGAGTAATTTGACCTAATTAATCACCAAAAAGGCTCATTAGCTATGTTTAAACCCTTATACTCACTTTTAGTCCGTACACACGCCTGGTGAGCACCTACATCCAGCCAAGGGTAAGGTTTGAGAAAATGTTTCATTATTGTAGACCTAGAGCATGATGATAACCTATTTGAACATTATTACCAAAATATAGGTTATTATGTGAATTTTTTTATCATGTTAACACCTACAAATACCATTTTTTTCAAAAATATGCACCTACAACCACTATGTTGACTATATGTAGGTAGTAGATTGAAACAAGGTGTTTAAGTGGGAGTCTAGGCCAGTCAATATTATAAATGATTAAAAGAAACATAAAATGAATCTAAGGGAGGTAGAGAATTTTATGGACATTGTTTTTTTATCTCAAACCATACATTTCTACTTATAGGACATAGTCAAAGACCAGTCAACTAGAAGTGACTGAGACAAGCAATGAAATGAACATAACACCCAAGTGTTGTATTGCATGAATTTAAGGTGAGTAATGGGTCAAATTAGTTTTATAATTTTATTAAATATTTATGAAGGGTTTTAAACATGGTCTCAGGTTCAACTAAGCAATTCTCACCTACATGCATGGTGTCAAGGAGTAGGACACAGTCAGGGTAATATACTCAATCACCTAGGCAAGGGGATAAAGGAGCATATAGAAGGATGGATTGATGAATTGAATATGAGAGGAAATACATAAATATAATGAAAATATATATAGGATTTTATAGTAATAATTAAGATAAGAGAGATATCTCCAAGGTAACAATATAGTCCTCATGAGTAAAACCCTGCATATAGTCTTTTCCCTAAAAACCTGTTTTGGTTTTGCAAGTTTTGAGGGGTCAAATCATATGATTAAAGGATAAAATTTTGTGTGAGAGGTACTATAATTTTTTTTAATTCTCTAAAATATCCATTTTTTTGGGAGAACATGGGAAGAACCCTCTATTTTTTCTCAGATAGAGGGTACTTCCCTTGTGCATAAACCTGTAGGTTTAAGAGATGAATGATAAGGTGAGACCCTGGAGCTATTTTAATCTTTAAAAAATGTTTGGGAAGATAGATAAAACTTGTGCCAACATGAAAAAACAATCACAAAGGGAGGAATGCTATCAGAATAGTCTAAGCTCTTCAACTTGCAAGCAGGTCTGTTAGGCCTTGAAGAGGCCTAATGCCAAATAGTAGGCCACTTTTATTTATAGCTCTTGGTGATCATTTTGACTGATTGGATCATGCTTGTGGAATGAAATTAGAGGTGTTTAATATATTGATATGTAGGGGAACCATAAAAAAACAATTTTGGTCTTCAAGGACAATTCAAGCCTACTAGGCAGGTTTTGGCTTAGTGCCTAAATGAGAGATCAAAACCACTTATAACTTGAGATGAGCTTTATAACCTATTGAAACATCTTTATGGGATTAATAAAGATGTTTTAAAGATTTTAAGATGCAAAGGAAACTATGAAAAGGTCACTTTTGACTTAGAAACCAACTTAAGCATGCAAAAAATAGAGGAAAGGGCTCGATAGAACAAGTTTTAACACTTATATCTCTCTTGGTGCTTTGCATGGGAACAAAAGAAGTTTAGGGATGTTGATGAAGGTCTTCAACTATGAATTTTTGGAATTTTTTTGCAAGTTGGATGTCCCATATTTATAAACGAACCTTAAGAGTAGAAACACACTAAAACCCTTTCAAACCCTTGACATTGACCAATTTTTAGAAATGGTGTTAGATAGCTAATCTGATGGACAATTTTTACCAAGATGATGATTGGAAATTGAAAAAGACTCACTTAATCTACTTCCCATGCTTTTGGATTGTACTGATAGGGTAAAAAATAGGGTATTTTTAACCATGTTTTTGTGTTTTCCAAGTTATAGAAGAAGTCTGAGGATGTAATCAAGTTTAGGAGGAAGCTATAGACTTGTTATAACTCCCTATGGTCATTTAATTCCAATAAAAAACTCCTAAGTGTCCAAACCAGATCTCTCATCTCATCCAGTCAAAACTAGCATAGTGAAGATGAGGGTGAGAAGTGTGAAAAATCCAAGTAGAAGTGATTTTAAGGTGTCCTTGATGATTTTAAGGCCATGGAGGGTCTTTATAGGTGTCATACACTCCATATAATTAATTTTCATGAGAAATTGATGCCTTTTTGGAAGCCAAGTGTGCAAGGTGCATGAAGGAAGAGTTTTTTGGACTGCAAATGATGATGGCTCCTTTCTAGCTTATTCTAGATGACTAGGCTTGCAACCATTACATGTAGAGGTATGTATAAAATGCATCCCATTTATTAAAATCATCATACCTATTCTTAATTTGTTTTGGGATGTTCAAATAGGTCCAAATCATGAAGTTAGTTTTTTGAGCCAAAATGAAGATTCTTATGCCACTTTGCAAGAGTTTGATCACTTGGATAGCCACTTGTTCCTTCTTAACTTACATGGTTCATCCCATATCTTATTATCATGCACAAGTAACTAATTTGCTCAGCTTGACATGTGTCCTTGTGACCCTCAGACTTCTCTCTTCTCCTCTCTCTCTCAAATTCTATAAGAACCAACCATTTTGGCCATTGTAACTTATGCTTTGCCCGAGTATGACAAAGCCATGATCATTTGCATACCATTTAATAAATAAGACTTCTGAATTTTACCTCTTCATGACTATTCATAAGTGTGTTTTACTTGGATGATAAATCTTGCTTAGTGAAGACTATGAATTCCTTATCATGTTGTCTCTTTCTTTCACCCTATTTGTAGTTGGAAAGTTTCTTCTTGCAGGGCATGTGAAGTGTTCTAAGAAATGCCAAAGATTGAGTGAGTTAGTATTTTCATTAGTGACATTCAAGGCCTCTTGTCTAGTCCTCCTAACTTTGCACATTCATCCATAACCTCATAATGTAACATTGATGTGAGAAGATACAGATTGGAGAAGTGTATGTTTAATTTGTCCCTTGATTTCATGTGTAACATACAGCTGGTTGGAAGTCATCATATGATTTGGTGTATCACCTCCCTTAGAATCGTTTGCTTTTATTTATCTCTCTCCCTTTCACCCCCAAAGTTTATGTGTAGTTTCAATCCAAAATGGTACATCAAGGGAGCTAGCCCTATCTAAAGATTCACCTCATCCTTAGGCTACCCACAAGCCTAGAGCTGTTTCCATTGTGCCACTTGGATGAGGAGAGCGTAGGCATCTTGTCAAAGGATGAAAATCCAAGTGAGAATAAATTCCAATGATAAAATTTTGACCAAATTATTTCTAAGGAGCTTCAAAGACTATGCTTTGAGGTGGTTTCATGGGTTACCTCTCCAATTCGTGAAAGCATGAAAACCTCTTATAAATCAGTTTTTGGTGCACTTTTATATTAACATTACCAAAAAGGTTTTCTATGCTCAAATTGTAAAGATAAAACAAGGATGTAATGAACATATCAATAGATATGTCTTGAGATATAAGATAATGCTAGCCAAAATGACCAATCCTATGGCAGACAAAGATTTACAAGACATATTCAATCAAAGTTTGCTTGCTCCTTTACATGAGTCCATTATTTTCAAGAAGATTCAATATTTTGATGACTTATGTCATGTTTTAAAGGACTATGAAATGAAGCTTATTCATTGAATAAGCTAAAATATGTAGCAAGCACATTAGATGTATCTACATCTATTACAAAATTTACAATCAAACCAAGTTATAAGGTAAAACCTCTTGAGCCTAGAAAAAAACAACCATCATGGTTAACATAGTTGTGAAATAAATTAATTAGTTTGTACTATCTAATGCACCAAGGTGATAATTTTCATGTTTACTTGAGCCTCCTGTTTCATTACTCCTATGGTTGTTAGGGTGTCATCTTATATCTCTCTCTCATCCTATATAGGTTTATATAAATATACTTCCACCCAAAGGATATGATGCAAATGCTTAATGTGACTATCACCAAGGCCTTGGGCATTATACAAACATATCTTTTACCTTGAAGCATAAGATGGAGGACCTCATCGATGACCAACATATTACATTGATGATCCTCTAAAAGAACCATGTTCATTACCTGGTGATCACCATAAGCAAAATATATTTAACAATCCTTTGCAAGATAATTCTAAGAAGGAACTAGAAGTATGAATGGTATATAATGCACATCTTCCTCCATCATAATATGGACACCCACTAGATGGGGTTTTTGGTACTTACATATGACATATACTTCCTATGGTTCAAAAACCAGCCGTTTGCTTCGATGACAGTGAAATTAAGGATGATGACTCTGATCTTCATTCTCTATTTATTTGAACATACCTTGACAAACACCCCTTATGTAGTTTTATGATTGATAATGGTGAAAGAAAAAATATTTTCACTATAACATTAATTATGCATTTGGGTTACACCCCTCTACTATATCAGTCAGAACATTCAATGGAACCTCCCATAACGTTTTTGGTGAGATTGATCTACCTTTATAGGTTGGTCCCACACATGTGGTTACTACTTTATTATTTATACCTTTTACAGGTTTCTTTGACATGTTGGGATGACCCTATATATATACTCTTTGATTAGTACCTTCTATAATGCATGGGTGTATTAAGTACATTCATTCTAATTAGGTAATAATAGTTTTTGATGTTCCATATGAAAATCCTCTTAACAAGAGAAATTCATACCTAGACAGTTAATTATCAAGACTGTTAAGGCTAATCCACCATAAAAAGGTAAGTAACAAATAATACCCTTTACTAGGTAGCTAGTACTAAAGACACCTTTTACATCAGAGACAAATAGTGGGATCCATGGAATCCTCATCTTCCACGTACCATATTCTTATGTCTAGAGTACCTAAACATGTTCCTAATATTTATATTATAAAGAAACCATAGATTACATAGAGATGGGTTCCACAAACCCCTATTATTTTTGTTAGTACTTCATGACTTTAGATTCCTATTATACATATGCCAAGCCTCATTAATACTACAGTGATAGATATTTCACCTATACATGCTTTTTGGCAGTACCACCATTTTTTTTCTCCATGTTTCAAGTGGGGAGATACCTATAATCATCCTTTGGATGAGTTCATAGGATGATCTTGTCTCTTAAAAAATACCAAAAAAATCAAACCATGCAAAAATCCAAAAACATTTTTAGCACCTACATGTTCTATTGGCTCCTTGACATCTATGTGTTAGTTTCATGTTGAGGGTTAGCATATCATTTAATACTACATACACATATATATGAATACACAAATACATGATACACTCTTATTTAAAATTGTCCTTTCCTTCTACTCATGTCATATGGACATTGGGGGCATCTACTTCTTCGATCTTGATACACATAGGTTGTTTGATTCAATGATCACTCTACACTATCATGTTTGAGCTTACATATGTACTTACACATGACTTATCCATGCTTATATCTTTCACATGGTACTTGATATACTATGTACTTGACTTTTTTTTCTAATACATTTGATCCATGAGCTACTATGATATGTTTATGCTAGTTGCTTGTGCTTTTATTTTATACACTTCCTTGAGTGTTTTGCCTTGCTATTATCTTATTTGTTCAAGCATTTGAATATGATTTTTTTAATGTGGCCCCCATGATTATGTTTACCTTCTTGGACATTTAAATATGTCATTGATTGTTTTATGGAAATTTAAATATTGCATTCCTTATTTTGTGGACATTTGACTAAGTCACATGCACTCAATTTATGGCCTTTGAGTGATCTTGTGTGTGTGCTTGTTGCTTATTGAACTTATATTATTAATATCTAGATGTTTCCATGATATTTATCATGCATCTTAGGCCTACATGTGATCACATTGGTTTTATATGCTTTAATGATATATTTACCAAGACATATTCATTCTATGTGCTATATAGTTACTTTCACATATTTTATAGTGTTCTTACCCTTTTGAGGTGAGGTAACTTATAGGTACTATTTTTCCCTCACCTCAAAATGGAGATTATTAATGGGGCCATGCTGAGGCAACATATTCTCCACACTTTACACAATTTTTAGAATCATTGGGGGCATGTCATATAGACATTTCTTCCACACATTGACACTTTCCAGATTACAGTGGGGGCATGCTTTGGAAGCATGTTCTCCACATTCATTTAGTATTCACCACTAATACCAATTTACAGATTCAGTAGGTACATGTCATATGGACATGGATTCCACACATTCATAGTTTCTAGATTTATTGGGGGCATGCTTTGGAAGCACGTTCTTCACATTCATTCAATATGGTACTTGCACCAGTTCACAAATTCAGTGGGGGCATGTTTTAGAAGCATGTTCTCCACACCTATTCAATATTTAACATATCCAAATTATAGTGAGGGCATGTTTTGGAAACATGTCCTCTAAATTGGTACTTATATCAATTTTAGATTTCTCCATATATAGTGGGGGCATGCTTTAAAACCATGTCCTCCACACAATTATCTAAATTGGCCAAAACACACAATTATATGATTCAAATACTCATTTATGGTAGAATTATATACATGGTACCATTGTTATAAATATTTTCAACATGAGATATGTCTAAGGTGCATGTGTTATGCAACATGTGCCTAATATTTTAAAATTTAAATCAATTTCAAATTCTAAAACCATTGCACATATTTATACCCCATAGACTTTTACAGAATTTATTGAACCAATTTACCTGTAGTAGTTGGTTCAAATTTTATTATGGTTGATGTGATTAAATCACTCATTCTTTCCAAGTTTTCATGTTGGACTTGATAATTTAGCCTCACTAGGTTATAAGTATCATTAGGCTACTGGTTGAGCTAATATCAACTACCAGGTGGCAACTAATTTTTTCTCCAAAGTTGGGGTCATGTGCCTTCTAATCTCTCTCTCCCCCTTGAATATATAAAATTTAAAGATTTATCTATATTTATCAAAATCTTAGTTTTAGAGCCTTACAATGATAAATCTTTTGAAAAAATAACCTGTTAATAGGCAAGGTAGTTATATCGACATACAGGTGTACTCCTTAACATCGTTCTTTCAAATTCAATTTGTTTCAAGTAATTTTAACCCATATTATATGCACTAATTTTACACTATAACATGATCTTTTTTGTGGGTAAGTCATGAACAAAACACTCAATCAAAGCACCCAAATTCAACTCAAGCAAAGATAAGGTGTGCATACACACCAAAATACTTATTCCTTTCTCTTAAACTATCAATTTAATTACTAGATTAAAGGGGAGGTAAATGTAGATGATATTTTGTGATTATGTATCACCTCAGTCTTATACACTTGACAAACTAAAACATTGGCTATTCCTCATAGTTCTACACATGTCTTGCTTCTACAAGCCTCACATCTGCTCTATCTTGTGCCCCTTGGCCTATCTCTTAGTTTGACCAATCTTGTATTGATGACAAGACATAATATCTTTCCCATAATGCTTAAAATGTACTTATCTCACACCTTTGTAAGTTTTGAGCCTATACTTTCTCTTATGTTCCCTAGACACTAATGCCCAATATAAATAGTAGCATTGATGTTACTATCCTACCTTGACACAAGTGTCCAATGCCTTAAAGTCATCTAATTTTTAAATAAAATATATTTTAATGGTTGACCTAAGTGATTTAATGTGATTTATCTCCTGATAGGATTGGTATAAATATAATGTCAACCCTAATTCATTCTTTACCTAGTAATTAGACCAAAAAGAACATTCAAAAATCACTCAAGTTATCAAAAGCTTTCTTATTATGCCCTATTTTGATATAAGTCAAAGGAACAACTTAGCTACATGTCTAAAGTACTAAAGGAGTAGTCATAAGGTTTTATTTTCCAAGTTACAAGCTAAGTCATTAGTATACTTGCTTTTCACACATTACATGATTCACACACAAGCCAACATGTACGGGATAACTACATGAGTCTGAGGCCCACTTTTGGAGTATTAACTATGTAGGTAATGTTTTTTGATAGTGGGATCATTATGGGTTAGCTCAACACCATGTGCCCACTAACCCATTTCCCCCAAGTTCACATTAAATCTAGAATCTAGGGTTTTGCCATTTCACTAGGAGTGACAGTGCATAACCCAAATCTAAATGCACCAAAGCAAAGGCAAATCAAAACCCAAAAGTATCTAGGTGGTTACATCTTATTTCAACTAATATTTTGTACCCTACACTAATAACAAACCCAGATAATAACATCGATGCAACCATCCTAGGTTGATGTAACTATCTAGAGAGTTAGAGGCACCAGATCCAAAATCTAACAATTATTCCAAGACTATCTTCCCACTTCTACCTGATCTAGATCCAACACTGTGTTAGCATTAGAGCCAACTAAGTACCTTGTTTTATGTCATTTATATATCTAACATAGTTGTACTTTCTATTTATAGCTTATCTTAGTTTAATAAATTTAGCATATGGTACATCTAAGTTTAGCATTTAATTAACTTTCTATATATGTGATAATCACCCTTATGCCCTATCATTTCTATATGCTTAACCCTATCTACGAAAGTAGGATCCTAATCCATTTTAGGGTTAAAAACTCTTTGAGTCTAGTATTGAAAATGCTAGATTAAAAGGATAAAGTAAAAAATTGCATACTTGAGTATAGCCACATTTAGTGTCTTCATGTATGCCCCAAAAATCTATCTTGCTCCATGTAAAACCTACAATGAAATATTTAGAAATCAATGTCCACTCAAGATAGAAAAAATTAAACAATGTAGATCATTGAAATTCTAAAATTGAAAAAACAAGTAATGGATACACATATGGGTATGTAAACCAAACTACCTTTTGAAGTCATTGGATAATAGGGTGATTATTCCCCAAGAAGATTCCTTTTGTCAAAACCATGGGTTGAGAAAATAGATGGCCCAACCCTCATTGAAGATTGAGAAACATTATCAATTGAGCATCACATAACTTCAACAACACTAATCAAAATATCATCATAATTGTTTTGGTGGAACCCCATACGAGGTTTATATGTAAAACATGGAACCTCATATCAGGTTCGTATGTAAATCTAAAAACTCTAAATCAACCACTACATATATTTATAGATTCAAAATATTTACATAGTTACCTTCATTCCCATCATAGAATTATATACATGCATACATGAATAACATCCATGCCCCAAAATCTGATCCAATTATCCCTCGATGTGATATAGAATGCCATAAATTTTTGTCATTCTATCCAATATGATAACCTGACCCAATATGGTAATTCAATCCATGTAATTTGATATTTTTTTTCAATTTATTCCATGCAATATGACACATCTTGTCATATAATTAGTCACTTGTTCTAGTAAAATGCTCCACATGTGTCTCACTTATGTGTAAATTCATCAATCTATCCCAACCTAAATCATAATCTACCCCAACTTAAATAATAATTTATCCTAATCTATCTCATAATTCATCCTAATTTATCTCTTATAAATCAAGTAAACTAACTCAAAATCTAAATTGTTTGTTTGTCAATGCTTGAATCTATATAACAAGCCCACTAGTATGTCCCCTTTTAAAGTGAGGGATGAAGATTGTGAATCAATCATTTCAAAATAAAAGAGTTATACACATCATGGTATATAGAAAATATGTAAGCATGTAAAACATGTGTGCTAAAATGATTAGATTTTGTCATCATATAAACATCTATTCATGCATGTACATATAAAATATGTAACCCAAGGCATATAGGTCACATGTCAAGTGGATATAATAATTATGCACACAATAGTAATCATTGTAGTGATAATCATCACAAATATTAGTACCCAATAATGAGCCACATAAAAGATGTACGATATGAATCATGAAGTCATACATAGTAATAAGACTGCATGATAGCTATCATGACACCATAAACTCAAAAATCATGATAGAATCATAGAGATGCACAAAATGTCATGATCATGACATAAAAACACTCAAGACATGACTCAACTTTGAACTCACATGAACAACATGGCCATGACATGGACTAGAGAATCCTTGACATAACTAATGATTAACATGAAAACACACAATCAATGCATTCATTGAAACATGTAATATAATAATCAATTTCAAATACATCAATGATCACATAATGTAATGGTTACCAATGATCACACATATAGGCACTCAATGTAACACATAGTGGTCACCCAGTGTAACAATTATTGATGATCACACACATTCAATATAACACATAATAATCACACATAACAAAACATAATGTAAAACACAATCAAGAATCACACCATGTAACAATCATTATCATCAAACACACATAAAATAAGAAAATACACTCTACACAATAAATTCATGTCATCATCGAATATAATAAAACATAATATCATAAAATATATCACCTTGATGGGTATACATAAGATCAGTCCATGTATAATCAGTCTAAGTAGCTCAAATGATCAATGGAATGGTCATAAAATATATAACATGTATATATACCAAGATGCCCCTAGAGTAGGCTTGCCCTCAGTGTAGAAAAGGTAGCCCCTAGGTGTGAGGAATGTCCTGCATTTATATATCCATGTATCATATGTAATTTGTATGTCCTACATCCTACTCATGTTACTATGAAAATTATGTGCATAGAAAATGGAAATGCAATCTACTATGTATATGATAAATAACATAAATCAACATATAAATATAAAATCCTATCATACATAGGTTCTGATTTTTTATTTTTGAATATTTTTATATCTCATCATAATTGGGAAAACCAATTAGGTTGGAAACACTAGACCAACCACTTGGATATCATAATTTTGCATTGTATTGACCTCAATGTGTAACTAAACCCTTTTGATGCACATCCATAGGAACACTCACATTTACATTATATACTCATGTTAAATGTACTTAAGATGATGCATGTAACAATACTTCACCAATGATAATAGGTTTAGATTCTTTCTTAATTGGAAAATCTTGACTTATATCATTAATTTGATATACTTCTTCTTCTTTATCATTGTATAAAGATATATCGGTAATGTAGACACTCCTTTTCTACCACTTTCATGTTTAAATGGAATTTATATTGACTTCTATCAAACTATGCAAATTGAGCCTATAAATCACTTTACATCCCAAATTCATCTGCACATTGAACACAAGTGCCCAAAAGTGTGTCATGAAATCCCTATTTGAAGTATTACCTTGTATACAACAATAACATCTCGTGGATTCATCCCCAATCAGGTTGTGACCAAGTAAACTAACATTTTTGACCAATTAAGTAGGGCACTAAACCCAATTATTGAATTGACTAAAAAACTAAGCAAAATTAATTAACCAAGCAAATCAAATTAAATGCTTAAGTGAACTTTCCATGTTAAATTAGTGAATATATAATTTCTAAAAAAGATTTTTCAACAAAATGTGAGGTCAGATGATGTCATTATCCTCAAAGTCAAGAATTATAAAATATCAACATAAATGCGATGAAATTCATAAATATTGAGCCATGCCTCCATCAATGCATAATTAAAGCCATCATTAATTAAATTTGGACTCCCAACACTAACCCTAGCCTAACTACACTTGAGTTAGAGTTAGTTGAAAACCTATAAATACAAGTGTCATGACCATTCTTAACCAAGCTTTTGAGTGCAAACAAATAATGCCAAATTCTTTCTAGGAAGATTCATTATGAGTAGAAGCCAAGAGCCAACTTCTAAGGGGACAAGAGGAGGTGCTGCCCACAAGGCATTGGCATTGTTAATGATCATTTGTTTGCCATACCAAACACAAACTACTCTATTGCCAACAAGCAATTTAAATCATCAAAGAAGGTAAAAGTGTTTGATTTTATCTTCTCATTAACTTTTTTTTTGTTTATTACTTGATCACCTCAGTACTTAGGCTTAGAATGATAGTAATCATTGATTATTTTGGTTTAATCCATTAATAAGAGGTTTATAACATTGTCTTTGTAATCCTACGTTACATATTGGCATGCCCGATGGGACTAACACCCCACATTCATCCTAGGAGCATCTTGAGACACTTCAAAATCAAGAAAAGCTCACCAATGACCTTATTTTTAGCTTTTTTGTTTAACTTTTCCATGTTTTGCAATTACCTGCAAAAGTGCGAATTCATCCACTACATATTTGTAGATTCAAAACTAAAAATAGTGAAATCATTGCTAAAAAGAGAAAAATCATTGCATAAAATCATGAAATCACCTTTGTTTCAGATCCTCCTCTGTGTATATACAAATTTAGAGCATTTAGTTGTGAAATCATCGACAAAAGTTGTGAAATAATCCTGAATGTTTTTTACCTATTTTAGTTATTCTGTACGTATTTGTTAATTTGTAGAGTTTAGCTACGAAATTGTGCGAGAAAACTATGAAATTATTTCTCTATGTTTTTTTGTGTAGGGTTCAACATCATGGAATTGAAAGACATATTGGTGAAATTATCAGATCTAACTATGAAATCAATGAGAATATTTGTGAAATCGTTGCCCTTGTATTTGTCTATTTTCTACTTAGATTTAGTACTTATGGAATTAGAAAAAATAGTTGCAAATTTGACCAACATAATAGTGAAATCGCATGAATAGACAGTGAAATTAAATAATATAATTGTGAAATCACTATAAATAATTATGAAAACATTCAAGATTTATGAAATTTCCACTATAAGTTATTTGCTTTCTACTTTTTTGTGATTTTTGTTTATCTATAATTTCATAGTTTACACTTAACTGTGTAATTGCGAAATCACTCCAAAGAGCATATTTTCATGGTTTTTTGAGCTAATTTATAGGTTGCCTTCACTTTTTTGGCTAAATCAAACTTCTAACAAGTGTTTACAATTTTTTTCAAGTGAGGAGAAACCATATTGCATCCCAATATCATTTCATCACATTTTAAATTTGGTGTGTAAAAAATATTATTCACACTTACATTTAGTGTTTAAAATATTGGCAAATTTCATGGTTTTCATTCCAAATTCTTTGTGTAAATACTTCACAAATTTAAATTTTGGTGTTTTAAAACAAGTTTATTTTTTTGCACTTTCAATTCTGCGTTTCCATTGTAGCATTGTTTAAGCGAAGTCACACCTATACTCTCCTCTATTTAGGGTGACTCATAAATGTAACTAAGCTTATTATTCATTATAGCATGAAGAAACATTGTGTATGCTTTCTCTTTGTTCCTAAGGACTTGGATGACTCAAAAATGACCACTTTCTTCTTTTATTTTCTTTTTGGCTTATGAGTGTGAGTTTATCTCCTCCTCACAAGTTTTTTATGTGGGTGTTTACCTGGGGTTTCATTTCCTAGCATCATACTAACCCCACTTATCCAATGGAGTATACAAATTGAGTGTGATTTTCTATTGGACAATGGTTGAGTGGTTAGCTGATAAGTCAAAAGGATCCCTAGATCATGTAATGATCTAGACATCACATTCTACTGAGCAAGTGATGACTGGAGTGCTTGTGAAAGGGACAAGATCCTTTCATAACAAGCTAGATTATTTGAATCTAATTAACAAATATATTATTATGCCCAAGCATTTTAGGCACTTGTGTACCATCTAGAAAAAATAACTCAAAAATTTTAGATTAATTGACTCCACTTATTACAGATTATCCTCCCAATACTGAGTTGTTTTTACACTCTAAATTCCGTTCCATGTACTAGTTCTTGAGAGATAGAAGGGGGCTAATAATTCCACCTTCATGTAGTCTTTATTTATTGGATTAATAAATTAATTCCTCTCAAGAACTAGTATATCGGTGGAAGTTTGACAGATACTATGCACACCTTGTGTCAGTTATTAAGATAGGAGCACATGTTTATGTGCTTTTTATTTTGAATCCAAAACTATTCATGGAAAATAAACAAGTCCAAATACCACAAAACTTGATATGCACACCATTCACATTTAGAAGTGTTATGCTACCCAAATTTGGTTATACCATTTGCCTTATACCAAAACTTGAAGAAGTCATTTATACCTAGATTTTTGAAAAACATTGTTACATTTCTAATTTTAGTCTAGACCATTGCTCATTCAAAAATCCAAGTCTTTCAAACCAAGTTTGAAATCCATCTTTCAAAGTTTAGATTTAAAGATGATTGGTTTACACTTGAGTCTTGCTTAAAACTTAGGCTTTAATTTTTCACCTCTTTATATTTAGATCTTGTAAATTAGATCTATTTTTAGTTTGGTTTAAATACCTTTGCCTAGATTAAGTTCCCTTTTAGACCGAAACCATGTTTTGCATTGATCCTAAATTCTATTTAGACCAAGTGTGTTTGTTTTTCTAAATCAGGATCTTTAGACCTAAGGGTAATTCTAAATTCACGTGGCTAGACCAAGTTTATTTCTAGAAGATTCATGTGTCAAAATCAATTTCATGTGCCTAGTTTATTTTCCAATTTCACATGCCTAGACCAAATTTATTTCCAAGACCTAGTTAGGTGTTATTTCATTGAAGATGTTGGTTTAGGATATTACTTTACTACTCTTTAGCTTACTTAGGTTTTATTTAATTGGAGATGTTTTATCCCACATTCATGAGAATGATGGGTTTGTGCTTTACTTCCACATATATTGGAAAAGTTAGTCCCACATGCATGTGATGGTTAAAATTTTCCTATCTTCTACCTATTTGTACATCTCTATTGTAAACTATAGAACATAATAGAATATAGTGATAGTTTATTTTTTGAGAGATCTTAGTTGAAGAGTTTTTTTAACTCTTTCATGGTATCAAAGCCACCCTCCAAAAACCATTTCTCAATATTTTTAAGCAATTCCTTCATTTTTGAACCATACATGAGGGTTGATTTATCATTTGCATTTGAAGGCTAGTTTTTTTTATCATTACTGGTATGTGTTTTGTGTTACACTATTGGGGTTAACCTTTGTTTTGAGTGGGTGGATATTCATGACACTTAGATATTTTGTGTTTATTTTTTTTAATGGGATGCGTTGAAAATGTTTTTATTATTCTTCAAAGTATCTATAGCCGTCAAACATTTCCCAACCTACAACTCAAGAAACAAGCTCATGATGAAGACAACTAGTGGTTTTGATGTAATTTTTAGAAGAAAATTTTTTCTCAGTTGAGTGATTTGGTAAGGAGGAGTGCTTGAAGGGCTCACCTATGCCCTAACTCATCTAGGTGAGTTGATTGCCTCCTAGCTTGGCTTAGAAATCTGCCCCTCTATTATTATGATTCCCCTTTGAACTCAACGAGCAATAAGAAGTTTTTTACATTATATAGGATTCATTCCCAACATGACACCTGGTATAATTCATGGCCTACATGATTTTTGATTGACCTACTAATTCATATTTCTTTATTTAGTATGATAGACTGTCAAAGAAGCAAAATTTCAAGGCCTATTTACAATGTTAAACTTCTTGTTTTTGAAGAAGGCTCAACTGTCAATGAAGAAGGATGGGTACCACTCTCATAGAGATAACATTCACTACTTCCAATTAAATCTAACACATCTAATCCATTGCTAATTAGATCAAAACATCCTTGCAATAGTACAACCTGTTCAAAGGCTTGACGCCTCTCTCAATCAAATCTTCAATTTTTAGTTGCATTGGTGCATTGCAGCATCGAGAAGTTAAAATTATTCATCTCAATGCAACTTTGAAGGATTATATACTACCACATGGAAGCTATTTATATTTAGCACTTTTGGATTTGACACATTATTAAGCTTGGTCAAGTTGATAATGCTAACTACAACTTAGGTATGGTGTGGCCTATAAAGTGCCCACAACTCCATTCAACTATCATAGCCATGTTTTCTCCACTTGTTGGTCTCCACACTACCATCATCCATACCTGACACAACCATCTCACTAGATGGCATTCCTCCAACAAAGTTTGAGCTTACAAAATAAGTGGTTTATTTTTTGTAAGCCAGTCATTCCAACTTAAGATTTTTTTACTCCCGCCAATTAATTTGTTTTAAGCGGTGATAAAACTTTTAATAGTGGGATGTTTTTTAATGTGAGCTTTAATATTTTAAGAGGGGTTCATATTGTTTTGGGTGACATTTTTTTAATGTAAGAAAATTTGTAAAATGGTGGAGGAAATAATTTATAAATTGGTGTAAAAATTTATTATGGGGATGCTTTATTACTTAGTGGCAAATTCATTTTTGGAGGGGTCATTTTTTGTTTAGTGACCAATTTTTTTTAATTGTTTTTTTATAAAAACAATATTATTGAGGGTTATTATAGTGGGTATAATCATTGTAAGGAGAATTTTTATTATTTGTGTGATCCTTTCCATTTTGAACTCATTTGTTGAAGATCAGTGGGTGAAGTCTGATTTGGCAGGTGGCCAAACCCCCTCACAAGCAAACCAATTATTTTTCTCCTTCTTTGCTTTTCCTCATTGTAATTTTGGATGCATTTTTAGCTAAGTCTGACATCCTTTGCATTTATTTTTATAGGTTTTTTTTTGGTAGCTGATCCTTTTGAGTGTGTTTTTGCATATATGATGGCTTTTTTCACCATTTACCACACTCTTCCATCATCTCACAACATGCTCCATTCTAGTTTGCATATTGGAACTTTGACACAATTGTAGTTTGTGTCCTGTCTCCATCAAGGTCCCTTTCTTAGTGATTTGTATTCTTCTATGGAGACACTTTTTTTATCCCTTATTTTTTGGAGCATCTCTCATGATACTTGATGGTTTTGTTGATAGGTCGATAGTCTCCTAGTTTGGAACTATTTTGGTGAAGCCCAATGTCTTGTTTTTTATTTGTTGTTTATTAGGATATATTATACTCATATTGATTTACAAAGTTCCATGGGGGGTCTACATTGATTGAGCCTTGTCTACCTTCATGCATTTGTGTGCTCTATTCTAGGCACCTTTTCACTTCTTTAGTTGCTTATCTCTTCCATCACCACCAGAACCATCCTCTTTGAGAGACCTTATCTATATTTTTGACACCACCTTTTTGACAGTTGACAGTCTCCCACATCATATGGAGCTATTATGGTGCATACAATGTCAGCTTGTTCGATGTTCAAGTTGTGGATTTGGACCACTTGTGTAGACCTTTTATCCTCCACTCTACCCATTATGGGGGGGGTGTACATATAGATTTTTTATCCTGACTCCATGCAGTTAGTAGTATGGGGGGTGTGGTCTAGATTATCATTCTTAGGTGTTGAGCATTCCTTGCACATGCAATACTCTTTTTTAATTTTGTCACCACTGATAGTATTTTTAATTGAAGCTATTCTAGTGAAGCCTAGTGTCAATTATTTTTATGATCAAGTAGAGGATTTAAACCACTCATGTAGATTGAGTTTCTTTGTGACTTTTGAGTACTTGGAGTGTGAAGTACTTGAACATCATCTTTGGTGTTTTTTATCTCTCTCTTCTTCTTTTATCTTTTTGGGGGGTAGTTTTTCCAATGAATTTCAATTTTTCTCCACTTTATGAGATTTATATGTATAGTTTGCATTTTTTTGAGTGTTTTCTGGATTGTTTCTTTGTACATGGGTATGTTATTCAGGTAATTTGCTTGTTAGAACTCATATGAAGATTTTTTAATTAAATCCATGGCTTTCTTGGTGATTCTTATAGTGACACAAGTGTGGTATCCCCACCAGTGACACCAGTGTGTTATCCCCACTAGTCTTTGTGCTAACTTCTCACCATCTTGTTGGAAGGTGTTGAAGCAATGCTTCCTCAGATTCATCATTCTATCTAATATTCTAGAGTGCATGGTTTATATTTAGTGATCCTCATATTCAACACCATTACTACTTTCACTTGGTAGTTACAATGACTTGACATCCATATACTCTAATAAGATGGATTGGCATCTATAGGGACATAGGGCTTCACACTGCATCCTTTATTGTACCCACCTAAGCTATGCTTAAGGGGGGTGTTGGTCTAAGATATTACTTTCCTACTGTTTAGCTTACTTAGGTGTTATTTCATTGGAGATGTTTTATCCCACATTTATGAGAATGATGGGTTTATGCCTTACTTCCACTTACATTGGGGAAGTTAGTCCCACATGCATGGGATGTTTAAGATTTTCTTATCTTCTACCTATTTATACATCTCTATTGTAAACTATTAAACAAAAATAGAATACCATGATAGTTGGTTTATTCTTTGTGTGTATGGTGAAGCTTCCATGGTTATAGTAATAGTCTCTTGGAGACATCTTGGCTAAAGAGTTTTGTTAACTCATTTAGTTTCATGTGCCAATATCAATTTCTCATATGCCTAGTCCAAGTTTGCTTTCAAAACATAGTTAAAATTTTATGTGCCAAGACTAAGTTTCACTTTACCTAGATCAAGTTTATTTTCAAGACCTAGTTTACAAGACCGATTTCATGTGCCTAAACCTAGACCTAATTTATTTTTCTGATCTTATGTGCTAAACTAAATTCAAAATTTTGTTTCAAAATTCAATTTTTTTGACCATTTTCCAAGACCAAAATCTAAGTTTTCTTTTTGTTGACCGTTTGTTCCAAAGACCTAGAGTGTTAGTGATAAGTTTAGACCAAGTTCTAATTGTTTGTTTTCAAGGAAAAACATTATAAACCAAGTTTCAAAAGTCTGAAACATTGGGCCAACCATTCTAAAAATTAATCCATATGGACTTAATCATGCCTTGATATACATGTAGCGAGGCTATGCATAATCTGGATTACAAGAACATTGTTATAAATGATCCTTTTGACTATGAGCCATATGATGATAACATAGTATAAGAAATAAATCCATATCCCACATACGTGTCTCTAACATGCATCTTAGTATGAAAATGGTTGAACAATAACAACCATATTATGCAAACACATCATCTACAATCCATTATTATTTAATTATCATATTTTAGGACATAAAGATGAGATTCTTGTTAGAGTCATCAAAGTCAGTGCTAAGTTCCCATCGAATTTTACACAAGAAAGTATAGCTTGTCTAATTAGGGCACCTAGTTGGACACCTCTTATCTAAACATTTGAGCATGCCTCTACTAGTCAAAATCAAGCCTTTGTACCCATGCTTATTTAGGAGCTTGTTACATATGATAAGGGAATAAGTCAAAGTGTTGACTAATTTACACAAGTGTAATAGGCCCACCAAACATACCTTAACCTAGCAGGAAATTTTAATGCTATGACTATTCCAAACATGCTACTTATCGAGTTAGCTCCATCAAATGTGCTACAAACTAGTTTGGTAGTTTCTTCTAATGTGAACACATATTCATTTTTTCAAACCATGCCACTTGCAAACATGTTTAATGTTCCTCTAAATGAAGAATAGTTAGGGACATATTTAGGAACCCCTCTTAAAAAAGTGGTGGACAACACATAGGTGTTTCCTAATCTACACAAAGTACAAACTAATCTACCAAAAAACACCCCATCCAACAATTCCAAATAGATCCTCACTTTAGGTACATCAATGGGATCACAATAATAGGGGGTAAGTACATCTACTTCACAATATGTGACTATTCCTTCATGATCATCTACTTCCTCAAACATACAACAAAGAGTAAGCAATCAACCATCATTAAATACCTCATTGCAATAGGTGGTAACAAACACTCTATCTCAACAAGCTCATACTAACACACCACCACAACATGTGGTCAATCAACCACCTCAAATGTTATCTAATCAACAACATTTTGTGGCTAATAAACAATAACTATCTAGCCAAAAACAAGTTTTTAGCCAACAACAAATGCATAATGACCAAATGAATATCTACTAGGAAAATATTACCTTCAATATAACATATACCTTATCTATAACACATACCTAACACATAACAATTCCCACAATAGAGTTTTAACCAATAATAGGTTCCTTTCATATAGTAGGGTTTGACTAGCCATCATCAATTTCCATTACAAACCCATGCCACATAGTTTATTCCCCAACACCAAATACCTCTATTCAAGTCACAATTCCCTCCAAATCAAAATTGCACTACCAATCATAACTCCAATATTTACCAACAACAAATACCACACCATCAATATAACCCTAACCAATGAATGCATATTCATGATCAGGTGACCAATCAAACAAACATTCCTTAGTCCTCTATTCTTCCATTATGCTTAGGTTAAGGAAATCCACGTTGGACCACCTAACTCCAACCACAACTATTCATACCATCCATAGTCTTATCCCAAGAATTGCAATAGGTGAAGGATGCAATTTCAGTTCTCCAAATAGTGAAGTAGGAAAAGAAGTTTAAATTAAATGAGATATTCTCATACTGTTTCAATATGGACTATCTTTAGATACCATTTCTTCTAGGTTTTGAGATGCTAAAATTTAACAAATACAAAGGCAAAGGTGACCCAAAGGAAAATTTGAAAGAATTATATGTTATTTTCCAACTAGTGGCTTTTAGTGATATCTATTTGCTTCTTAGTTTTCCTCATAGTCTAGCAGTATAGGCCTTGGAGTAGCTACTCCAATTTTTGAAGAACTTAGTGCCTAACTTTGATAACCTCACAAAGAAATTTGTGCAATAATTCTTTTATAATCTTGAGCACAAGATTACGATAGTGGATCTAAGCTAATCTTAATAGAGGCTTGGTGAGAATTTTTCAAGCTATTTACAATGATGGAGGACACTTGCTAGCCATTTCACACATAATATACTAGATAAATAGTTGGCCATGGTATTTACCCATAATTTATAAAGTGATATATCCTATCACTTGGAGCTTTAGTGTGCCCACACTTTTGAGGAGATTATCGATAAAGGCCTACAAATTGAGAAATCCCTTATCAACAAAGGGGCAATCAAATTATACACTCTTATATAGAACCAATACCAAGGTCTAAACCAGAGCCAAAACCAATACCAAGGCTAAAATTAGAATTAAATCCTAATTCAAATACAAGCTCCTATGCCAGCCCAAGCTAGTATAAGAAGCCCAAGGTTTACAACCACAATAAGAACATTGTGGGTAATGTAGTTACTAAATCGTGCTATGTCCAAATGGTGAAAACATCATCTACCCAATCCAATCCACATATACAACCAATTCCAAATATAAGGGCACTCTTGCCTCCTCTTTTGTAAATGCCTCAATCAAGAGCAAGACCACCTATAAATATATTTTTTATTGACTTGGGAGAGCCCATTGAATTCATGTTTCAAAAATTGGATCCACCAATATGATTAGTTGGCCTATTCTAAATCCATCTATTGAGGGTGTTCCTTTCATACATTAGTATAAAGAGCATGAGTTTTGTGACTAACACCAAGTCAAATGACATCATATACATCAATGCATGCAATTAAGGCACCTCATTAAAAATATTCTTAAAAATGGAGAAATAGAGTTGGATAACAAGACACCTACTTCTATCAAAACTTGGGCATTTATCAATACCCTTTCTCATAACATAATGCCAATAATCAGAATCATCGACAAAAACATAAACCACCACCACCACCACAACAATAATAACAACAAAAATAATAATGTTAGTAGTAATGAAGACAACCATAACCAACATATGATAGGAACCAAGGTTAGAATGATAACCAAATGGATTATCATGCCATCGTACATGACTACAACAAGGTTGTAAGATACATCATGGGAGGTCATATAGCCACCATTACCATTAACCTAATATCAACAACCAATCACCAATGTCCAATACCAAATAATGTCCAACTACCTCCTTATGTCAGTAATCTTCCTGTGGTTAGTGTGGGCATCCAAGCTCAATAGTACCCAAGACTTACCATCTTAGGCCATCCTTCCAATTACAGTGCTCCATTACCTAATCCAAATTATGCAATCACAACTCAGTGGATGAAAGTCACCATTCCAGGTCCACAACCTTCCTATACCAATAAGCCAATCTAAGCACCCATGCCAACTAAAAATAAGCCAATTACTTATGCCAAGGATAAAACATATGATATCGTGGAATAATTATAAAATATGCCTATGCAAATATATATTTTATATTTGTTATGTACCTCCACAATCCATAAATACATCTTTATCAAACTTTTAAGCCAATCCAAAGTCCCAAATGACATTACACCAGATAAATTTCAAGTCTTGGTAGGATACTTAGTTCCTAGCCAACAACTTACCTTCGACCAAAGTGACATGTCATCCCTTGGCCCTCTCCACAATAACCCATTATATATTAAAGTTGTCATAGCTCATCATAAGGTTAAACGTGTCATCATAGATAATGAATCAGGCCTCAACCTTATGTCTCTAATGTTAGTCAAACATCTTGGATACACAGTTTCTTTGTTAGTTATCATTGGGCCCTTAATCCATGACACACTTTGCCATGTTATGGACCTAGATTTACTATATAATTTATTAAAAGGATGACCATGGATACATGAGATTCAGGCAATACCTTCCATGTTACACCAATGTATCAAGTTTCCTCATTCTGGGATAAAGGTGACTATTTTTGTAGACCTACATCCATATCTATTCTGTAAACATTTATAAGTTGAATACAAGAGATACAATTACTATTTTGGCCTAAACCCTACACCAAAAAAGGATAAGGACATAATTTTTAAAGTGCTACCTTTCAATTATATCAACCTAGAAAGCCTTGCCTCTACTTCATCTACACCCCTTCCTGAGATATCCAATCATTTTACCATCTCTGATAAAGGTCCAGGAGAATACCTATCACACAATGCCTTCCAACATAGCCAAACTTCCATGGCCCCTGAATCCTTTGGAATACCCAAATCCAAGGCCATTCGTATGGAATGGTAATAGAAGGGAAAGTTTAATGCCCAAGATCCTGCTATTTTCACACTGACCACTAGCCAAGAATAAAACCCACTAGATAAAGATGAATCCTAGCTTTATAATGATGATCTAGTTGATTGTTACCAAAGCAAAAAGTATCACATACCTAATCAGATCATGAATAATCAAGATTATGAAAGCAGAGGCCTGGGGTAAAATAAGTAAAACACTCTTGAGCTCATCTCTATGACCAAACATAAAGGAACTTATGGTATTAGATTTAAACCACTTAGGGGTGATCTTGCATATCTTATCTATGTTCCTAAACCAAAAACTAATAATGATGATGTTGGCATTGATGTAGAGTTTAATTACACTATTTATGAGGACTTAACCAATACCTACCTATTTAACCCTCATGCCATATGTAACATTACATGTGTCATTCATCCTTCCCCACTTTTCCTTCATCACCCTCAACTCATCGACTAGGACCAATAAGAATCCACAATATCACTCAATGATTTCAAAAATGATGAGGCTATTTATTATTTTCTAGGCCTAAGAGACCATATTCCTCTAAGAGATCATAAATAAGGTTTTTTTATTAGATTGGATCCTGATACCTATTTCTAAGATCAGGTGAACTTACTTAGCTAAAAACAAAAATAAAATCAAACATTGAGGTCCCAAGGTGAAAACTTCTTTGAGACACTTTCGAACTAGGGTAATAGTAAAGAAAAAGGCCAGTCTCTTAGTGAAAACCTATTTTAGGCACCATTAGATGGGGATGTTCAGCCTTCCTTGAATGAAGCTCAGGATGCCACCAATACCATAATCATATTTGGATTAGAGATAAGTGCAGAAGAATAGTGGGCCTTTGAATAAATTGTCCAAGAGTGTCTAGAAGTATTTGTTACATGACCTTTGCCACCATTTGGTGATTTTGATTTATCTTGTCTGGGTGAACATGATGAACCAGTTTGACCATAGGACTTTGACATTGCTAATCAATTTACATCTTTTCCAACTCTCCTTGAAGATGGTTCTACACTCCTTATGGAAGACACTTTTGATGTTAATATTGGAACACCAAATGATCTAAAATGGGTAAAACTAGGCACATCTCTAACTAAGGAGGAATGTGAAGTGCTTACTACTCTCTTTAGGGAGTTCATTGATATTTTTACATGGGCCTATTATGATATGATAGGACTGAATCCTTCTTTGGTTGTACATCACCTTATGGTACATTGTGATGCCAAGTTAATTAAGCAAAAGATAAGGAAAATGCATCCTTGTATTGCTATATTGGTCAAGAAAGAACTAAAAAATGTTTAGAGGTGGGATACATTCATCCCATTGATTATAAAGAGTGGATCTCAAATATTGTGCCAGATAATAAGAAGGTAAAATGTATCAAATTATGTACCAATTTCTATGAAATCAATAAGGCGTATCTAAAGGATGACTTTCCTATGCTAAACATTGACATGATTGTGGAATCTACGATCAGGTATGAGATGATTTCTCTCATGGATGGTTTTTTAGGATACAATCAGATCAAGATCACACCAGAAGACCAACATAAGACAATATTCACCACTTGAGGAATGATTTATTATTAGGTAATGCCTTTCAGCCTCAAGAATTTTGGTGCCACATACCAATGTGTAATGACTATCTTTTTCATGAGATGATGCATGACATTGTCAAGGATTATGTTGATGACATTTTGGGTAAATCTAAGACCAAAATAGGACATCAAAAGGTGTTACACAACATATTTGAATGCCTCCTTGAGTATAAAGTAAGGCTTAACCCTAAAAAGTGCATCTTTGGTATCACTTTAGGAAAGTTACTATGATTCATTGTCTTTTGCATGGGCATTGAATTTGATCTAGCCAAGGTTAAGGCCATTATCGAGATACTGTCACCATCTACTTTGAAGTAACTCTGTAGTTTACAGGGCAAGATATAGTCTATCAGGCACTTTATTTCTCAATTGGTTGACAAATGCCATCCATTTACTCACTTGATAAAAAAGGGTGCTACTTTTTCATGGAATGTCAATTGCTAGAAGGATTTTGACCACTTGAAATAATACTTAACCAACCTACTTATTTTATTATTGCCTACACCAGACAAGTTGTTACTACTCTACTTCTCTACAACTAAAAATCCCTTGGGGGCACTTTTGGCTCAACATTATGAGTAGGGAAAAGATCATGTTGTATACTACTTGAACCACACATTATTTGTGTATGAGAATAATTATATGCTAATAGAGAAATCTTGTTTAGCTATGGTCTTCGTAACCTAAAAGTTATGTCACTACATGCTTAACAATAAGACCATTGTCATTGCCAAAGTAGATTCACTCAAGTATCTACTTTCAAAAATAGCTTTACAAGGCCACATGGCTAAATGGATCATGATTCTAAGTGATTTTGATATTGAGTATATTAGTTAGAAGGCAATCAAAGGATAGGTACTTACATACCAGCTTGTAAGCTCCCCTTTTTGATACTCAACCACTCACATTTGGGTTTCCTAACTTGTCCATCATGATCGTAACAAAAGCACCTCCTAAAGATAAGTAGTGGAAACTTTATTTCAATGGTTCCTTTACATCTTGTGGATTGAGAGTAGGGATTTTATTTATTTCACCTCAAGGGGATCTCATTCCCAAGTCCTTTCGCATCAACTTTCCTTGTACCAATAACATGGATGAATATGAAGCACTTATTATAGGGCTTCATATAGTGGTATAGTAGAATATCAAACATCTTATAGTTTATGGAGATTCTCAACTTATCAGCAATCAGGTTATAAACCAATTCCAGACTAAGGATGATAAGCTCATGCCTTACAAAGACATGGTGGACATCTTTAAACAACAAATTACTTATCTTTAGTTTGAGCAGATACCTCAAACCAACAACAAAATAATAGATGCCATGGCCATGATTGGCTCTATGATCCAAATTATGGATAAGGTCAGAGATTATCATTTATTTATTGAAATATTCTTGCACTTGCCCATGAACCCTTAATCATTGAGATGATTTATGACATTGTTGGTCCTAATTCTACCTAGTATGACAAATTCTATGATTACCTTCATGACCAAATCATTCTACCTAACCTATATTGAAAAATAAAAAATCCTTCATCCACCAAACCTCTCATTATACATTACTTGGACCTACACTCTATTGTAGAGGCTTTGATGGAACTCTATTTCACTATTTAACCTTGATAGAATCTAGATTAGCGTTGAGGGAAGTTCACAAAGGGGTTTACGAGGCCCACACTAGTGGGGTCATCCTTGATAAAAATTTATTATGCACTAGTTATTATTGGCCAACCATGGAAGGAGATATAACTATATATGTTAAAAGGTGTGTAAAATGTCACAAACATGCTAATTTGATACTTGTTCTAGATCAAACACTTAAACCATTAACCATGCCATGCTCATTTCTAACATGGGGACTCAACATCATAGGAAATATTAACCCTACCTCCTCAAATGGCTAGAAACATATCCTAATCACCACATAGTACTCCACTAAGTGGGTGGAAGCAATTACCCTAACTTATGTGATAGGCAAACAAATACCCAAATTCATTTTTAATCACCTCTTTTACCACTATGGTATCCCCTTTGACATTATATCTGATAATGGTAGTTCATTTAAGAATAAGGATGTTAAATCCCTTTGTGAAAAATATAATATTACCTAACATATTTCCACTTCATATTACCTGTAAGGCAACAATCAAGCAGAGGCATCTAGTAAAACCATTGTCAAGATCCTCAAGAAGATTGTCAATGATGTTAGCTGTCATTAGTACTTATAACTCTTCCACACCCTCTAGGATTACCAAACTAATTTTCAAACTCTAATAGGAGCCACACCCTATTCCCTAATTTATGGTATTGAGTCCATTCTTCTTGTTGACGTTGAGTTGGCTTCTCTATGTATTTTAATGAAGTATATCCTTGATGATGAGGATTATAGAGTAGTTTGCTTGCAAGAACTAGAATTACTAGATGAAAAATGACAATAGCCTTGAATATCCTTCAAGCATATGAAAACCAACTATGTGATTAATACAATATGCATGTCTAACATAGATAATTTGAGATTAGTGATCTTGTTCTTAAATAAAACTAGAAAAACACCAATGTCAAACATAAGAAAAAGGGTAAGTTTAAACCTAACTAGTTATGGCCTTATATCATTACCACTATATATGGTTCTGAGACATACATGTTAGCTACACTAGAAGGAGATGATCTTGATGAACCAATGAACATAATCCACCTCAAACACTTTTTTTATTGACAAATTTGATGTATTGTCTACGAAGATCATTTACTTTATATCGTGACTATCCCTTTGATATTATACCATTTGATATGCCTTTCTCACCATACCTTGCCCATTTGCCTCAAGTTTTGAATCTCATGTCCCTTATTTGACCTTGGTTCCGATCCATTGGTACTTCTAACAATGTCAGTGGTTGGGTTTAGATGCAATGTTAGTAGGTGATTCAGACTTGGGGGCTATCCAATGCATTAGTTGAAGTGATCATCTCTTCAAACATTATGATAATAAGATTGGAAATTGCATCCTTCACTTTTACCAGTTCCATACCATTATACCTTTCCACACTATTTGCCTATTTAAAAGCTTGTTGATACTTAGTCATATTCCTCATTGTAGGGTGAACTACAATGGCTTGAGGTTTATTTGGACTATGTAGGTAGCACTCAGTCATTTTAAGGTCAACTCAACCACCCTTATTTCTAATGTTCTCGCCATTTTGTGATTAACCTAACCAATGCTCTCATCATTTTGTGAGCAACCTAAACAATTCTCTTGCCATTTTGTGAATAACCTAAGTAATGCTCCTGCCATTTTGTGAGCAACCTAAGCAACAATCTCACCATTTTATGAGCAACCTAAGCAATGCTCTCACCATTTACGATCTTACCATTTTATGAGCACCATGAGTCATGCTCTCACCATTTCATAAGTTAACCCATTTTGTATCTCATAATCCTCTATTGAGTTGAGACACCTAAAAAACCCAAAAACATTGAAATATGCTAGAAAAATTCTCAATAAACCTCAAACATTAGGTCATTCTGATTGTATCCATGCTACTCAGGATGTGCATCTCCTAGTTAGTTGATATAACTAAACCTTTCACATGGGTCACATCATGAACATTTTCATTTACCTGTTCCATCTTCTAATTGTGTGCTTTCCCATTTTTGGGAGAACTACATTGTCCTGAGGTTTGTACAGACTATGTAGGTAGTGTTTGGATGCATGGGGCATCTCTATTCAGCTCGATAAGTCTCAATGATTAATTTTATTTGTAAGTTTCATTGATCATTCCTTTTTATAGGTTTTTCTTTACATGCTCTGGCCATTTTATGAGTCATATCATCTTACACTCTCATCATTTTGTGAGATTATTCTTATTCTAAGCCTTACACATAGTTAACATTATGAATTACCAACCTTTTTCATTTATGAACACTTACTTTTTGTCTTGCATTGTGGTTTTATCCTAAACCACACTCTCATAGTTTAATAAATTCCTATGCCTGACATTTTCATAATCATGAGTGCCAACCCCTCTATTTCACGCTCTCACTGGTTTGAGAGCCTATTCCTAATTTCCTCTATGATCAATCTCTTTACTTGCCATCAATTTTCTTCTCTTCCCAATTCTTGGGAGAACTAAATTTGGCCTAAAGTCCATGTTGGAACTCATATTCATGGGACTATGTAGGCAATATCCATTTACCTAGTGCATTTGGAGTCAACTTGGCCACCCCTTCCTTATTCTTCTATTCCCCCTTCCTGTGCCATCATACCTATTTCATTATTTCCTATAGCCTAGGAGCAACCTTTTACCCAACATAACACTTATATTACACATACACAAATAGTGTGAAAAAGTAGTTAGTTCATTACTTTTTCATATTTTTTTAATTTATTGCATTTGCCTTAGAGTAGTTTTTTTATTACATTTTTCATAGATTATTTTGCTTATTGCTTTATGTTTGTTCATTTTGTGTGTTTTATGTATAAGGACAATTATTTTACACTTGAGATTTGCTTACTACATGGGATTTATTTGTTTACTTTTTGAATTTAGATTGTGTTTTTGTGCCTCCCTTCCCCTTGGTTGTCATAGGTTTATTACATTATGTTTACACTTAAGTCTTGATTTGTTATATTTTGTACTAGAGTTTAGAGTATTTGTATTCACTCATACACTTAATTTACCACATTATCATTACACTTAGGATTTTATTGATCATATCTTACACCTAAGCTAATTATATTTGCATTTAAATTAAGTTTTTTCATTTATTTGACACACATTGTTATTAAGGTTTGTTTGTAACTATGATGCATAATGTCCCATACTATAACAAGAATCATGATAAATGATCTATCAAGCGATGGTGAGAATGGTATCTCCTCTTGTTAGTAATAGAAATACCTTAATAATACCTAAACACATAATAATTAAATCACTAATGAATATTAATCGCTTATAGTTAGGACATACATCTCTGTACTAGTAGGTACCCCAAATTCATACATGTCCTAGTGTTAGCTCACTGTTAATTTATGTTATGAATTTATTACGTGAGATCCCTTTGAAAATTTACCATAATGGGTAAATTATTTATGCTAATCACTTCCCACAACTACTCTATTGGGGCAAAATAAAATTGTATCACACTCACATCCACCCTACTGGGGAAAATTCACTATACCAAGGATTAAAACTACCTTGTTAGGGAAAATATTTACTTAGACCATTATACTATGTCATTTTCCTCCTTTTGAGAGCTCATTCAATGATAATATTTACCATCCACTCCCTCAAGGGGGAATTCAGGGCTCATCAGCTGCCCTTTAGGGCATTAACCTATGACTGTTGGTTTGCAACAACCTATGATTATCAACACGTCACTTTTCAAAATATAAACATTTTTAACATAAATTTTTTTTCATTATTTTAAAATACGTTATTGTGATTATTTCTTGTAAAACATACTCAAATAAGGGGGAAATCTAGACATTCTTTTTCAACCACTTTCATGTCTAAATGGACTTCATACTAATTTCTACCAAACTATGCAAATTAAGACTAAAAATCACTAAACATCCCAAAGTCATCTATACATTAGATGTAAGTGCCCAAAATTACATCATGGCATCCCTATTTGGGGTATTACCTTATGCGTAATGATAACCTCTCATAGATTCATCCCCAGTTAGGTTATGACCAAGCAAATTGACATTTGTGACCAATTAAGCAGGGCACTTAACCTAATTCTTGAAATGACTAAAAGATAAAGCATAATTAATTAACCAATAAAATAAAATAAAATTATTTAATGAAAATTCCATGTTGAATTAGTGAATATATAATTTCTAAAAAGGATTTTTCAATAAAATATGAGGTCATGATGATGTCATCATCCTCAAAGTCAAGAACTATAAAATATCAGTATAAATGCCATAAAAATTAGAAATTATGAGACATGCCTCCATAAATGCATAATTAAAGCCATTGGTAATTATATTTGGATTCCCAACACTAACCCTAGATTAACTACACTTGGATTAGTGTTAATTGAAAACCTATAAATATAACTGCCATGACCATTCTTAACCAAGCTTTTGAATGCAAACAAATAAATCCAAATTCTTGCTAGGAAGCTTCATTTCCAACACAATCCAAGAGATAAATTCCAAGGAGATAAGAGGAGGTTCTGCCCATAAAGCATTGGCATTGTTAAAGACCATTTGTTCACCATATTGAGCACAATCCACTCTCATGCTAACAAGCAATTCAAATAGTCAAGGATGGTAAAAGTGTTTGATTTTGTCTTCTCATTGCCTTTATTTTGTTTGTTACTCACCATATTAATGAGGATTAGAATGCTAGGTATCATTGATTTTTTTGGTGTAATCCATTAACAAAAGGTTTCTAACATCATCTTTATAGTCCTACATTACAACTAGCATATTGTTTACTTTATTTGAATTTAATTAAGCAATTTGAATAAAAATAAACTATAGAAAAAAAATATACAACATAAAATAAGGTGAAATACAATATAATTCAATTCCAAAAGGTTAGAGTGAGATAATAATATTATTTAACAAGGGTATTGAGTACTTAGCTTATTCTAGCTGATTCACTAAATAAATAGGTTGTTTACAAATAAAAAATTAAATAAAGTAATCTTATGATTGCATCATTATTGAAAATAGAAGATCAAAATATATAGAGATAAGTGTGAAGTAGGTGGACAAGGCTTCAGTGCATCTTCCTCTCTTATATTATTGTCTTTATTAACTGTGCACTCAATCTAAAAGTCTGAGTTGGTTCACCTCTGTGTGTACTTGTCCTATATATGTATGGAGTGTGGTTGGGTATGCATAAGGCTTAAAAAAGTAAAACCCTAATTCTTACACATACACCAAATGTACATTAAATATAAAAATGGGGATGTAGGGGAATGGAAATAGCCAAACTAGCCTCAAAAGCCCATGTGTAGTTGAGCACTGCTTACATAGTCCAAGTGGTCCTTAGGTCGATGTAGTTCTCACTCCTAGTTCTGTGTGTGCAATAATGGATGGAAGACTAGATGCTATTTTGATTATGAATACCCTTGGCACAAGAAATACAAATGATGTATTCAAACTTATAATCTATAGAGAAATTAGTTAGTCAACATGTATAAATTTTTTTGTGACTTTTAAACATTGAGAGTAAGTGAGTTTTCCTTTTGCAAAATGTTTATTCATATAGACCTTTGTATTAGAATTTAGGGGATCACTAGTGTGTGGAGGGTTGAAATAAAAATACCAATATTTATAAAAATTACCATTAATGACCAAGAAACTCAGAAAAATCCCACAAGTTATGTTGGGATGAGTTTGCACTATAAGATAGGTGAATGGTGTGCTCTTAATTGGGTAGTGTAAACTTGTCAAAAAAACACAATATGAAGATACAAAGACATAGAAAAAAATAGAGATCCCAGAGATAAAATAAAATAATACATAATAATGACATGCATAGACTTTGAGAAAATAATGAGAGAAAGAAGAACAAGACACACCAATGAGTCATTCATTCATCAACAATGATCTAGATAAACATAGTTATGTAAAAGTGTGTATTTAGTTTAAGCTTGTGATAAATTTGGGTGTCTAAATTTTCCCCCACTTTATTATAGTGACGTAATAAAGTGAAGCTAATAGAGCAAAGGAGAAAGAAAAATTCTTGGGTATGGAAACACATTTTGTCTTCATAGGTGCTATTGAGTATCCTAGTGACTAGTTGACCTAAGAGGAGAAGAAGGGCTTTCAAATTTGTTTGCTTCCTAGCCAGGGAAAATAAGAAATTTTTAAAATGGTATGAGGTTGAGTTAGTAAGTCATTGGGTGTCACTAAATCATAAATATACCAGATCATAAGGTGATACTGAGAGTAATCAAATCTTGATGAGTGAAGCTTATGGTTTGACTAGTAGGAATGCTTTCACATGTGGGGAATGCTCTAAAGTAAGTAAGTGATAAATATTGAGTGTCAGTAGACTCAAATGAGAAAAATAAAAGAGGGAATCAGTATATGGTTCTTTAAAGTGAAAAGAGGGAACCAATCCATGGTTCACTAAAAGTACAACAAAGACATAGAACATCAGTAAGATCAAACATGGTCCACTTGTAAAAAATGAATCACAATGCTACACATGAATCTAGATTCAAACTATAAATTTGTGTAATTGATTTATTTGAAAAAAATATTTACTTTATTTGAAAATTTACAATATTTGCCATTTTGAGATTTTATAAAAGGGAGAACATTAATGAGGTTCATGCCCTCTGTAACTTTTTATTATGATTTTGTAATGTATCAAAAAAGGGAGAAAATGAACCTACTTCGTGGCCCCTTCAATTTGTATTGTGGTGATTTTGTAACTAGTATGTGTTAGGGTGTGGAGCTAAAATCTTCACCTTGTTGTAAACAGAAGGAGGAGGTTTTTCGCAGCTTGACAGTTGCCGGCGTCAGTAGGCCACAACCGACGTCGGTCAGGGGAAGCGCAGAGGAAACCGGCATCGGCAGGAGATCAGCCGACATCAGTCACCTCCAGGAAGGCAGGGACCGACGTCGGTCACCTGTAGCGGTCAGAACTGCTGTTGACGAACAGTCAGTTAAGTGAATGCAGAGTTTGCATGTTGAAGACCAATTCGAGTCTCTGAGCCGCCCGTCTAATTTAGTGTATGCATGAGATCTATATAATAGACTCATGGGCTGTATTATTAAGTGTAGAACTTGTAGAAACCAAGTGTGGAGCTTGGAGAGTTCTTCCCATGGTGGAATCAAGTAGGATTCCCCATGTATGTAAGATCAGGTTTGATATGCAGGAAGTTGCAGGGTCATGGAGGAGATCTACATGTGATAAGTAAGATCAGGTTGGTCTGCAGGGAGATGTGTGAATGCGAGGGTCAGAAAGGAGATCAGTGGGGAAGCTAGATCCAAGGTGACAACAATACATCAGAGCAGGATCATGGTTAGATCTACTTGGAGTACCGGTTCGTACTCAGTTGTACTGGAGGTACAATGGGGTGAACAACAGCTTGTGTAAGTTGTTAGTTGAGACCTATGAGAGAAGATTACTCAGGTGGGAAGATTACTTGGAGCCCTTAAGGTAGAAGGCCTTGTAGAGGTGGAGAAGAGTGTGATCTCTTTATTGTAATTTCCTTTGTAATGAGTTGAATACAATTTATGTGTTGCCTCTCAGTTTCTATGTTATTTCTCATTGATAGTTATTTGTTCTTCTGGTATTTCTGCATGTTTAAGTTGCTTATACATTGGTAATCATGTGTGTTCTTAAATCTGACAAGTTGTGTCAAAACTTTGGGAAACTTTGGTCCCAACAAATGGTATCAGAGCCAGGTTGGATGTTCTCAGAGCGAGCTTGACTAACAGGTGGTTCAGATCTGTTAAGTGTGTGTTGATTACAGGTTACTCACAGGGGTTGCTGTTTGAGTGGGAGTATAGCAAGGCAGAAGAATGGAGAAATTCAGACACAGGTGTAGCACCACAAGGAGTGTTATGGGTTGTCTTCGAGTGGGAGCTTAAAGAGGAATACAAGCCAGGATGCAGATTAGACAGAGTACTGGTATGGGTACAGGTGTAGCTCTTTATCTCTAAGTGGGAGATTGTTAGGGTGTGGAGCTAAAAGCTTCACCTTGTTGCAAACAGAAGGAGGAGGTTTTTCGTAGCTTGACAGTCACCGGTGTCGGCAGGCCACAACCGACGTCGGTCAGGGGAAGCACAGAGGAAACTGGCATCGGTAGGAGATCGGCCGGCGTTGGTCACCTCCAGGAAGGCAGGGACCGACGTCGGTCACCTGTAGCGGTTAGAACTGCTATTGATGAACAGTCAGTTAAGTGAATGTAGAGTTTGCATGTTGAAGACCAGTTCGAGTCTCTGAGCCGCCCGTCTAATTAAGTGTATGCATGAGATCTATATAATAGACTCATGGGCTGTATTGTTAAGTGTAGAACTTGTAGAACCCAAGTGTGGATCTTGGAGAGTTCTTCCCATGGTGGAATCAAGTAGGATTCCCCATGTATGTAAGATCAGGTTTGATATGCAGGAAGTTGCAGGGTCATGGAGGAGATCTACATGTGATAAGTAAGATCAGGTTGGTCTGCAGGGAGATGTGTGAATGCGAGGGTCAGAAAGGAGATCGGTGGGGAAGCTAGATCCAAGGTGACAGCAATACATCAGAGCAGGATCATGGTTAGATCTACTTGGAGTACCGGTTCGTACTCAGTTGTACTAGAGGTACAATGGGGTGAACAACAGCTTGTGTAAGTTGTTAGTTGAGACCTATGAGAGAAGATTACTTAGGTGGGAAGATTACTTGGAGCCCTTGAGGTAGAAGGCCTTGTAGAGGTGGAGAAGAATGTGATCTCTTTATTGTAATTTCCTTTGTAATGAGTTGAATACAATTTATGTGTTGCCTCTCAGTTTTTGTGTTATTTCTCATTGATAGTTATTTGTTCTTCTGGTATTTCCGCATGTTTAATTTGCTTATACATTGGTAATCATGTGTGCTCTTAAATCTGACAAGTTGTGTCAGAACTTTGGGAAAATTTGGTCCCAACAGTATGTTTGTTTTTTTAAACAAGAATGATTATGCAAAAGGGGAGTCATCTGCCCCAAGATTGTGAAGAATTTTACTTTGTTACATATGTTTATTTTTAGTAATTATCATCATGTATGAAGATAAAAATTTAATTTACATATATAGATGTTGATATGTTGCCCCCTTTTTGAGGTGAGGGGGAAGTAATGAGGCATGTGCCTCGAAAGGAGATAGTAACACACCAAAGCATGCTTAGGTTACTAATATTACATATTATCAACAATTTTAAATGTATTAAAAAGATATCAAAAGTGATATGGTGTGGAAGATGACACCATCAAGATTTTAATGAATCTAAAAATTTTCAATTTGGATAAATATTATGAAAGATATCCCATTTTTTAATTTGAATAGTGAGTGATTAGGGGGATAAATTATCAGCTGTAGTATCCCAAGTTATTTTTTTAATTTGGAATATATGTAGTTTTTGAAAAATATTATAGGTTAATTTCATTTTAAGTAAAAATGTCTTAGAGGATATCATTTTTACCGATGTGGTTTGAGTGAGTTTGAGCCACTATAGAGACAAATTCTGAGCCAGGATTGGTGAGTATCAAACCCCTTATCACTGTTGTTTTAAATTTTTTTTTGAATTTTGTATTTTTATGCATTTTTAATGATTTTGCATTGTTATTCATTTGTAGTCTACCTTTTCCAAGGTTATCATGAACCTATCCATTTAGAGATAGATTTATCTACAAATAGGTCTAAGTATCGTGGCATTATCTGTGCTACAGTCTAATTTCTATAGACCTGTCCAATTTAAATTTTAATATTGAATTTTTTTTTGTATATGGATAAATGTTCTGATAGCTTGTCTTTTAATGTAATGTTTATGGTTGTAGAGTCATCTAAGAGCTTGAGAGTTTCATAAGGGCCATATTATGGATATAGTGTAGGCATTGCCCCTATCAAATGCTAAGACAACCATCATAGAGAGGGCTAAATTGGGAGATGTGAAACATCTATACTTGATGCCTTATGATATGGATATGATTATTATTCTTGTAGAGAGGTGGGATTCTAATACCTATACATTTTAGTTGTCAACAGGGGAGATGGTTATTACCCTAGAAGATGTTTGGTACATTTTACAATTACATATAGTTGGTGTGCAAGTGGTCGTGGAGACCAGAGTGACTGTAGGATATTCACTAGTATTTCAAAGGGCATAATAAGAGCACTAGGTATGTAATTAGAGAGTATATTGTATTGCTATATGAGATTATTGTTTCTTTAGTTTGATAATTGCATAAGTTATTATGTGGGTTTTTGACTACTTTTATTGATGTGGATGGAGGTGGTGTAGCCATTTCATATCGTATGGTTGATATTTTGCACAATATAAAGGAACATCACACTATATGTTATTGGGGGTGCATGTTGTTGGCCCATTTATACATATATTTACATAGGTTTACCTGAGAGGGATATGGTGGAGGTATGGGCTCAACCACATTATTGCATTATTGGGCATACAAGCATATAACGATGATTAAACCACTTAGAATGGGTCCACCCTAGGATATATATATATATATATATATATGGACTAGTACCAGTCAGGTGTTTCAATAAAAAACCATATATTTCTAGCATATTTTGGATCAATTGATGTCAAGTGATATTATATGGTGCCCCTATTAGGGCTTTGAGGGTTGGGTGAGGATGTCATGGATTTATGACATATCAGAGTTAGTTATTGGTTGCATGTCAATTTCTTGGAGTATATGAGCATTTTTTAATTTGATCATGTTGCATGTTAGTTTAGGATCAAGCAAGGGTACCCATAAAACTTGTGATATGGGATTAATCAATGGGAGCTCATGCAAGATCATGAGAGTGAGCTTATCCTATAATAATAGAGCTATCTCCGTTACTAGCTAATGAGAGGGATGATGTTATGGAAATTAGAGATGTAGATGATATAAGATGCATTGATGCTTATATGTGATGGTGGAAAAAACATAGGTGGCCACGTTTATTTCTAGTGGTATCCAAAATAGCTCCAAGAGTGTCCCTGATAGTGATGGGTATAGGAGGTATGGATAGTTATGATATAATTTTTTGATATATTATGATAAAATTATAAGAAATATGGTAATGTATTGTGTTGATATGTTTATAGGTGATGACAAGTTTGGCCCTTTATTATAGATTATACCCTTCACATGCTCACTAGGCATGTACTAGAGAATATTATTCCTAAAGGACTAATGAAGCAAGTAGACATGGCAGGGCCACATGCTCCATCATTTGATAGGGTCGCCATAGTTACCATAGTATATGTACATTTGGTTGATAGAGTGGAGTAGCTCCAGGTGGAGTGAGATGTTCTAGTGAATGAATGAGATTAATTATAGGTAGATTTATCTTGATAATAGATGCATCTACCTATAACTAATTCAGAGTTGAGTTGAGACATCTTTTTAGATCATGCTTGACTATAAGACGAGTGTATGACATTATGATAGATTAGTGGGATACAAGGTTCGAGGTAGATCATAGTCTAGATCACATGGTGTAGTGGGTGCCTTGATCTCTCAAGTTCCTTTGGGTGATGATAGTGATATAGATATAGATTATGCTTTGATTGTTAGATGTCATGGGCCAATTATTGACTGATGTTATGTTAATATTTTTAGATGTATAAACATTTTCTCATGAGTTTTATATGATCTAGAAATTTTTATTTATATGATGTTTTATTTTGATTTAGTGTATTTTTAAATCTTTTGAATGATGTGGAATGTGAAATTTCCAACTAGATGGATATATAAATGCAACATATGGATCTATTGTTTTAATACTTGTGTTTGTATTATCTAATTTACCATTATATTGGACTTGTAATTTATTATGTTCAACTTGTAATTTAATTGGTTTGGGAACACACGCTTGGGTGGGTGCTTTAGTATTTAAAATTTTAGATACTTCTTGCATGGAGAGGTTAGGACTAGTATGAACACTTGTATTTTGTATATAATTTGGAGATTGAAAAGGATATTTTTTAATGTTTGAATTTTGAAAATATTTTTGAATTATGTTATTAATTTTTTGAAATGAAATGAGTCATTTATTATCAAGTTCATTTATATTTTCTCTAAGTGCATATAAATCATTATCACAATGTCCATTAATGCCATGGGAAGTACAAAATGGTTTGTCTTTTATTTTATCCAAATGGTGTGAAGTATGGTAATAATTAGGGCATAAAGCAAGTAACTTTATATTTAATAGTATAGGGGACATATCATGTGGATGTTTATTAGGATACAAAATGATGGGTTGTGATTTTATTATATGTGGATGAGATTTGTAATTAGTTACTCTATAAAAATTAAGTTTGCCTTCATGGAACACTTTGAATTGATTTGATTTAGATTCAACATGATGCACAAAAGAAATATGAGTGTTAATTAAAGGTTATTTTCAATTAAGTGGGATTGTTTGGGTATTATCTTGAAATAATTCAATGTCCCCTTCCATATGATTGGAAATGGTAACAAGACCCAATTCCTCTTCTAATGCTAAGGCCTCAAAACAAATAACTATAAATGATTCACAAGTTTTATAACATAGCTTCTCTTTTAATGGGTGAATAAGACCTTGACAAAAGATGTATTGTGATTCTATATTTGTGGGTTGGTAAATTAATTGATACATAGTAGTTTTAAATTTTAAAATATAATCACAAACTTGCTCATTTTGACCTTTTTTCAAAGAGGGTAACTTTTCATAAGTAACCTTAGGTCCATTATCATGAATATATTAAATTAAAAAGGATTCTTCTATCTCAAGATAAGTAGATAAGGATCCACTAGGAAGGGACTCAAACCAATAAAGTGCATACCCTATTAAGGTTCTTGGAAATAATTGTAACAATAAATGACTACCATTATACCCACTCATGGAATCATGAAAGGATTTAAGGTGCAAACAAGGATCACCATTTACATCAAATATGGGATTTTAGAAGTTAGGAGGTAAAGGTGAATATAGAATATTACACACAATAGGGTTACCAATAATGACATTATAATAGAGCCAAGTGTGGTATGCTTTACATTCTAAGGATAAATAATGTACTTGTTCTTGTAAATCCCTTACAACATGCTTTAAGGAAATGATCTCTTGGAAGGGATATTAATATTTTGAAGAGGATCATTTGAGGTTTGAATGATATTGTTAATTTTATACATATGTACATTATTGTCAATGGGATAAGTATGCCTAGGAAGGACCTCTTCTATAAAAATGGTTGGCATTGGAGATGCATTAGTTTTTAATATTTAGGTAGTGTGAAGAGGTAAAATAGGGGATGTAATATGGGGAGTATTAATATATCCTTGGTAACATGCCTTATTTTAGAAGATAGGAAGGGAATTATCATGACCAATGGTATGCGATATATCATCATTATAAAAGGATGGTGGAGAAGTCTCTAAAGTAGGGAGAGGAGGGGTAATCTTATCATCACTATAAACATAATCATCATCATACCAATCCTCATATTAGTCAGTTTAGTGGTAACTTTGATAATGACTAATAGGAGAAGGAGAAGAAATGCTCTTGGTTTCTACTATGGGTGGAAGGATATGAGAGATTAGATATGTATGGATGCTAACTATAGTAGGTAAATAATAGGTGATATTTTCACTAATAGGGTTGGATTGATCCTTAGTACAAGAGGGTAAAATAATTTGTTCAAAGTGGTCATCATCCTTTGGTAGACATAAGGTGTGTGAAGTGGTTTTGTAACAATGAATATTAAAAAGGGTTTGAACAAACATAAGAGGAGGGTTATGTGTAAAAGCATAAGGTTTATCTTCTTCATGACTTGGAGGATCCTTTTACTGTTAGGTTGTGGAGCTAAAAGCTTCACCAGGATGCAAACAGGAGGAGTTAAGGAGGTTGCAGAGTGTTTGCTAAGTGTTACAGTCACCGGCATCAGTCAAGAAAACTGACGTCGATAGGGTACAGATAGAAGGCAACCAACGTCGGTCAGAAGTCGGCCGGCGTCGGCAACCCCCAGGCAAACAGGGACCGACATCGGTCACTTGTGTGGTTTGAACTATGAATGTTACGCGCAATTAGCTAACGAACCAAGTGTTTGCATGTCAAGAGCCAAATTTAGACTAGAAGCTGTGGATCTAATTATTGTAATTAGGTGTCTAATTATTGTTTGCATGAGATCTATTTAAGAGACTCATTGGTTGTATTGAAAATTAGTGATAGAGAGTAAGAGAGAAATAATATAAGCTCCTTCTGAGAGAGGTGAGCAATGGTGTGTTCCTCCTAGTGCCACAGTACCAAGTGTGGGTACTGGTTTGAAAAATCAGAAGGGTTCTTCATGTTTGTATGATCTTGGTCAGCAGGTGTGCATGGCTTCTTTTGGAGATCTACAATGTTGAGTAAGGTTTAGTGATTTACAGGTAGCAGTAGAGAGTAGGAGATCTACTTGGAGTACCGTGGTGTGCTTGGTGTATTGGTAGAGTGCTACTGACTGGTTGGAGAGGTGAACATCAATTCTATATTTGAGTTGATTGTTGGGACCGAGAGAGAGAGAGAAGAAGGTCTTAAGGTGTGGCGAGCCTTTGAGGTGGAAGAAGAAGTGGCATCTTCTTTATTGTATTTTCTTCTGAGTGATTATTAATACAATTGTGTATTGTCTCTCAAATCCTGTGTTGTTTCATATTTCTAGTTACTTATTGATTCTGGTATAATTTCATGTTTAGTTACTAATACAAGGTAATCATATGTGCTCTAATTGAGGAGCAAGATCCTCACAAGTTGGTATCAAAGCTTTTGGTTGGGTTACTAACAGGTGGTTTTAGATCAGGATAGTGTGTGTTGATTACAGGTTACTCACAGGGGTTTCTGATTGAGTGGGAGTATAGCAATGGCAGAAGAAAGTAAGCTACAAATAGAGAAACTGAATAACATGAATGGTCTGATTGATGGAAAGAAAGAGCAGGGAAATAAATATTTTTGGTTGGTAGCAGATCAGCAGGGAGGAGCAGATGTTGCAGGGGATGTTGCATAGGATGTTCTGGATAAAGTAGAATCTTGGTTTACAAATTCTTTTGCCTCTTTCCATGCAGCTCGAACTAGAGCATCTTTTCATGGGTATGTCTTTGGAGACTTTGGAGAGATTTATTTAGGAGCTGGTGAGCCTTGTCAAATGGTTGGCAAAGGGGAAGTGAAGCTGAAATTGCAGACGGATAGCACACAGGTGTTGAATGAGGTTATGCAGGTACCAGTCTTGGAGATGAGTCTAATTTATTCAAGAAAGTTAGGTGATGGGAGATGCACAATAACTCTCACAGTGGATGCACTTGAATTAGATGGTGGTAAGAAAGTAGGTATCCTTTATCTATCTACTTATATTATTGATTCACCTTTTGTTACAAAGATGTGGCTTTGTAGGCTTGGTTACATATGTAGGAGGGGAATGCATGTTCTTAAGCAGAAGACATATATCTTTGATAAACTTAAGAACTAGAAAGCCTTGGTGTTCATGGAGGAGATGATGGACAAAGATCAGCTGAGGGGACTGAATTATTCTGAGCAGGGCTGTGTTGATTTGAACAGGGTTTTGATCCATGGAGAGCTCACAGGTAAAAATTTATCACTCACAGGTGAACACAAGTACCGATGTCGGTCACACAGAAATTGATGTCAGCAGTAGGTACACTGGCATCGGTCAGATAACCATTGTCGACAGACAGGGTCAGTGCAAGAAATTGATGTCGATCGATTGCAGACTGGGAGATGGCCGAGATCGGTCACGAGAACGGATATTGGGCAGACAACAAGCTGTCAACAAGTCTCAAACGCCCATATGGAGGTTAGAAAGGGTAAGTGAACCTCATATTCATTGTTTACATTCTTTATATTGCTTATTAATGGTCAAGAACCAGGAAGACGTGAAGAAGTAATGCAGGTAGAATCCAGATATAGTGGGAGCTTGGCATGGATGAGGAGTGTGAATCCTTGGAGAAGAACCAAACAGGGTTTTGTTGGTAGAGTTGTCAGCTAGAAGAAAGCACTGAGAGATGGATGGATTTCCAAGTTAAAGAAGAGAGTGGATGGATACGTGAGATAGAAGGCCAAGGTATATGGTCTTGAGGAAGCTGCAGGACAGTGGTACAGGTTTTGATAGGTGTATGACAAAGCATGGCTTTAGTCAAGGTCATTGTAACTATTGTGTTTGTCTTACCAGGTGGATGATGAGTCGCGACATTATCCAGTTACTGTATGTGGATGGTATACTAGTTATAGGTTTGGACATACAGGGATTTGCTGAGCTAAAGGTAAGGATAGTTCAGTAACATGTCATAAGGAATTTGGAGTAGCGAAATTCTTTGGCATAAGAGACATGGAGATTTTGTCTCTAGTGGGAGCTGATGTGAAGACGGTGTTGGCGAGGTTCAAGATGCAGAATCAGTAAGCACACCAAAGGCTAGACAGTTCAAATAGAGCTTAGAACAGGGTTTGAAATCACATGAGGTCTCGTGTAGGCCTGAGTTTTCCCAAGCAGTGGGAGTTGTCAGAGAGTTTGGAGCCAATTCGGGGAAGGTAGATTCTCAAGTATCTAAGAGGGACTAGCAGTAGGTTAACATGTTATGTAGGGTCAAGGACTTCACTACATGGATTTATAGGTTCGGATGTGGCAGGTTACTTGGATGATAGGAAAGGCATCACAGGGTGTGTGATGGTTGGTCTTCAAGGTTGAGCTTGAAGAGGGATACAAGCCAGGAAATAGATTAGATGGGGTACAGATACAGGTACAGGTGTAGTTTTTTATTTCCAAGTGGGAGATTGTTAGGTTGTGGAGCTAAAAGCTTCACCAAGATGCAAACAGGAGGAGTTAAGGAGGTTGCAGAGTGTTTGCTAAGTGTTACAGTCACCGGCGTCGGTCAGGAAAACCGACGTCGGTAGGGTACAGACAGAAGGCAACCAACGTCGGTCAGAAGTCGGCCGGCGTCGACACCCCCAGGCAAATAGGGACTGACGTCAGTCACTTGTGTGGTTCAAACTGTGAATGTTATGCACAGTTAGCTAACGAACCAAGTGTTTGCATGTCAAGAGCCAAATTTAGACTAGAAGCTACGGATCTAATTATTGTAATTAGGTGTCTAATTATTGTTTGCATGAGATCTATTTAAGAGACTCATTGGTTGTATTGAAAATTAGTGCTAGAGAGTAAGAGAGTAATAATATAAGCTCCTTTTGAGAGAGGTGAGCAATGGTGTGTTCCTCCTAGTGCCACAGTACCAAGTGTGGGTACTAGTTTGAAGAATCAGAAGGGTTCTTCATGTTTGTATGATCTTGGTTAGCAGGTGTGCATGGATTCTTTTGGAGATCTATAATGGTGAGTAAGGTTTAGTGATTTGCAGGTAGCAGCAGAGAGCAGGAGATCTACTTGGAGTATGATTGTGTGCTTGGTGTACTGGCAGTGTGCTACTGACTAGTTGGAGAGGTGAACATCAATTCTATATTTGAGTTGATTGTTGGGACCGAGAGAGAGAGAGAAGAAGGTCTTGAGGTGTGGCAAGCCTTTGAGGTGGAAGAAGAAGTGGCATCTTCTTTATTGTATTTTCTTCTGAGTGATTATTAATACAATTGTGTATTGTCTCTCAAATCCTGTGTTGTTTCATATTTGTAGTTACTTATTGATTCTAGTATAATTTCATGTTTAGTTGCTAATACAAGGTAATCATATGTGCTCTAATTGAGGAGCAAGATCCTGACAAGTTGGTATCAGAGCTTTTGGTTGGGTTACTAACAGGTGGTTTCATATCAGAATAATGTGTGTTGATTATAGGTTACTCACAGGGGTTTCTGATTGAGTGGGAGTATAGCAATGGCAGAATAAAGTAAGCTACGAATGGAGAAAATGAATAGCACAAATGGTTTGATTGATGGAAAGAAAGAGTAGGGAAATAAAGATTGTTGGTTGGTAGCAGATCAGCAGGGAGGAGTAGATGTTGCAGGGGATGTTGCACAGGATGTTCTGGATAAAGTAGAATCTTGGTTTACAGATTCTTTTGCCTCTTTCCATGCAGCTCGAAATAGAGCATCTTTTCATGGGTATGTATTTGGAGACTTTGGAGAGATTTATTTAGGAGTTGGTGAGCTTTGTCAAATGGTTGGCAAAGGGGAAGTGAAGCTGAAATTGCAGACGTATAGCACACAGGTGTTGAATGAGGTTATGCAGGTACCAGTCTTGGAGATGAGTCTAATTTATTCAAGAAAGTTAGGTGATGGGAGATGCACAGTAACTCTCACAGTGGATGCACTTGAATTAGACAGTGGTAAAAAAGTAGGTATCCTTTATCTATCTACTTATATTACTGATTCACCTTCTGTTACAGAGATGTGGCTTTGTAGGCTTGGTTACATATGTAGGAGGGGAATGCATGTTCTTAAGTGGAAGACAAATATCTTTGATAAACTTAAGAACTAGAAAGCCTTGGTGTTCATGGAGGAGATGATGGATAGAGATCAGCTGAGGGGACTGAATTATTCTTAGCAGGGCTGTGTTGATTTGAATAGGGTTTTGATCCATGGAGAGCTCGCGGGTAAAAAGTTATCCCTCATAGGCGAACACAGGTACCGGCATCGATCACACAGAAACTGACATCGGTAGTAGGTACACCAATGTCGGTCAGATAACCGATGTCGATAGATAGGGTCAGTGCAAGAAACTGACGTCAGTCAGTTGCAGACTGGGAGATGGCCGAGATCGGTCACTGGAATGGATATTGGGTGGACAACAAGCTGTCAACAAGTCTCAAACACCCATATGGAGGTTAGAAAGGGTAAGTGAACCTCATATTCATTGTTCACCTTCTTTATATTGCTTATTGATGGTCAAGAACTAGGAAGACGTGAAGAGGCAATGCAGGTAGAATGCAGATACAGTGGGAGCTTGGCATGGATGAGGAGTGTGAATCCTTGGAGAAGAACCAAATAGGGTTTTGTTGGTAGAGTTGTTAACTAGAAGAAAGCACTGAGAGATGGATGGATTCCCAAGTTAAAGAAGAGAGTGGATGGATACGTGAGACAGAAGGCCAAGGTATATGGTCTTGAGGAAGCTGTAGGACAGTGGTACAGGTTTTGATAGGTGTATGACAAAGCATGGCTTTGGTCAAGGTCATTGTAACTATTGTGTTTGTCTTACCAAGTGGATGATGAGTCGCGACATTATCCAGTTACTGTATGTGGATGGTATACTAGTTACAGGTTCAGACATATAGGGATTTACTGAGCTAAAGGTAAGGATAGTTCAGTAGCATGTCATGAGAAATTTGGAGCAGCAAAATTCTTTGGCATAAGAGACATGGAGATTTTGTCTCCAATGGGAGCTGATGTGAAGACTGTGTTGGTGAGGTTCAAGATGTAGAATCGGTAAGCACACCAAAGGCTGGACAGTTCAAGTAGAGCTTAGAATAGGGTTCAAAATCACATGAGGTCTAGTGTAGGCCTGAGTTTTCCCAAGCAGTGGGAGTTGTCAGAGAGTTTGGAGCCAATTCGGGGAAGGTAGATTCTCTGGTATCTGAGAGGGACTAGCAGCAGGTTAACATGTTATGCAGGGTCAAGGACTTCACTACATGGATTTGTAGGTTCAGATGTGGCAGGTTACTTGGATGACAGGAAAGGCATCACAGGGTGTGTGATGATTGGTCTTCAGGGTTGAGCTTGAAGAGGGATACAAGCCAGGAAATAGATTAGATGGGGTACAGATACAGGTACAGGTGCAGCTGTTTATCTCCAAGTGGGAGATTGTTAGGTTGTGGAGCTAAAAGCTTCACCAGGATGCAAACAGGAGGAGTTAAGGAGATTGCAGAGTGTTTGCTAAGTGTTACAATCACCGGCATCAGTCATGAAAACTGACATCAGTAGGGTACAGACAGAAGGCAACCAATGTCGGTCAGAAGTCGGCCGACGTCGACACCCCCCAGGCAAACAGGGACCGATGTTGGTCACTTGTGTGGTTCAAACTATGAATGTTACGCGCAGTTAGCTAACGAACCAAGTGTTTGCATGTCAAGAGCCAAATTTAGACTAGAAGCTGTGGATCTAATTATTGTAATTAGGTGTCTAATTATTGTTTGCATGAGATATATTTAAGAGACTCATTGGTTGTATTGAAAATTAGTGCTAGAGAGTAAGAGAGCAATAATATAAGCTCCTTCTGAGAGAGGTGAGCAATGGTGTGTTCCTCCTAGTGCCACAGTACCAAGTGTGGGTACTGGTTTGAAGAATCAGAAGGGTTCTTCGTGTTTGTATGATCTTGGTCAACAGGTGTGCATGGCTTCTTTTGGAGATTTACAATGGTGAGTAAGGTCTAGTGATTTGCAGGTAGCAGTAGAGAGCAGGAGATCTACTTGGAGTATGGTTGTGTGCTTGGTGTACTAGCAGCGTGCTACTGACTGGTTGGAGAGGTGAACATCAATTCTATATTTGAGTTGATTTTTGGGACAGAGAGAGAGAGAGAGAAGAAGGTCTTGAGGTGTGGCGAGCCTTTGAGGTGGAAGAAGAAGTGGCATCTTCTTTATTGTATTTTCTTCTGAGTGATTATTAATACAATTGTGTATTGTCTCTCAAATCCTGTGTTGTTTCATATTTCTAGTTACTTATTGATTCTGGTATAATTCCGTGTTTAGTTGCTAATACAAGGTAATCATATGTGCTCTAATTGAGGAGCAAGACCCTAACACTTACTCTAAAATGGTTTATAGAAAAGGAGGTAAAGAAGAGATATGAGGATGAGTTAAGGTCATATCCATAGTGGATAATGAAGTATGATCTATAGAGAAATCTATGGGCTCAACCAAATATGGTTCCATATGAGAATATAATGGGGAGTCAATAGGGGTGAGAAAAGAATAATCTAAAGGTCTAGAGATGTAACCAAAGGGGGTTTTATAGGAGAACCCAAAGAGGAATTTATATGCAAGATCAAGGAAGGTTCTATAGAGGAATCAAGTAGTGTGGCAAAAGAGGGTTCTATAGGATAACCCAAGGAGGAATCTATGGATGTGGGTAGAGAAGAATCAAGATATAAATCAAAAAGAGTGTCTAAGGGATGAACTAAAGAGGAATCTAAAGAGGATTCAAAAGTAGAATCCAAAGGGGGTCTTAGAGAGGATGATAAGGGAGAATCTACATAAGTTTTTAAATGGGGTTTTAAAAGATAGGAATATGTTTATATATGATAGGATAACCAAAGCAGTCAAAGGAATGAGTTGAAGACGGTGTTTTAGGTTCCCAAGGGTTAGTAAGATCATCTTGAAAATCACATTCTTAGTGAATCTCAAACTCATCATCATCAATAAGTTTTTATTTGTTTCTATTTATCCATTTAACTTGATCATAAGAAAAAGGAATACAAACATAATGTCTATCTACAATGTATGAAAATAAATGTAGATACAAGGAAAGTGCTTGAAAGTAACAAGTTATCTAGCATATACAAGGTAATCTAGTGATTTAAGTGCTTAATGAAAGCAAATATAAAGGTATAATAGGTGATATAAAAAGGGTTTTGAATGGTTTGTAGGCTCTCAAAGATACTTACTCATTCGTTGGAGAGTGTTAGCCTAATGTTTCAGAGCATTAATTATTGAGGTAGAACCATATCCACAACCCACTTAACTTGATTTTGAGGGTAAGTTGAGAGTAAGTTCCTAGGGCTAACTGCTTGTTGGTGCATTGAAAAATCAAACATGTGGTATAGCTTCCTAATTAGTGTAAACAAGGGGATCCTAAAATCTATGACTAGCTCTATACAATGACTATGAGTATTGGATCAAACTCTTTATGCCATGATGTATATAAATAGAACATTGTGTAGCCTGTAATGATAATTGACAGGAGATTACATATCACTATAATAGTCTCTAAAACAAGCAAAATAAAAGAAAACTAAAGGCAAAATATTTGTGTAAGAAATCAACAACTTTTTGAAATCATATAATTAACTAAAATCCTATACCACACAAAAATCAAGTAGACAATCAAGTTATTATTTATTGCAAAAAATAATGATGATTTGTTAGAGATTTACAATTTATTTTAAGAAACTAAAAGAGGTCTTGTAGAAAGATTGCAAATAAACATAAACATAAACATAAACATAAACATAAACCATAAATTAATTTCATAATATATTTACCAATTTGTAGTTATGTTAGTGTTTACAAAAAATAGTAAATTATTATTTTTTTGAAAAAAATATACAAAATTTTAAAAATCAAAAAGAGGTTTTTATTTAAATATAAACAAAAAACCTATGATATTGTTTGAATTGATCTATTTTGAATCAGTTGTGAGCAAAATAAGTTACAATGGTTTCAAATGAATTGCGATAAAAACCAAAATTTTATAAAGAATAAAATTTGAATTTACAATAAAAATATTGACTATTTTTTAATACCATGATAGGATTTTACAAAAAAAATATAAAATAAACAAAACCCAGAAATTAATTGCATATTAGATTCATTGATTTTAGTTATGGATGTATTTATAAAAAATAATAAATTGTTATTTTGGGAAAAATATGTAATAATTTTATGCGAAAAATAGGTTTTTAAATATTTATGTGTGAGCAATAGAAACCTATTTTACTTGTGTAAATAGATTAGATTTTGACCCAAAAAATATAGAAAAACCCTAGTGAGGAACTAGTGTTTTGATAATGTTTAAGAGTATGTGGGTTCACCAAAATGTTTACTCTATTTGAATTTAATTTATAAATTTAACTAAAAATAAACTATATAAAATTAATGTACAAAAATATACAATAATTTATATATAATTCAATTCAATTTCAAAAGGTTAGAGTGAGTTAATAATAGTATTTAATAAGGACAAATGAGTACTTAACTTATTCTGGTTGATTCACTCAATAAACAAGTAGTTTAGAAATCAAAAACTTAATAAAGCAATATTTTGATTGTGTCATTGCCAAAAATAGGAGATCAAAGTATATAGGTACAAGTGCATAGTAGGTGGAAAAGGTACACGTGTGTCATTGTCCTCTCATGCATTGTTGTTTGTATTAATTGTGTACCTAATCTAAAAGTTTGAGTTGGTTCACCTTTATGTGTACTTGTGATGTTTCTATATAGAGCTTGGATAGGTATGTAGAAGGTATAAAAATGTAAAACCTTAATTATTGCGCATACACCAAATAGGCATTAGATGCAAAAAGGGAGATGTAGGGGGATAGGAATAGTCAAGCTAGTCTCAGAAACCCCTATGTAAATGAGCATTGCCTACATAGTCCAAGTGGAACTTAGGTCGATGTAGTTACCCCTCCTAGTTGTGTTTATATAATATTGGATGTAAATTGGATGCTCTTTTTCATATGAATACCCTTGGCCTAATAAATTCAAATGATGTATTCCGCCTTAGATCTGAAGACAAATAAATTATTTAAGATGTATAAATTTTTTGCATAGCTTTTGAATATTGAGAGTAAGTGAGTTTTCCTTTTGCAAAACATCTATTTATATAGAACTTGTATTAGATTTTAAGGGATAACTAGAGTGTGTAGGTTCAAACTCAAAAGACCAATTGATATACAAAGTACCATTAATGACATAGAAACTTATAAGACTTACACAAGCTACATTGGGATAGGGTTGCACTACAATATAGGTGCACATTGCACTCTTGACTAAGTAGTGAAAACTTGTCAAAAAGACACAAAATGAAGGTTAAAAATATATAGATAAAAAATAAGGATCCTAAAGATAGAATAAAAGAATACATAACACTGACATACATAGAATTTGAGAAGACAACAAGAGAAAGAAGAATATGATGCATTAGTGAGTTATTCATTCATCAACAATGATCTAGATAAAACATAGTTATGTAAAATTGTGTATTTAATTTAATATTGTACCAAATTTAGGTGTCTACACATACAAATATTTATCATCATCATTTTCAACATGGTAATTTCTCGAGTTTATAAATTTATTCATAGAAACATGATCACCATTCCCATAAGTACCTTCATTAGCCAATAAATTAGGAATATCTACATCCATATTTGTCCATTAACTTATATAATCATAAGGAATTGCACCAAATTATGAAATTGATGTATTGGATTTTCTTTTATTTTCAAGATAATTGTCACATTATGATTGTAGAATAATTATATATCATTCCTTGAACACTAGGCATAGAAATGGTCTCACTTTCTCTTCTTGTTATGAAGATGTTCCATCCCTTTAAATAGAAGTAGTCTCACCTCTAAGGTAAAATGTAATATAGTTATGATTCTTATCAAGTGTTGTACCATTTCTCATATTCATGATCTCCCTAGTTCAACATTATATTAAGCCAATTTATGGCTAATGTGGAATATAACATAGCATATTTTGAGACCAATAGTTGTAGGCAACTTAATGGATCTAGTATATACTTTGACTAAATTAGTCTTATCCAAATGTTCAATTTCATATCCAAGATACTTGAGGAGTGGCATGATACATACATTAATTTGAAAAGTGTTATCAATCACAACATTGGTGCACTACTTGCCATCTATGTGGGCACTAACGATCAAAGGCTCTATAAGTGAAGGATCATTTTTAGTTTCTTTCTTTGAAAACTTGCTTAGAACATTAGTCTTATTATGTACATATTATTTTTAAACTTCCTTCTTAAGAACCTCTTTATTAGATACATATTGCTATTGAACCTCTTTTAGTAATCAATTTTGGAAAGAATAAGGAAGCTTTACTCAGTGTGCAATATTATAAGTATGTTTCAATGGTGAAATTTGCAAGTGATAGAATAGGTGACTTAGATGTGCCTTTATATCAATCTAAATGGGGAAATCCTCATGCTACCTATCATAAAAAAATGGACCAACCTATAATCTAGGGGTTAAATTTGAAAAACAACTATTACAAATTGAAAAATAAAATCAAACCATAGGGGCCAAGATCGACTGCCACTATTGACTCATACTAGTATATTTTATCCTGAAGGGTAACATTTGAAATTTAAGATCTAGGATGTCCGTACAAATTCTTAGAGTAGTTTTTAAAAATTAAGAACATTTATGTAGGTTTAAGATAATAACTTAAAAAGGGATAGGTTCATAGAAGTACTTAGGATAAAGTGAGGTGATGAAATAGATCCAGATTAAGTGCTCAATTCGATTCAAGTGAAAGGGGGCCAAAACTGACTTTATCAAGTATTTATGAACAAATTTGAAAGATTACATCCCCCTCCTTTAGTATATAAATGAAATAAATTGAGTAAAATGAAAGATACACTTGAGTGTGTACAACACACTTTTACTTTGCCTAGATACTTCATTAGTATAGGGCATTTTAAATTAGCAAACCTTGTAAAACTCATGAGTAGTTATTTTATTCATTTGAAATTTGAAAAATATTGAATTTTGAAAATTGAAATAGCTTAAACTTTTAAAATTGAAAATAAATTGATGGGTATACTTATATGTGTAAAACCAATGTTTCTTTTGTAACTTTGCTTGAAGATGATGATTCTTTGAAGCATTGGAGAATTGATGTTTCTCATGAAGCAATTGGAGAGATTTGGTTCTTTTTTTGAACCTTAGAAAATTGAGGGTGATCAATCCCTAGTTTGAATTAAACTTGCATAAAAAATAGAATGAAGTAAGGGATGTAGAAACCTCATTTTGTATTGTTGGTCTTTGTAATCACAAGACAAAAATGGATTGGAATCCACAATGGATTCGTAGGTAATAATGTTAGAGGGCACTGAGCCCCCAAGTTATACATTGTGAACTTTAACTAAATCAACCACTAAAAATGGATTATAGATTCAAGTGTCACTTTTTCCCTTAGTTCTTGTTAAGTATGATCAAGAGATACTGTAGATAGAAAATAATATTGAAAATGTGGCATGAATCTGTATCATGCCCCTTCAATTTGAAAAATATTATATTGTGTATGAATCTATATCATACTCCCATTGTGATAATTGTGAGAATTGTAACTGAATGTAGATGCAACTTTTATAATTTTTGTTTTAAACTCATACATGAATTTGTATCATACACCCAAAATGTATGCATCTATACTTTGTTCTTGTAATGTGAGTATATATTCATGGCACATGCCCCCATAATTTGTATCAATATCTGAATTTTTGAACCATTTTATATTCTTTGAAACTATGTTTATACCCAAAACTGATTTTTACTCATAGAGGCTTATCTCATGTATGGAAAGCCCACTAAAATACCCCCTTTTGAGGTGAGGGATATATCCTAAAAGTCACTCATCTCAAAATAAAATTTAATTTTATCATGCATATTAATATGTAATCATTGAATAATGTAACATATTTGAAAATGTATGTCATCATAGTAAGATATGTATCATTCAAATGATGCATGTAGCAAATGAGGCAAGGCCTAAAGTGTCAAATCCAGATAAAAGTATCTATTAAGCTCATAGTATTATTTGTAATATAATAATCATACATAATAGTTAATGCATGATATGGATCATGAAACTCAATGAGCTCAATAAACACACAAACCCAACAAGCACAATGTCACTTAAAGGGCCAAGGGCCAACATGCAAAGGGCATTGATAATGTTGCAAATAAGTGACATGTTCAAATGTCACACAAAACATAGGTCCTAGGGCCATTGGCAAGGGACATGTTCAAATATCACATGAAACAAAAGGCCAAGAGCCACAACCGATGGACATGTTCAAATGTCGTGCATACCAAATAATGGTCTCATATATATGCTTACAAAATTTGTTGCACATAAGATCGAAGGGTCATACATAATACACAAGCAAATTATAATCTACTATGAACATGTAATAACATCAATGAAGTATATAACTATAAAGATAGTCTACACCACATAATGTAATGTGAACATATCCTAGCAAATAACATATCTATGTACATAATGTAGGATAGATATGCCATCAAGACATTTTTCAAAAAAATATAGATCAATAGTGTAGGGGTCATAAAATGTTAACACCTGTAAATATTATAACATGTGGATAAGATGCCCCCAATGAACATGGACATTAGGTAGAGGCAAGTCCAACATCTTAGTCCATGTGAGATTCATATATCTTGCATAACACTCATAAATACTAGTGACATGTATGTGTGATAGAAAAAATATGTTATCTACCAAGCATGGGATAAATAACACACAAAATGATGTTAAATATATGTCTAATCATGCTCAAGTCCTATTTTTGGAATATTAGAATATTTTGAATGTTTTTGCATTTTTGAAATATTTGATTTTTTTCCATACTTTTTTTTGAATATCAAAACAAGCATAATAAATAATAGGAGACCATGGGTTGAAAGTATAATAAAGGGAAGGGATCTGAATAATATGAAAAACATATTTAGGTAAAGTATATAATGAATATGATGGCTTGGCCATGTATGATCAAGATGCCCCCACTATATATGTGAGTGTAATAGAAAACCAAGTGGGAGATAGAAAAGATATGTAGACAAATGATTATACATCTTCATCACATCAAATGTACACTTGTCAAAGTATGTACATGCATGTATGGGTAATATAGCATAAGAAATAAATATTTTTCATGAATAAGAACTATTTAGTATAGTAAAATTGAGTGTAATATCAAAAAAATGGATGTATTAAAGATTCATTTGCTTAGTTTTTGATTTAACTGTGTAAAACTACTATAAGACAAAATCGACTGGTTGGGGATAATACACACAATCAATATTGATTATTACTAATCTATTGCCTATGATGGAAAGTGTAGTTTAATTTATTCATACTATGAAAATGGCAAAATTTAGCAGGATAGGTTATTGTGTTGGATTTTTCAAATCTAGAAAGTGGAAAAAAAGAGCCAAGAGGCCAAAAATATGCAAATAAATAAGGGATATAAGACCGATCAAATAAATCACATGTATAAGAAGTGGAAGAATAACATGATGAAGCAAAAAAGAAGCTATGTACAATCATTTTTTGCTTTTTTATTTATTTTTTATTTTTTGATTATTTAAAATTTTGAAAGTGCTAACCAATGATCCCCTTGAGAAAAGAGTCATAATAAGAATATGCAATAAGCTATGGAAGGATCACCATTCATGGATGAAAAGTGCTAGATGTGCATGAATCAGAATTGAAAAATTTATCAGGTGGTATAATGAAATTATCTAGATCACTACTTATGTAATCCCATGTGGGATAAGTAGCTATAAGAGATTTATAATGGATTAAAATCCTTTGAGTAATATAAGATTATTCTAAATGTGGTGTTCTTTGTAAAAATTTATGATTTATACGTGTCACCACTTTAGAAGATGTTACATGTGATGGTACCTTTTGTGAGCTTAACACCTTACTTTGATATGCTTACTTTGGAGACTTTTACACTTTCTCTGAGATGATTGAATAGATTTTTTTTGCATAGGTGAAAAAATTATAAATGTGTTTTATTCTTGAATAGATGTATCAATGCACTATTATGGTGGATAAGGTGGAGGAGGTACCATAGATTATAGTGGGTACTCATATCTAATTCTTAAAATTATGACCACTTAATTACAATGAATGTACTTTAGGCATCTATATATAGTAAAAGGTACAACACAAAGCTTTTGCAACCAAGGGCATTCTAATATCATGTCAAAGAGCTCATTTTGTGGTATAAGTAGAAAATGAGTCAATAATATAGTAGGACTCACCTGAAGATGCAACACAATGTGTCCCAAAGTAGTTTGTTGTTTCCCATTGAATATCTTGACACTTTTAGATGTGGATCGTATGTCATGTTGTGTGTAATGTAATGAATGGAGTAATGTCATTGTACATGCATTATCAATTGATCCATCATCAAATAGTAATTATGAATGGTTTGTTGATAAATGTATACTCATATACATTAAGCATGAAAATCATAATCATCATCCATTATCTCATTATCATCAAAGGTGATCATAAGACATAGTTGAGAAGTTTGAGTAATTATACCAATAATTCCATCTAATGGATGATCATATGATTTAGGTGGTTGATATGGGTTTTAAGTATGATGTACTATTAAATTATATTTTTTAGCCTCATGATTTGGGAATGGCTCACTCAAAATCTTCAACTTTGCATTTTTATTTTGTTGAGGCTTAGTTTCCTCTATAGGAGTGCCTAGGTCAATAATATTATTATCAATAATATATTTAATAATGCGTTTGAGCTTGAAACATCTATTAGTATAATGACCATTCATCTATGGTAATCATAATGTGCATTACCATCAAATGATTTACTTGGAGGTCTACTCATGTCAACGTGTAGTGGTGGAGGTAGAGTAATAAGATTGCACTCAAATAACTTTTATAAAAATTTATGAGAGGGTTGTGGTAATCTATAAAATTACCTTCTTAATGGTTCTGATAAAACAATCTCATTTGAAGGTTGAGATATAACATTACTTATTATCTTTATATCATTTTAACATCTATTGGCTTAGTTTTATAAGATGGTTTGTTTTGAAACTTTGATGTGGAAGTTGATATAGATGTAAGTGCATATTTAAGCTTGTTCAAAGTAATGATTTTTACCTCTCTTTCTCTTACTATAAGACAAAGTTCCTCAAATGTTTTTAATTTATTGAAAATAATTAATTCATGTAAAGGTGCGAGTATACTTCATTTGAAAATATCTTGTAATATATTATCTACCAAGGTGTCAATCATTTTGGTAAGCATGGTCTTATAATGAAACACATAATCACTGATATGCTCATTAGTTCCATCCTTATGTTTAGCAATTTGTGCATAAAAAAGAGTTTCATCAATGTTGATAGAAAAATGTTTGATAAATTTATCTGCTAATGGATTAAATGCTTTCACATATTGAATAGGTTATAAAACCAATGTTGGGCATAATATTTTAATCTTCTAGGAAACATATTAGTTAACAACTTGTCATTGAAAACATAATCCAAACATGCCATATGAAAAGATTAAAGGTGTTATTTTAGATCTCATTTAACTTTATATAATGTAAGTTTACAAGTTAAAAATTATTTAGGTAAAAGATATGATGCAATCTCAGGTGATAATGGATTATGAAACAAGGATGTGAATCCATTGATTGGTTAACTTTTGGTATACCTTGCTCTAATTGTCACACTTTAACAACTAAAGCTGAAATAGTTTGCATGAGGGATTGTGTAGTAGGTTTGGTAGATGATTTAGTATGTGTAGTTATCATAGATTCGATATGAGTAATTATGTAGGCATGGGCTTGGATATCTAATGTAAGATTTGCATTTCCCCCAAACCCAAAGGTGTATATGTAATAACAATATCAATAGTAGAGGTAACAAAAATTGTAGTACGGTTTACAATAGGTTGATTAATATTGATAAAAAAATCATTATGTCCTTCAAATGTGATAATGTGAGCATGTTTATCATGTTCTTGTCAAGAAAAAATAGCAAATAATAAATTTCATCTGGATGGGCATCAAGATATCCACTAATTTCTATGCATCAACATGATCAAATATGTTTTTCTTATTAGAGTCAAATTCATAGACATTTTCATTTTCTATGGTCATGATAGCCCATTAGGAGGGTACATAGAAAGCCTTATATCATCTTGAATGTATTAATGCTCTTGTTCCCATGTGATTTGATTTACTTTATTACATGATTGTCAATGATATTCCTTATTAGGGGAAGACAACATGTAATGCAAACTAAGAAAGCTTGAAATAAAAAAAATTAATCCATTATAGCCATGTATTCTTTTTAAATTGAAAAGCAAAAAAAAACAAGCTTAAGTTTAGATTCTTAGAAAAAAGGATTTTTTTTGTATCGAGATAAGTAAATTCCCTTAAAATCCAAGGTTAAAATAAAGTGCTTTTAGTGGTAGATTTTAAATACAAGGTCAAAATAGAGTGCTTTCAGTGTAAGCTATTAAATTTGAGATCAAAAGCAAATTATTTTAGTGTAAGATATTAGATCCAAGGTCAAAAAAAGTTATTTTAGTGTCAAATATTTAGGAGTTTATCTACACCCTAGGATGACTTTTTTAAACAATGCTCAAATAAACTGTGTAGGTTCATTAATATGTTTTATCATAATTTGGAATTAATTGGTGTATTAACTCTAATTAAAATAAATGAATAGAAAATAAGCACATGTTGTAAATAACTTATAACTAGCATCTTGAAACTGAATCTAACAAAGAAAAATGAAAGAAAGATAACTATGACTAATAAAATAGGACTTAGTTATTTTCTACTTGTAGGTTGATTGTGTTTGACTGAGACATGACTAAAAGATTAGATCAAATTGAATTATGAACATGCAATAGAAACTATAACTATCACTGATAAGGGTCAAGATTGATTGGAAGGGGTCAATATTGATTACCACTACCATCCTATACTAGTCAATTTTATCTTCTACTTAAAATTAGGAAACTTAGGGCACTGTCTTTTGCACCTACTTGAAATACACTTGTGTGCAAAAAATTAGTCTTTATATGAGTGTGAATGAGATACAAATGACTTATTCAAATTTGAAACCATAATAGGGCTTGAAATAGCTGAAAGCATGTAAAGAGAAATTGGGAGTGTAATGGGTTAAGTTGACCCCAATCACCCTTGTGATGATTGATAGATGCCTACATATCCAATTCTCCAAGGAGAAAAATCAAGACCATGTAGTTCTCCCACTTAGAGCGCTTAGATTAATTGTTTTACTTTGACTACATGTATTCATCTAGAGATGGATTGAATAATTGATAAATATTCACTTGAATTGGATAACATAGGTTAATTACCTATCTAAGAACTATTTCAAATGATTAGAATTAGGTTTAGAAATAATAGGGAAGCTTTGCTTAGTATGAAATAGTGTAAATATGCCTCAATAGTGAAATTTCCATGTGATAAAATAGCTGACTTAGATGTGCCTTTATAGAAATCCAAAATGGGATATGATCATACTACCTATCCTAAAAATGTGAACCAACCTATAAGAGAAAGGTTAAATTTGAAAAATATCCATTACTAAGTGAAGGACATGATCGACCCATAGGGGCCAAGACCGACTGCCATTATTAACCCATTCTAGTGGATTTTATCATGAAAATAACATTTTGAATTTAGGATTTTGGATGTATGTATATATTCTTAGAGTAGTTTTTAGTGATTAATAATATTTATGTATGTGTAAGATGATAACTTAAAACATGATAGGTCCATATAGGTATTGAGGATAGAGTGAGGTGACACAATAGGTCTAGATTAAGTGTTTGAGTTAATTAAAGTTAAAGGAGGCCTAAAATGGCATTATCAAGCATTCATTACCAAATTTGAGAGACTACATTCCACCCTCATTTAGTATATAAAAGAAATTACTAGAGAAAAAGGAAAGATATAGGATTTGGGATGTTCGTACAAATGCTTAGAGTAATTTTTAGTGATTAAAAACATTTAAGTAGGTATAAGACATCAAGTTAAAGAGGGACATGTCCATACCAGTACTTAGGATAAAGTGAGGTGGTGAAATATGTCTATGCTCAAGTCAATTAAAGTAAAAGTGGGCCAAAACTAACATTATCAAGTATTCATGACCAAATTTGAGTGCCTATAAGAACCAACCAGCCTAAGAAAACCATGGTGAATTTTAGGAAAAAATAAGTTTTTTATAAAAATTAATAGATAAACGAAAACTGTAATTTGTTTCAAAAATAGATATATCTTTCACCATCTATACCAAATTTAGTAAATATAGAAAAACCCTAATTCCAAAAAATCCATGTAGAATTTTACTAAACACAAAGATGTTTTTATCTAATCTTTACTACAAAGAAAAACATCCAAGAATTTCTAAAATAGAGTCATTTTGTATCCAATACTATTTAAACATGTATAAAGATAGGACACAACTCTTATAGAAGAAACCTTAATAGGATAATAAGCATGAAATCTAAAGTCAAAAAAACAAAAATTAAAATTTGCACTCATAAAAAGGGGAAATAAGAAATCAAATTTGAAAATCAAACCCTAATAGATAATAAATATAAAACCCTAAGAATGAAAGATGAAAACCTAAGGGAAAGAGACATAGTGTTTGTCATGCTCAAAAGAATGATATGATTCACTAGTATGTTTTAACTTACTTTGAATTTAGTGATTTAAAAAAGCCAAACTATGGAATATTCATATTACATAAGATATATCCTTCACTACATAGATATAAATGTAAAAAGTAGATTGATATTGAGTTTAATATTATAGGAATGAAAAGAGGAAAAGGTAATTAGATTATTTTAGTTTTGTTATGCTCTCTATATATGTTCAATCATTAGAAACTATTTGCAATGGATTTATGATTGTTTAACTCAAAGGATTGATTGTCAGAATCTTATAGGATGGTATCATTAAGGTTCAGACACTTGTGATAACCAGTGTGTCTATTATCTATTATAACTTTATCTATAATTGGTCATGCATTCTTATCAATATGTTTCCCATATAATTTCCTACCCTTAGTCCTATGCACACATTTATACTTTTTCTTCTTTTACCTTAAAATCCTAGTTCTAATTTCAACACTTTATTATCCTATAAAAAGGGTTATAAATATGGGTTGGAAAACCCCAACCACACCTAGCTGATTGGTTGAGTGTTGCTTACATTTTAATATTTTGAATATGGCTCAAACCACACTTAATTCTCCCACTTATGTGTATGTGTGCATGTGTGCTCCATAATGATCCACTAGAATGGAATAAGCTCTTAAAATTTTGACACTTGATAATATGTCGTTTTGATCTTGCTTTAGTTGTTAAGACTTATCTTAAGGAGTATTTCATTGAGGGGTTTTCATATTTGGATGCTTTAAGATAGTTTATCAAGGATGTACAAATACATTCCTCAATGTACAAGTAGTTTTTCAAGTTAGTTCTAGATAGGAATAGTATTAGGCTTGTCTTGTATATATTTATGACTCTTTAGGTAATTTCCCCACCATAATTGACATATTAAATGTGTGGGTTGACCTAAAGGAAGGGTTTGATTTTCAAGCATACTCATTTAAGGAACCTCATACATTTACAACAAATGGGAACATTATGGGTAATAAACCATGTTGACCTATTGCTGGCACTATCCAAGATGGATAAAATATACATCTAGAGTATGGTGTCAGTCTGCTTAAGATAATAGAATATTTATTCACATATTATGAAGATCTAGTATATGAATGACAAAAATTTAAGAATGCCAAGTCCATAGATAGGTCCATGGTTAGGGGAAAGGATGTGAAAGAGTCAAATGTGTATGCACAATTCATTTATGTCAAAGATAAGTTAAAATGACAAGTGGAAAATTTATAATAGAAAAATTATGTGTCTACATATTATCATACAAATGTTTATCAATGTTTCCATGCTTGTTTATTTACACTTATTATATAATACTAACTTATGTATTCAAACATGATAGGGTTTTATGTGATGGTTTATATAATGACACCCTTGCATTTGATGGATTTATTTCCATACCTCATAGTGATAGACCCTATATTATTAAATTTATAATGATGCACTATAATCTAGATGTCCTAATAAATTGGAGGGGTAGACCAGGTAATGTTACTATCCCTACTTTATTTTCTTGTAAGGTAGGATTAACCAAAACACCCCTTCCCCTTCAAGGTCCCACTGTTCCCCCTACTTCTTATCTAATTAGAATCCAAGTACCTAACAACTATGATCTCATGGACCAACTTAATAATAACATGATAAGATTTCTATCCTAGAGTTATTTAAAAGGTCAAACATTTACAAAGATACTACTTGAGGCCTTGTGCGTTTCTACTCTATTGAGTGATATTTAACCTTATTACTTTGCTTCTATTGTTAAATTGGTAATGTAAATATTGACCTACACTTATTTTACATGACTTGTGCATCTCCAAATAACTCTCACTTGCCATTCATGCACACTTTCATGTTAGTTATTATCTTGATGTACTCTAAGTTGCTAGAACTCACCTATATGAACATTCTAATATATACTAAATTAATAAAATATATTACCCAAACACTTATATAATACCACATTTGCATTTATGTCTCCCAAAAAATAACATCATACTTTAATAGTAACGTCAATGTTCCTATCTAAAGGTTGACATTACCATCATTTGCCTAACAAAAACTATTTTTCAAAATCAAATCACTCCCATAAGTCAGCGTATTCAACTAGCGCATCGATGGTGTGAGAAATTATCCAATTAAGCACATATAAATAAAAATAAAGGTTAAAATTATTATACATCTAGAATTCTCAAGTACTTATCAAATATACTACCATACATTGAGAAAATTTGCCTTATTCTTTTGAAATTACAAATCAATCACTAGGAGTAGTCATCAACCATGTTTGAAGCACACCAAGCTAGGTCAAGAGTCAACATTGTCAATATCAAAGCTAGATTTCTAGGTGCATCCATATAGTGAAATAAAAACATTACACATTCACACTAAGGGGAAGAACTATATGTGGTTTGAATTCCATTTTTGGATTATTGAATACATAGGCAATGGTCAATCATCAAAAGGGTTTATTAGGGTTATTCAACCCAATTAAACTTCCACACCTTTCATAGGTTTTCATCCTTCACAAGTGGACCTAGGGTTTTAAGGATAAGGAAGCTAATTTTTGGAGTTACACACAAATTTGAGTGTTATATGTCACATATATAGCGATTATTAGGTAGACACACCATACTATATGGCCACAATGAGACAAGTATGCCTAGGAAAATAACATTAGCCCTAGTCACTACCATCAACATTTCCATCCAGGCTTGATGGTACCAACCATGTGCCCACAAAGACATAATCTTAGATCTGACAAATCATAGGCTTGCTTTTAGTCTATTTCCACTATCAAAAAATAGTCACAATAAATTAGTTAGATAATAAAGCCAAGCATATAGATCTCCTTAGTACTTTCCATAAATAATAAATTATATTATTAGATTTATCTTGATCAGTTACATTTAGATTTATGATTAATTTCCATTGATTACAATATGAATTAATTATACAAGTTTAACCTTTTGTGATTCTCAAAAATCTCAAAATAGGGTAAATGCTAGTCTCTTGAGTGATATTGAACCTAATTACTTTGATTCTATTGTTAGAACATAAAAATATAGTGAGATATACATTTATTTTGAATCAGAAGATGCACCTTTCAAAGATATCATATAAAAACATTTAACATTGTATATTGAAGTTATTATCAACCATGTAAGAATTAAAAGGGTCATCATAGATAAAAATCTATGATTGAATATGTCACGTATGGCTAAAATGGCTGATGCTGTGACTCCCGCGCATACGCAATTTCAAAACTCGTCAGAGGTAGTGGCTCCTGTGTCAGATGCCTGCAGAGGTTTTTCAGCATTTCCCTGGTCCCCTTCCTCTACCAGTTTTCTTCCTGGGGGAGTTGCTGGAGTGGATCCCACTGCGGGAGGGGTTTCTTCTGCGTGTGGGGGAAGGGTTCTGTTTGCTCATTGGGCGATTTCTGCTGTGGCTGGGGGTTCTCTTCCTTCTGACCCACGTCTAGCTCATGGATCTCCAACTCCTGGCTCAGGTCTGGGTTCCGTAGGAAGGAATTTTGCTGATGTGGCTACTTTTGAAGCTGGATTACATGACGGTGCTCCTCATGCCTCATTTGGGACTTCTCATGTTTCACTTGTAAGTGCTTTAAAGCCTATTAGGGTAACTCTAGACCCTAAATCAGTTGAAGAGATACTCGATACGAAAGAAGAGATGTCCTCTTATGCTGCTATTCTTCACTTTCGTGGCTTTTGGCCCTCTTTTACAGATCTACATGGCTGGATCTCCAAGAACTGGATGCCACTTTTTGAAGATATGGTCCATATCTTCCCGTGTGTTAGGGGTTTTTTTATAGTTAAGTTCCATAGCCTCAATGAAAGAAAGATTATTTTGTGTCACAATAATTTTTCTTTGCAGGGCAAATATCCTTTAATGGCCAAACCATGGCATAAGGACTTTGATCCTCAATCAGAATCCTTTAATAAGTTCCCTATCTGGGTTAGGCTCCCTAATCTTCCAATACATCTTTGGCACGATTCAATTTTTGAAACTATTGGAAATGCTATTGGGGATTTATTATATGTGGATGTAGACACTTCAGATATTTACCACTCGACCTATGCACGTTTTCTAGCAAATTTGGATGTTTCAAAGGGCCTTCCTGAGGTGATCTGCTTGGATTCCCTGAGGGGTACTTGGACACAATTGTTGGATTATGAGGGTATCCCTTTTCGTTGCAGGAAGTACCATCAGATGGGTCATATTGCTGCTCGATGTGCTACTGGGAAATCTAAATCTAGGAGACCATCTTCTTGGTGGTCTGAGGCCTCTTTTGAACATTATACGGTTAAACAACCCATGGAAGTGTCAGTTGATTCTGAGTCTGAGGATAGTGTTCACTCCGAGCCAGTGGCTGTGGAGGATTCTATGGAAAAACATTCCTTTGATGTTCTTATGGAGGCTGTGATAAGGGATTTTTTTGAGCTAGAGGATGAGGTGACATTGGCCTCTTCCCTTATTTTGAAGGATCCTCCTAGGAGCCAGACATCTCACAGGGTGCTTGTGACGGAGTCTATGTCCCCTGGACTCCATGGGTCTTTGTCTTCTGAGGCATGGGTTGCTGAGGCAGAAAAGTTAGAGGATGGTTGGACTACAGTGAAGAGGAAGAAGTCAAAGCTTTTAGTCCCCCCTCTAGACAAGAACCTTCGGTCGCATAAGAAAAATCTAAACTCAAAAGGAAAATCTTATGTTCCTTTATGTTGACTGGTTATTTTGTTGATAAACTGGTTGCTGCACTGGTTTGCTGGTTACTGGTATGGGAGGTTTTTCAGGTTGCTGTTCCAGTTTGATTAACTTTCTAGTTTCCAGTGTTTTGTTGGTAGATTTAATTGGTCACATCTTTTGGTAGCAGGTCCCTGCAAAACTTGGTTTTGTTGTTTTTTTGGTTTCAGGTTCTTTTGAACTTGGGTGTGCTCAATGTTTTATCTTTCTCTTTTGTGTAAAGGGTTTCAGGGCCCCTTCAAAACCTGCTTTTACCTTAATCTAAAACAATCTATGATTGAATATTTGTAGTGAAGCTTTCCTTAATGCTCATAGACTTGATCATAATTCTATTACACCTTCAATAGGGTTTTCAAATGAGACACAAACACTTTTCAGAACAATTATATTGAATGCAATTGTTTGAGCCAAAACCTTATCCGCATAATGCAAAGTGTTTATAAAAATGTGGGATATAATATTATTACTTGGTAGACCATGGATTCATGTTATTATTGTAGATACCTCTACATTAAATATATGTGTAAATTTTATTTATGAGGGGTTAAAACATACTTCTCTTACATATGATGTGCCTTTATGGGTTTTCAAGGTAGTAGAGCCCATGAAAAAACTTGTTCTACAGCTTGATAAATTGCAACCAATAATTATATCACTAAAGAAGCATGTTACAATAGATCACATGTGAACTTTTCAATTTAATTAATGTATTAATTCTCATGATGATAATTAAGAGGAAGATGATTATAAACCTAATAACATACATGATAATTTATCAAAGGTTAACATTACACCATGTGGAATATAAATATGATATGCATACATTTGGTATTATCCAATTATATTTTACTCCCCAAGATTATGGATGACCTTTCTTATCCTTCATGATTAATGATATACCATATTCTAATGATAAGTAATTGTTGTAACATTGTTAATCTTACTCAAGCATCATTACACCAATATGGATTTGGATACACAAATGCATATAAAATGGGATACAATAGTAATGGATTAGGACATAATGAGCAAAGTATTCAATAACTAATCATCCCAATTTCTCATCAATTCATATGAGGTATTAACTACACTCAAGATACTAAAGTTGAATAAATACCCTTCCAAATGGATCACAAGACTCTTAACACTTATGATCATGATTGTGATTTAAAATATACACCTTGACATGCTTATTTATCCAAGTATAGTACATCTCATCAAAAGGAATTTTACCATATTATATATTTATTTAATATTTTTTTTGATTCCAATAAGAATCATACACAAGAAGTGGAATAAATTAGGTGTATACAACATCTGAACCTCAAAAACCATGTGCCTCAAAAGAGTGACCATAAGTATGTAATCACAAACATCAAACAATCACAAAAGAATCCATTTATCAATAACCATAACATGTTTAAAATCAACCTTCAATATAATTGAAAGTGGGTACCTAAGTAACAAGTGCATCAAGTTCAAAATCTAACACATATGCTGAAAAAATAATAATCATTACAACATTTGGTTCAAAGGAAAAATGAACTCAATTGTACACATCCTTGCATCAAATACACCAATGTTATTAATTATGGATTACTACATTCACCTTATTATCATGACAATAGATGCATTTTCAAATATACAAATATTTCAAATTATTTTGGATTTAGGTAATCCAAATAAGATAAAACTTTTGAAATTCAAATTACGCAAGACAATACATTACCCTTAGCTCAAGTCACACTTTATGAGAGATGTTATACATGAAGACTCATATGGCAAGGATAAAGACTGGTTTATCATTAATTAGGGACTCCAAAGACTAATGTTTACCTCTTTGTTTCAACTTCTTTTAAACTTCAAATAACTTGAGCAAGACTAGACCTTCACAAGAATAACTCATATACTCCAATTCATCTTCTTGTACCAAAGGCAAGTCTTTGTACCCAAGCAAAGTATAATGGTGTGTAGATGTGGTATCCCTATATATTAAAAGTTACCTATAAGATATTATGATGAACTTGATGCATATTAATATAGTATATTGAAATAAACCAATAATAATAATATGTTAGCCATGGCTAATATAATTTTTAAAGGTAATAATATAGATACAAATGTGTCACCTATGATTGATACATTAGTAAATATAGTGAATATGGAAAATTTGGTAGGAAAAGGGCACAAAATGAGTAGAAAGGGGTCAGAGAAGCTTGGATCAACTAATACATATATATAATAAATGTTTAAGCTTACATTTATATACAAACATTTTAGTTTCTTATGCTTTAAGTTATATATTATATATACTTATAGGATGTTTGATAGTGGTTTTAGACCTCTAATATACATATTTTAGATTATAGGTTTTGAAGGATCCTATTAAATTTTAGACTTATTAAGATTTCAAGGTTTCAAGAATTCAAAGTTTTAACAAGACATCATAGGAGGCATGAAGGTAGTATGAAGGAATAGCTAATCATATAGGAATATCTCAAAAATTACCATGACTCAACCCAACCCTAATCTTAGTGCACTCCTTAATATTGGTACATGCTCATGTATATGTATCACTAGTTTAAAATTGGTTATTATTCATATATTTTCCTATGTGTTGAGCTTCGTACAAATTTTTATATAATTTAGGGTTAAATATGATCTCACCATTCAAACTTGAAAGCCTTTAGATATGTCTTTTATTTGCCTCAAGATACTTCCAAACACTCCTACAAATATACAAGTCTCTAGTTTTAGGATTTTTGTTATCTCGATTAGTATTGGAATAGTTTTATACTATTATGGCTACTATCATTGTATTAGTCATGGGTAATTTTAGACCCTTACCCTATTTTCATCATGTTTTATTGCACCCCAAATTTTGAATTTTTTACTTTTACAATGTCACCTTGCAATCCAATAATGTCTTAATTTTAAGTTGAGAAGTTTATATATACACAAGCACCCTAATACATTTAAAAATCATGAAACTACTCCACGCACTTATTGGTGTAGACATTCCATCACAAATAAGTTTTAAAATTACTTAGGTTTACTGATATAACCTAAAGTTATTATTTTCCTATTTTACCTATTTTAAAATTATGAAAATACTTCTTTTCACAGGCCAATAAGAACATACCACTTCATTTAACTAATAAAATTGTGTCATTTCCTAATCCAATTAGAAAAAGGGATGACTACCTTAGATTTTATATTAATACTTCCCATATGCATGATTTTTACATGTAATATGAGCTTACATTTTTTTATGAGGGGAGCTTGTAGAAGCCATGAGAGGTTGTTATCCTACTTGTGAGAGTAGGAGATTGTGTTGTTTGAACATCAAAGATCACAAACCCTTATGTATATTCATTTATTTAGTTTATACAATTTTTTATTTTATTAAAATTTCATTTATTATATGTGCATGATCTAATTTAGTTGTAGAAGAGATTCTGGCAGTAACTCAATAGGGTTCAACCCTTTGAACTTTTAGATTATTCACATATGGTATCAAAGTTAGTTTGTAACACTTTTTCAACATGCTACATGTTGGAATATACATTATTTTTAGTGTTGAGAGATTAATATAGTTTTCTATAGCTTAAGGGTTAAAACATACAAGGGAAACAATTTTTTAAATATGGGTTTTGATAAAAATAAATGGGTTTTTAGTTTTAAGGCCAAATATGTTGATTTAGGGCACATTTAGGGAATTTTCATATTTTTTAGAGGTTACATAACTTTTCTACATTGTTCAAAAAATTTTTTACATAAATTTGATTTTTTTACTTTTAGAAGACAAATCATGTTCTTAGGGTAAAAAATATTTTGATTCAAGTTAGGTAAAATTCCTAAAATCCACTATTAAATATAAAAATGTTGAACTAAAAGTTGAAGACTGGAAATTAGCAATGTCTTGAACATATAACTACTTATATTTTGAAGAAAAACTCTCCTTTAATTTATCAACTCACTTATATGAAATAAATGATTTGGCTCCCAACACCTAATAACTAAATTTTGAAATCATTAAATATGTAGATTGCATAAAACAATGCAGAGCATACCAAAAAAAGGAACTTTGGAGATACTGATGACGAGAAAAGAGATCAAAAGTATTATATCAAAAGGGAAATAATGTATACTTATAGATAATTTATCTCAATGGTGATCTTGTTAAAATTCATGTTGTAGTTTATAGAACTAACACCAAACTGCCTAAATTTCTAGTGTTTTTAGTTGTAGATATAAAAAAATATATAGGCCCAACATGGGATGCATATTATATTCAAAATGTGTTGGTCCCTCCCATAATTTAAGGCAAACTTAAATAAGTTTAATTGAAAATGGCTTGGGCTCTGACAACATATAAGTTATAGGGACTAACATTAAAAAAGGAAAAAATTACTATTGGTACTATTGAACATCATGATCTAACTTTTAATGCAATTTTAAGAGTATGATCCTTTCAAGACCTTCATATTTCATCTCCTTTCCCTTTTGACTGATATGCAATAATGCACCACATAGATTACATCCACATAAAAAAAAGAGCAATAGTTACATTGTTGATCATAACTCGTCCTTCATTGAATTTGTCTTCATTTTTCTTGCTCTATTGGTGTTTTTATTGTGCCTCCCTCATGCAATTACTAGTGGTGTTCAACTTCCAAAACAAAATTTTATGAACATTTTTAGTGAGTCTAATACAAAGTGATGACAGAGGGGCATTTCATATGTCATTTATATTTCATTTCAAGGTTGAAATCATTCCATATTTTATAGATGGAAAATACTTCTTATGCTTTCAAAAGTCATTAAAAAGAGAGAGGTAAGTGATCTAACCAGTCATAATATTCTATTTTGTTTATAAGATTGTAATTTGTTACTATTATCTAGTATTTATCACCATTCCAAAATGTATAAAGTAAATATTTTCTCTATCCATTATTCTCTATTATTTTATGTTGTAATCTTGCATACATTACATTCACACTTGCAATGGATGACATGTTACTACTACTTGTGAATAAGTGTATTTTGACTTGAAAACCATTTTTGAATGAGTAGGACTCATTTAAATTATTGATTAAGGATAATCAAATTTTTTCATGGTGTAGGCCTATAATCAGTCATGTTCAATTATGGCCTTAACCCATTTTTATTTCACAAAACATTTTCCTAGTAGTTGACTTTAAATTTATCTTATTAGTCCCTGCCAAGGCAAGGATATTTAAGTTAATTTTATTTGAACCAATTATAAGGCTTAAAATGACATATTATTTTAGATTACAAAGTTTGGCATCCAAATAGCAAAATATTTGGTGGGGCCTTATTTAAGCATATTCAATTTACTAGTCAATGTTTGGTATAATTTTTATTTGTTTTAAATTCCTAAACTTCCAAAATAATTTTTATTTACCTATCTCTAAATTTAAAAAATATATTAAATAAATAAAAAATGACATTTCTTATTACCAATTAGTCATTGAGGCTTGATATGACTAAATTAGGTGTTATTCCCATTTTTTTTTAAAAAATTTTCAATAAATTTAAAATGTGTAATGCTTACACCTATCTATAGGTATAATTCAATATACATGAAATGCATTAAAAATGTCAAGTGGATAAATCAAAAAATATTTATAATTATTTTTCCTATATGTGGCATTATTATTTTTCTACATGTGGCATTATATTTTTTATGCACCAGACATATCTTTTCCACATACAATGTTATATGTCTTTATGTACATTTTCCTACAGTAGTAGGTTACGATAGGCCTCAGTTGAATACATTGATTATTATTTGAACACTTTTCCCTATCAAAACTAAGTGTGGAGTGTCACATAAATTCTAGAAAGCTCTTTGCATATCAATTTCACCATTTCATTTAATTTTAGATAAATTAGTAGTTCATAGCTTCATGTTTCTATGCTTGGGGAAAGTGATGGAGTGGTGAACACCACACCAATTATGATGGGAGGTAATAGTGAATAAATACTAAAAACCATAGCCATGGTTGAAATTACAACACTGGTGGTAGTAGGTACTGGTAATATGATTATAAGAGCATTTGTTGATTTGAATTTCTAAAGATAGATTGATTACAATTATTAAATATATAAATGACCAAGTAAATAGGTAAGATAAGGCACTTATCTATTTTTTTAATCTGTATTGATCATTATGTGCATCATTATCTTCAAAATGACTCTATAATCATTAAGATTAGTAAATAGAGTGTCAAATTCTATAAACATTGTTGGTAAATCTTAGACACCTATAACAACCAGTTTTATCCACTATCTTCCAGTACTATATACATTAAGATTAGGAAATAGAGTATCAAATTCTATAAACATTGTTGGTAAATCTTAGACACCTATAACAACTAGTTTTATCCACTATCTTCTAGTACTATATAGATTATTTTTTTAGTCTCTGTTACCACATATCACAACCCATGCCATTGTAGATGATTTATGTGTGTTCACTTGTCCTCAATATTGTATATAGAATCTAATTTTTTTTCTGTTTCCCTCAAAACCTTAACTACACTTGTGACACAAGTTTGACTTAGAAAATAGGGTTAGAAAGATTGGTTAGATAATTCTAGTCACTCCCTACTTAGTGATTAAGCATTGCGTATGTTTCAATACTTTGAATAAGGCTCAAGCCATACATATTTTTCCCACCTAGGTGTGTGCGCTCAATCATGATCCACTGCAATGCAATATAATGCTTTGGTTTTCAACACTTGATAACATGTAACTTTTACCTTGCATTAATGTTTAGACTTGGCTTTAGGGTACCTTTTTAGTGGTTTTTGGATGTGTATGCTTCTTGGATAATGTTTTGTGGATGTGTAAATATATTTCTTAATGTTAATACAAAATGGTGACCAAGTTAACACTTATGAATATTAAGTAATGCCAAATAGGTATGGCCTTAGGATTGATTTATATTTATAGACAATTCTTTGATATATCTCCCCATAACTAAAATGTGAAACATACTTAAGTTGACCCACGAGATACATTTAATTTCAAAAATTAATTGTTAAGGATCCTAGGCTATTATTAGTATAGTCAAATACCTACCTTAAACAAAACTATCTAATTGTTTCCAACACTATCTAGGGAGGAAAAATCAGGGATCTGAAATATGGCAACAATTTGCTTACAATTGTATAGTGTTATGGCATATACTAGGGTGAACCTAAATATTAATGACATAAAATTTGGTTTGACAAGATAATATATAGGTAAACCGATGGGGTAAAGGGTGCACAAGAGTCAAATGTGTATGCACATGTCATTTTTTTCAAAGACATGTCAAAACTGGTGTTTTTAAGTGTCTAATACCAAATTTATGTGTCTATAAATGCCCCCATTTTAGTGTAGTGTTGAAAATAATATATTAAAATAATAAAATAAATAAATTTGGTAACTATGCGTAACTTCACTTGATGTTGCCATGTTTACCAAAAATATTCATCTTCCTCTATGTAACTCCTACAAGGAAACATGTAGAAATCAATGTCCACTCATGACAGAAAATATGAAATTATCTAATTAAAATTTAAAATCAAGTAATGAATACACCTGTGGGTACATGTATTAAGCTACCATTTATAAAATTACTTGGAGAATTTCATGGGGTGATTATGCCCTAAAGAAATGTAATTGCTCAAATCATGTATTGATGGGTTCTTATGCCTCAAGAACTTTGGAGATAAAGAAGTACTACAAGTTGAGTGACATAGAATCCCCAACCACACTAAAAATATCATCATAAACCTTCTAGAACCCCAAAATAGGTTCATATGTCAAGGTAGAACACCAAAATAGGTTCATATTCAATGTATAACCCTAAAATAGGGAATATATAACCCAAAACATGTTCGTATGTTAATATGGAAACCCAAAACATGGCATATGCAAATTTAAACTTTGAATCAACCACTACAAATGGATTTTAGACCCAAGGTGCTTACATAGTACCATCGATCCTCACGATAGAAATATAAAATTGTATGATTGAACAACTTTCATGCCCCAAGTCTAATCTATATGTAACTTGAAATGTCAGAATATTTTTTTCAATATGCTTAATTTGATAAATATGATAAATTATGCTTAATCAAACCCATATAATTTTCCACATAATGTCATAAAAGTTATCACATGTCCCTCATAATCATGTAGAATTCCCCGCATATGCATTACATATGCCTTCATATAGTTAATTTATCTCATATGAATCACATAATCTAACCCAAAATATGAATTATTAGTATATCAAGGCCCAAATCTCTGAGACAAACCCATTGTATGCCCTCTTTTGAGGTAAGGGATGAAGCATGGGAATCACTCATCTCAAAAGAAAGAGTTATGAATGTCATGTGCTATATATAAAATGTCATCATGTAAAAACATGTAAAAATGATAAGATATGTTATAATAAAAATATCAAATCATCAAATCACATATAAAACATCTAATCTGGGTAATGGACATATAAGTGTCATGTCAAGTAATTGTAGCAATTTAACACACACTAATATGTCATGTAGAAGATGCATGGAATAAATCACGGAATCACACACAATATAAGAATGTGTGATAGAAATCAAGGCACCAAACTAAAAAAAAAATCATTTAGGTAACCATACACATAAGCATAAAATATCATGATCATGATGAACACAAGCATTCAAGACATGACATGACATTGAATCGATACAAAAAACATTACAATGACATAGACTAGAGGATTCATGAGATAAATAACATAAAAAATAAAAAAACAAAGTCAACACACTCATAAAAAAAACACAATGTAACACACATCATTAATCACACATGAAATAAGTAACAAAATCAAACACACATAAAACAAGTAATGGCAATCTACATAATCAATCAATGTTATCATCTAGAATAATAAAACACAATATCCATAGGAGATATTACCCTAAAAATTATACAAAAGAGCAAAACATATGTAATATACTATGATAAATGGATCAATATATAAATATACAACTTGAAATATGTGTAAATATGCCCCCAATGTAGGTATGCCCCTAATGTATAAAGGTGACCCCTGGGTTTAATGATTGTCTTGCATCTAAATGTCCATGTATCATTTATAACCTATATGTATTACATGCCACTCATGTATACTATGAAAATCATTTTCTTAGAAAACAGATATGTAATATACCATATATAAGATATATAACATCAATCGATCATGTAATTAGAAAAACATGCCATGGATAGGTATTGATTTTATGTTTTTTTAAATATTTTTTATTGACTTTTTGATTTTTTTGTGCATTTTTGATTATTTTTAATTTAAATATTATCCTAAGAACCAATGATCCCATTAATGGTATGCTCATACATCAGTCTTGAATTGGTCATATTGAATATCACATGTAATGGGTGATGAGTAACATATGCATCAGTATCTGAATTAAAGAAATGATCATGCATTATAATATACATCCATAATTATCATCATATTCAACATGATCATGTGAAAATTATGTAGGTATATAATCCATTGTAACCAGTGGAATCCATTATATGGTAGGAAAATGTAAGGGGGCTTGCTTGGAACATGCAAAGTAGTTCGTAAAACTATCTTAGGATGTGATGAAATAGTTAATTTTTTTTGAACTTGAATATAACAATGATGTAATGGATGTGTGAGAAATGGTCTTTGAGGAAGATAAATAACCTATTTCTTGATAGATTTCACCAAGATCTCTGAATAAAAACCACATGATGAATGTCAAATTCTTGTAGAGGCAAAATGAGAGCTCCAAAAACAAGAAATTCCACAAAGGAAATGTTTGCATTAGCCACTTTAGGAAAAAAGAAAGTAAATATAGGGTGAGATTAGGTCACCAAAAAATGTAAAACCCTAACTCACAATTAGAACCCACTTAAAGGTAAATGACCCCTAATGACTTAATTAACTAACCTAAGTAAGCTGAATAGGTGTGTAGGTAAAACCACTAAGTGGGAAAAAGCCTACACTAACACCCCCCTGAAGAATAGCTTAGGTGGGTTGAAGAATTGGGTCCTGACAATGAGGGCTAATGAGGTACCCATGTAGAATACAAATCCCATAAATTAGAGTAAAGGAGAAAACCTGTAGGAACAAAAATCCTCTCTAAAAAGAGATCAAAGAAGAGAAGAGGGCTAAAAAGCCCCATTAAGGTCTATAATTGATTATAACCATCTGATGTCCCCCAAAGGAATATTTGAAAGTGACTATGAATCAGAAGTAGATGCAGTGAAGAGTGGATTACCCTAAAATAATGAGTTTGTCCACCAAGTGCTTGATGGATCTTCAACCAAGGTATAATTCCTATGAAAGGAATGATCCTCATACTATGAGGTAGGTGGCCCAACTGCTCTATGCCAAGATGGTGAAATAGAAGCAGAGGTGAAGAAGGTCTACATAATTCTCTATAACTATGGAATAGACTACCCGATGTCTGATGTATCCTACATCAATAGACTATTACTCTGTAATGTCAAAAGTAGACTAGAGGTAGGTGGATCGAGAACTAACTCTTGAATATTTGGAAGGTGACAAGGAGATGGTGGAGGTGTGTCCATTTCATTGTTGTAGTCATATACAAAAGAAGAGTTGTCAATATAAGAAAAAGGCTTAGGCTGAAAAGTATCAATAGGTATAGGTGAGTCTGATGATTGATTATTCCCATAGCTAAAATAATATCACTATGCAACTCTTTGATGTACATTGAATCTAGAGTGAATTCAACTCACATGCCCAGACCAAGGCGAGTGATCTAGTAGACTGAAAAGAGATTAGTTGCGAGTGAGGGTATACTTAGAACATTATTGAATGTTCCACCACTCACTTCAATATACCCTCTCTCGAGAACATTTTTAGAAGTGTTATCACCCAGTTATATAAAGGACATGTCACATGGTTCCAAAGAACTAAACTCAATCTATGAAGAGGCCATGTGATGTGAAGCACTAGATTCAATAACCCATATAGAAGGAGTTGTCGGCGTTACTACAACTAAGGATTTTCCCTTATGTTTCCCCTTGTTATTCTCTTTTGCCTTTTCTTTTCCAGATTTGTTTACCTTAGTGGATTCATGGTTTGATGAAGATGGTTTGACAGAATTTGGAACACCTATGTTGTTCTAAATAAGAAGGCTAGTAAGGTGGTCAATTTATTTCTTTAAAAATTTACTCTTATCATGCTTACCTAATTAATGCCCATATTTGATCCAATCTTTCTTAGGCTTATGACTGGAAGAAGAGGTCACATTGTTTGATTTAGAGGTGGAAATATTTTCACCCTTCTTAACATTTTTCTTGCTCTGCTTTCTTTTTCTATTGTTAGAATCCTTATCTTTCTCAACAAGCAATGCATGAGATTTAGATGACTTCACTATTCTTGTCTATATCAACTTATCTTGCTCTAGAATCATGTTGGAAACAAAGGTATCTAAAGAAGCCATCTTCCATGTGGTGTCAAGAGCACACTTAATGGCATGGAAAGTAGACACAAATATAGAATATTCAAGACTCAATTTAGAGAGTATTGACAGAATAAGTTGTTCATCTCTCTTGCCAATTCCACATGATTTCAATTTCAATCTCAAAAGTCTGAACTTGGTGAAAAAATCTTGAAGAGTGTCAAAGTCATCTGGGCTTAATCTAATAAGCTCATTTTCCAACTTATGTCCTCTCATCACATTTTGCACTCCAAAGAGCTTCATGAGCCGGTCCCACACTTCAGTAGGTGTTTTGGTAGATTCAATGTGAAATAGTAGATTTGGGGAGATGGAATGACATAGTAGTCCATGGACTTTATCACAATGGTTAAAACATTTGATTTTTTCTCTAAATCAGTAGGTTTAGTCTCAGTGCCCATTATAATTTGATCGTAACCCTTGGATTGTAAGATAATTTCCATTCTAGGTTTCCATTCATGATAATTAAATGGTGTAAGTGGACTTAATAAGAATGAATCCATAGTGTAGAAGTAAGTATTACTATAGTAAGTAAAGAAGTGATGAAAAAAAAAGAAATACTGATGCATAGCAAACACATAAGTACCCCCTTAGAAATATCAGGCAATGACCCTACCTAAATGTTTCAAATACAAGCATGCTTGTATAGATGTCAGATTTAATAAAAAATGCATTTGAGAAGTAGGTATGTAATTACAAGGAACAAGAGGAACATCAGATACAATCGATAATACATATAAGAGTGTACACAAAATATGAATTTTTTATAGCTTTAGAAGGCTCAATGATAGGTCCAATGTGTAGAGTATAAAAAACAAACACTTTTAAAGAAAATGACACTCAAAAAGGAGTTATCAATCAAAAGTTATGGCACTTACAAGTTCTTACTTCAACATATTCCTATACCCTTTCCAAAAATGGAAATTTTTTTGGCACTTGTTTTTTTCACCAAAAATACAAAAAAGGAAACAACTTAAGTCTATTTCTTCATTACCTTTCACCTAAAATTTGATAGCTTCTAGAATGTCACGTGCTTACTTGCTCAAGTTTCTGAACAACTTTAACTTCAAGTTCTCAAACTACTTCAAATTATAAAAAGTTATAAGTAGTTGACCCTAGAAAACCTGATTACTTCTTCACAATGTATTTTGGGTTCTTAGAGCTGCTTTACTTCAAAGTTTTAAACAACTGCAACTTATGAAACAAGTAATGAGTAATCAACCCTAGAAAACCTGAATGAGCCTAACAATTAGGTAATTGGGGTTGAGAAACTCTATTACTTATAAGTTGTCACCCTAGAGAAGCCCGATTACTTATAATTAGAAGCACTTGAGAAACCCAATTTGGTCTACGAGCAAGTAGAAGCACTTCAAAAACATGATTTGGTTGGTGAGCAAGTAGAAGCACTTTGAAAACCTGATTTGGTTAGTGAGAAAGTAGAAGCACTTTAGAAACCTGATTTGGTTAGTGAGCAAGTAGAAACACTTTGGAAACCCAATTTGGTCGATGAGCAAGTAGAAGCACTTTAGAAACCTGATTTGGTCAGTGAGTAAGTAGAAGTACTTGGGAAACCTAATTTGGTTGGAAAATAAGTAGAAGCAATTAAAAAACTTGATTTGGTTGGTGAGATAGTATAATCACTTTAGAAACTCTATTTGGTCTATAGAGAGTAAATTGGGGTTTGCAGGCTAGATTACTTTGACTGTACGAATGATGACCAGATAGAATAAATTGATTTTTTTGGAATTCATGAACTTTTTCAAAAAACTAAGAACAACCCATTTTAGATCTCAAAAAACCCACAAAATATATGCAAATGGATTTTTCATCAAAGGCATTTTGACATGAGTTTTGAGTTAGTTTTTAGAAAATGACTCCAAGGTCAAAAATGGCAGTTGTACAGTATGAAAAAACAACAAGGTGAATGCAGGAGGATCTTACCAAAGGAAACAAATGAATGAGGCTATTAGGAAAGATCTGGTACCATGATAGATTTCACCAAGATCTCTGAATAACAGCCACGTGATGAATGTCAAATTCGTGTAGAGGTAGAATGAGAGCTCCAAAAACAAGAAAATTCTATAAAAGAAATGTTTACATTAGCTATTTTAGGAAAAAAGAAAGTACATATAGGGTGAGATTATGCCACCAAAAAAGGTAAAATCCTAACTCACAATTAAAACCCACTTAAAGGTAAATGACCCCTAATGACTTAATTAACTAACCTAAGTAAGCTGAAAAGACGTGTAGGTAAAACCACTAGGTGGGAAAAAGCCTACACTAACATTTATAATTTTATTTTGTAGGATGAACATGTATAATTTGAATAATAGGTTGTGGTGGAGGTGGGGGAGTAAATGTTTCTAGTTGAATATGATACTCATATGGAATACCTAGAACTATAACTAATAATATATATATATATATATATATATATATATATATATATATATATATATATATATATATATATATATATATATATATATATATATATATATATATATATATATATATATATATATTAGTTATAGTTCTAGGTATTCCATATGAGTATCATATTCAACTAGAAACATTTACTCCCCCACCTCCACCACAACCTATTATATATATATATATATATATAATAGGTTGTGGTGGAGGTGGGGGAGTAAATGTTTCTAGTTGAATATGATACTCATATGGAATACCTAGAACTATAACTAATAATTATATATATATATATATATATATATATATATATATATATATATTTCTAATAATTATATATATATATATATACTTCACACATTAATGTAACAAAGATGGCAATTCATGTATCTTATATTTCCATGGAAATCTTAACATAGACACATAAATTTGGTATTTGAAACTTGACAATGTCAATTTTGACTTATCTTTGAAATAAATGATGTGTGTATACATAAGGTTCTTACAAACCCTTTTCATTATCTATATTCCCATATATTGACTTGGTCTTCCCAATTTAATATCATTCATATATAGGATCTACCTAGTCTATGCCTAAATGATCTACCATCCTAAGTAGACTATCGCTATATTCCAAATCATTATTTCCTCCATCTTGGATATTGCTGGAAATAATCAATGATGCTGGTTACTAGTAGTGTCGACCTTTGCCAACAATGTCCTAGGTTCTCCAAATAATTATTTTAAAAATTCATACCCTTCCCTTGGATCAACCCACATATTTCAAATGTTAGTTATGGAGGGAAATTACCCAAAGAGTTATTTATATAGACACATTAATTCTGAGGTTATTCCTATTAAGAACTCATTTGGAAAAATATTTTCACATTAAGGAATACTTCTGCACATCCTTGAGGCATTATCCTAAAGCATCAAAATATAACCCCCCTCAAAATAAAATCCTTAAAGTTAAATATGAACACTTAAATCAAGGTCAAAGTTACATATTGTCAAGTGTTTAAAGCCAAATAATAACATTGCATTCTAGTGGAATAATTTTGAGTACACATATACATAAGTTGGAGAACTACATGTAGTTTGAGTCATCTTATAAGTATTGAAACATAGGCAATGCTCAAACACTCATCAATGTGTGGTTGGGGGTGTTTAACCTATATTTTAACCCCCTTTTATAGGTAAATCGAGTGTTGAAAGTGAGATCGTGTTTCAAGGCAAAGGAAGACAAATCTAAATCTACATGTCAGATTGAGCATTTAAAATTACAAAATAATCATCTTGATAGGTAGAATAGTGATCTATGGTAAAAATAATTAACACTTTATAGATAGATAGTCTTGATATATATTAGACCCATTTGGTTGTTGTAGGTTTTTAAGCCTTATTGTTAGTGTCTTGGAAAATTTTGATACTATGTTTCTTGAGACGGGCGATCAGAGGTCCATTTCAAAGCATATCAAGTGAGCATAGATATACAAAGAGCATAATAAAATAGAAATAAGCTAAGTGTCATATTATTTTATCATTATATAAATATTAAGCTTAATATCTATCTACTTTTACATTTAGATCTGTATATATATCTTATGTAATTTAAATATTCAATAGTTTGGCTTATTTAGATTAGTAAATCCAAAATAAGTTAAAATTTTTTAGTGAACTTGATCATTATTTTGAGTGGTGAAACCTAGGTTTCCATTAGGATTTCATCTTTCCTTCTTAGGGTTTCAAAACTCTTCTGACTTGGATATCATATCTGATTTCTAAAATGACTTTGTATGTACCTTGTTTTGTTCCTCCTCAAGGTGGTGATAACCATCATTCCTCCCCCACTAAGTGTATATTAGATAAAGAGGTCTATAATATATAAATCACAAGAGGTAATATGCATCTTCATATACATTATTAAATCAATATTTAATCAAAAGTGTCTAGGGTTTGTGATCTGATATCTAAATCTTCTTAAATTATGTGCAATAATGTTCTTGTTTTAGCCATCCATGCCAAAACTCAAGCAATGAATGAGTATACTTAGAATGTCACCAGTCCTACACATCAAATGATTAATATGATATAATCCATAGATTATTTTTAAAATAAATCCAAACTTTGTGTAAAGGTCACATTAATTGAAGATAAGTTTGCACATACCCTACATCTTGAACATGCTAATGCAAATTACACATCTGGTTATCCATTCAAATCGTATATGCCTCAAAATGTTCCATCTTAAACATTAGTTAATAAAAAAGGTGCATATATGACTAATGGGTCAAGAATTATCCCTAATATTAGTAAGTATCCAAGTTAAACTCTTTAGAATCTGCTTTAGAGTAAGTTGATCACATTACCTCCTCTGCATCCTTCAAAGAGATCTAACTATTATTATGATTATCATAGAATTATTGGACATAATACAATTAAGTTTTGAGATTTGAAATACATAATATATGATCTTATTAATATTGGTTACATTACATTGGATACATCTATTAAAACACCACCAAATTCAAAACACCTTCTATAGCTAAGCAACCTATTAAAGATGGTTTTCTTCCTAAGAATGAGTTATTATAAGAATATTTACATAAATAAGATTTAGATAAAAAGAGGTATATAAAAAATAAGGAACCTAAAAAGGAAGTTTAAAATAAATATATACCTAAGAAGGCTAATATTACAAGCATGTTTCTAAAGGGGTAACTACAAAATATTCTTCATTTATAGAGCCTTTAGTGGTCAACCCTCACATAAATGGAAATTAATGTACCAATGTCATGATTTATAACTATTTTGAAATCAATATATGTAGCATGAAACTTATCAAATATCTTGGATATTATTGATGTGTGATTTGACACGGCCTAGCAATGTTAGGCTCTCAGGGTGGTGAATCCCCTTCAACATCTCCTAGAAGGATCCCCATGAGGTGGGTCTCCCCAAGGTCTATATATAACAAGTCATGATGCATTGATCTTCACTCAATTATGCATTATGGACTATTTTGATCAAGGGGCCTACTAGTAGTGAAATATTCCAATGTCATAGATTATTAAATAGATTGGATTTTAATTACAACTTTTGGTGTAGTTCAAATGGGTTTCAATTAAAAATTGAGAAACCATAAAATACACACATACATTTACCCAAATATGAAATTAAGGTTTGTTTTAAAAATAGTTAAAAATGATAATTTTAGGTGTTCATTCCCTTGCATTAATAGATTCAATAATGTGAAAACAATATAGGAATTAAATAGAACAAATAATTGAGATAAGTATGCATAAAATGATTGCTATAAAATGAAACCCTAGTCTAAAAGATTTGATAAAAAATGCAAAAGAGAAGGGGGAAAAAGATAAATCCATTGATACTAGAGAAGAATTTGATCCACTTGATGTAAACAACCCCAAAAACCAATCCTTGTATCATCCAACATTCACACAACCAAGCACAAATAAGGTGCAAGAGTTTCAGGAGAGAAAAACTTGAAAGAGAAAGTTGAAACATAAATCCACCATATGATATGCACAGGAAATGATAATCTTCTTCCATAAATTCAATTAAAATATATAGATCCACTTGAGTAGCACAATAATAAAATTGTTTACAATCTGAATGAGCCCAAATTTTGCCAGCATTACATCAGGGCAATAACTGAGAGAGAGAAATTAAACTAAAATTGTATAAAAAGATTGAAGAAAGTGTCTTAGAGAAATAAAAAGCCAACCCTTACAATGACCAGGGTTGGCCTATTTGTAGATCTTATAATTATTCCCCTCAAAAATTCATCATTCACATTTTCAATCCCACCACTCTGCCTTTTTACTCCAGTTTAGCCTATAAAAAGACAAAAAATAAGTTACATTTTTATAATTAAAATATCCTCAAGTAAAGTATAAATATAAAATATTAAAATCTCATTGCATAGGAGGAATTTAAAGAAACTAAAGGTTTTGAGATGTCTGCATCAGAGTCAGTTTTCTAATGACTTTGATGATTTGGAAAATGAGTACTAGGATCAAAAGTTATGGTGAAAAATGAATGATGGCCCAAAACTTGCCCAATAGACATAATCTAGTTTTTTGGGCATATGGTCTTTTAAAATAGTTGCTTTTTGATTTTAAATATCCTAGTTATAATCAAGATTTGAAATCCAAAATAGATTTGGGGACACCCTTATATCCCTTCTAATACTAATTGGCACTTATTCTTTGGAAATAACTGTGCAAGTGGGCGAGATAATTAAATTGGGGGGCCTAGACCTAATTGGGGTCTAGACCCATGATTATAATTGTAGGTATTTACTAGGCAAGGCTCTCATTATATTTGTGGTTTGAAGCCCACATAACACTATCAGTGACTTATCAAATGCATCTAGACCTAAGTAAGATTAAAACCCCACCTAACACTATGATACCAATTTATGACCCATAAGACCTAATTGTTAGGATTGTGGAGCTAAAAGCTTCACTGATGCAAACAGGAGAGGAGGTTGCTGAAGGTTGCTGAGTTGCAGAGAAGTTGGGGTCGGTCTGATCAGCCGATGTCGGCAGGATAGCATAGAGAAGCAACCGACGTCGGTCATATATCGGCCGACGTCGGTCACCTCCAGGCAGACAGGGACCGACGTCGGTCGCCTGTGTGGTTCGACTGCGAGCTAATTACGGGCAGTTAGCTAACGAACCAAGTGTTTGCATGATGAGTGCTAATTTTAGACTCATAGCTGCAGATCTAATTATGGTAATTAGATGTCTAATCATTGTTTGGATGAGATCTATATAATAGACTCATGGTTGTATTGGAAAGGTGTTCTAGTTTGAGTTGAGCAAAGTTTGCTCCTTCTATGTGTGAAGTGAGTAAGGGTGCTCCTCCTAGTTCCCTATCAGTGCCAAGCTTGGTACTAGTTGGAGAATCATAAGGACTTGGTGAGGCAAGGACAAGGGTTCTTCAGGGTGTAGAGTGATCTACATGGTAAGTAAGATCATTGATCTGCAGGTGTATGTGTGTGCAAGGTCAAGGTTCACAGGTGAGCAGAACCGTTGTTTGATTTGCAGGTGTGCAAGGTCATATAGACAGCAACACAACAGGGAGCAGTATCAGGCAGGATCTACTTGGAGTACAGGTGTGTACTCGGATAGAGCAAGAGGAAGGCAAGGGATTTCCTTCCATAAGTATGGTCTATTGAATTGCAGGTTGTTGCAGATTCATGGGAGATCTACTTGAAGTACCTTGAGTACTTGTGGAGCACGTGGAGTGCTTGTGGAGTGCGTGGAGCACTTGTGTTGTGCGTGGAGCACGGGAGGTGAACACCAACTCTGTATTTGAGTTGGGTGTTGGGACCTGTGAGAGGGAGAGCTTTGGGGAGGAGAATTACTGTTCACTTGAGGTGTGGGAAACCTCTGTAAGGTGGTGGAGAAGAAGTGGCATCTTCTTTATTGTATTCTTTTCTGTATAAAGTGTTAATACAAGTTGTGTATTGTCTCTCATATCATGTGTTATTCTGAATTCTAGTTACTTGGTGAATCTGGTTAATTTCCGCATATTAAGTTGCTTGGTTTGGTAATCAAATTGTGTGCTTCCGGTTTATCTCCCAACACTAATCAAAGATCTAATCCCTGATTAGAACTAGACTGATGCTTGACAACCCATCCTAGATCTAGTCAGGGTTTAAAAACTTGATTAAAACTAAATGCACCCTAGCCTAACCTATAACCTAATCAAGATTCAAATCTTGAATAAAATTAAACTACCTAGACTTGACCCCTCCTGACCTAATCAAGATTTAAATCTTGATTAACACTGAGCTCACTGAGACACTAAAGCCAAGACCTAATCATGACAATTCTTTTGATTAACATTATGGGGATGTTTCAACTACCTCAAGACCTAGTTGGAGGTGCAATCCCTAATTAAAACTAAAAATTAAAATTTAGAGGAAAATACCTATCTAAGAAAAAACTTACAATTAGAATTGTAAATGGTCTTAAGGCATTCCTAGACCTATTCAGGCTTTAAAACCCTGATTAGGTCTACAGGAGAAAAAATAAGACAAGACCTAATCAACAAGAAGGACCTAATTACAACTAGGAGAGGTATAAATGGCCTAATATAACTAATTAGGTTTTGTAATATCAATTATATATATGGGATTAGGAAAATTTACCAGCCTACATCCAAGACCTAATCAAGAAATAAGACAACCTTTTCAATTGGATTTTTAATGATGCACAAATCGATCAAAAAGTCATATAGGGACCGAGTGAAAAATATGAAAGTGAATCACAAAAACTTGGTCACCTCAATGGGATATTACTTAGAGACCAAGAGGCACAAAAATTGAAATGGCCTCCCAAAGTAGTGATAGGGTGCAAAGATAACAAAGGGGGCAAGATATCCAAGCGAGTACAAGTGCAATAAGACTCCACTTTAGGGCCAACTGTTATATATGAAAGTTTATCTTTTGAATTTGATTGTCACAACATGATAAGTTTCTAGGTATATAATGGCATGGAAATTGCTATGACCTCTTATAGTAGGCTAAGATAACTAAGCAAGCCAAACTTCAAATGCAAATTGGGAGGTCAAAACTCCACTTTCACATTAAGTGTTATACATGAAGTTTTCTCACATGGACATGGTCTTTATAATGATGATGGTTGTGAGCCCCAAATCTACATGCAATTGAAATAGACCACCAAGGAAAATAGAGAGTGATGAGACCAATAAATTGTGAGTGCATGTGGGATCAATTACAAAAGCAAAAAGAGGTTTCATGATTCTTGGAAGAATTGACATTTTTTGTATAAGTAACAAGAAATGATGATTCTACTAGAAAATAATCATGAATATTTTGAAATGATAGAAACATGTATAGGAACCTAGAATCTCTTACTAAGCCTACACATGGAATATGAACATATTTGAGAGAGGAGAAAATGGGAGAAATTAAAAGACCAAATCGAACATTCTCATTGACCTGGTATGTGCAAATGATTCAATTACCACTTCTTAGAACCTATAAGGACTAAATACTATAGATATGATAATTAGGATAGTGAATCCTACCTTAAAAATGCTTTCCTAGACATTGCTCCACTATTAGATAGGTGTCTATAGCCCTGACAAAGTTGTCTTTGATCCCACTGAAGGCCTTGCTCTACTATCAATTGGGCATTCAAAGTCCCAACAAAAGTTATTTGAATCACCAAGAATTTATTTTTTTAGAAATTAAATTAAATTTTATTTTATTTTCTTGTTCTCTTTTCTATTTCTTCTCTTGGCATCTCAATTTTGGGTTGGGGACCATCATGGCATGCAAAAGGTATAACTATAGATTTTTCACCCTAGATCTTCATTATAGCAGGTTCATCCAGGAAAATATAAAAACCATTAAGATGTGATTTTTTCACTTGGTTTTGAGAGAATGTATTCATTGAATGAGTAGTTTACCCAAACTTAACCCAATATAAACAAATTTAGAACACACACAATAGCTTAATATTTTAAAATATATTTAGAAATAAAACATAACACTACAAACTAATCAATGTACTTATTCACTAATGCGTCACTCACATCATTTACCTATAGGACTTATATCCTTCATTATTTAACCAAATGGGGAACCTATAAGATAAAACATATAGGCTAGACCAAAAAGAGACAAGTAACGAGGCCAAATCAATAATGAAAAATGAGAAATGCAAGAAAAATAAACATGAAGCAAAAGTAATAAAGGGAAAGAGAAGGCATTTACAAGTACTTTCCAAGTAAATACATGCCTGGAAGCAAGAATTCTAAGGAAGTGACTATGGACAGGCCAAAAGACATCCTCACTAGTTAGACACCTGATATAAAATGTATTCACTTTCAATATTTTGAGAAGACTGGTAGAGATCCTACCTAATGAAGACATGTAATAACACGTATGTTGACCTCTACACTCATGAATGTTATCCCAAAGAGTCTTATCTACCTTGTTTCCATATAATTTAATCAAATTTACATTATGAAATTTAATAATGTTCTTACATTTAATTTATATAAAGTACATGGGATATGTTTGGAGAAATACCTCTACCCATACATTGAATTATGGTGAGGAATAGGGTGGGTATCAACACATACTAGAGAGATTGGCATACCCAACTTGGCAAAGATATATTCATTGTGGTATCTCATGAATGAATCCATTGTTGGATGCTCCTTGAATAATATAAATGATTTGGTAGCATCCTCTTTATCATCTTCATCATTTAGAAGGTTTATGAGTGGTTCTTCCCATGTTAGTGGTCTTCTAGATTTGTCATCCATGGTAGAAGTATGTGGGGTGATGCACTAGATCAAGGCATTTTTAGCTCTAACTCGCACCAACTTCATTTCTTTATGGCTTTGTAATCCATGCTCATGATAACTCATTTCTACCTTGGCTGCCTCCACTGCTACAAGAAACATAAGGCTACTTCAATCATCTTCCTTAGACTGCTCCAAATGGTTGAGTTCTTCTATTGTATAGATACCAACTTGATTTTATTATTTCCACCTATCATAAATAATGTATAGGTGATACTCTTTAGTGGAAATCACTCTCATGACTTCTTCATTTAGGTTCAAGCCAATTAGATCAAAAGTAAGGTTGTCTAGAGGTGAGGTATGTTCCATTTTGAACTCATTTAATTCACCTTCTTCAGATGGACAACCTATCTCAACATTATTTTCATCTATTTAATTCATTTCCAATGATGATATGCATGTTAAATTATTATAAAAAAACTATTGATTGTCTTGAATTTACTTTCCAAGGGTAGGAACAACAACATACAACAAGGATGCCTCAGATGCATAACATGCATCCTCTTCATCTAGTTTCTTCAACTCTTCTAATTCTTCTTCCAACTGATTGCAAAAGGTTTATAATGTTTTTTTATTGTGTGGGCAAGTCATTGATGTTTTGATTTTCAATCAATAAGTTTCTTGAAATAAATGTTGCTACTTCATCATCAAAATCATACTCATTACTACTCTCTTAGAATGTTTTATGCTTATGAAATGGTACATTGTTGGCCAATATGACCGTTTCAGCACTTGTCTTATTTTCATATCTATATATACCCAATTATGAACTTTAGAATGCAGTCTCATAGGCTAGTTTAGGCATTGCTTGTTGAGAATATCTTGTAAAAAAAAACATTATACTAGAAAAAGTACTAAAATATGCTTGATCACTAAAGTAAAGAAAAACAACCTACTGATTTGATGCTGAATTGACATAATTACATGTGTTAAAATCATTAAAAAGGTTCTCATTTATCATGGGGATAATTAGTTAGTTATAAACTTAAGGTAATGCTTCATTATAAGGTGTAAATTGGTTAATGGGATGGATTATAGGCAAGTCAATTGAAGGATTTTGGGTGTAAACACCAAACTATCTGAGTAACATGAGTCTACACAATAGCCATATGATGTTGATTGATGTTAAATTGTGAAAGCCTCTTGGTAAGTCAATGCTAAGGATGTGAGAGAAAAATGAGTCCTCCAAAATAACATAATAATTTTGGGTTCAAATATTTTGAGATAAACTTCAATAGCCACCACTTATGTTTACAAGAATGGGTCTTTCAACATCCTATATAAATTGTGAAAGTGAATGTTGAATGCATTAATGGATTAATTAGGTTCCCCATGAACTATAGAAAATTGGTTGTACAAGGTAAAAATGTTGATGGGCACACTAAAATGGTTGTTAAACAAGTTTTTGAAGATATCCCATGAGGTGATAGACCCATACGACAAGCTGAGGTACCAACTATATGCTTCCCTATCTAGAGAATAAGGAAATAGGTGGTAGTTAACATCTTTGTGCTAGATTTAAGTCCTGATTATGGAATCCTTGAATGCTTGAATGTGTTATTATACCATTCAAATTCCACCATGTGTGTATTTTCAATAAAATTTATCAAGATCTTTGGGCATGTCATGAGTGGGCCCTGAAATGTTCATAGGGTAGCCACCTCTAACTAGTCAAACAAAAGCCATAAGTGGGTATAGAATTTAATTTCTCAAATTTAAAACTTGGAAAATCACTTGGGAAAAGCCTCTAAAATGTTAAAGTTTAATTTTTTTATTAGCCTCTCTTGAAAGGATCCCGAAAAGGTGGGTCTCTCCAAGGTCTATATCTACCAAGTCGCAATACACTGATCTTTGCTCAATTATTCATTATGGATTATTCTAGTCAAGGGGCCTAGTAGCAGTGAAATATTCCAATGTCCTAGATTATTGAACAAACTAGATGGTAATTATGAATTTAGGTGTAGTTCAAATGGGTTTCAATAAAAAATTGAAAATGATAAATCACACACATATATTAGCCAAAATGTGAAATTGGGGTTTGAGTTAAAAATAGTTAAAATGTTAATTTCATGTGTTCATTACTTTGCATTAATACATTAAACAATGTGGTAACAATATGGGAATGAAATAGAACAAGCAATTTAAATAAGAATGCACAAACATATTGCTATCAAACAAAACCCTAGTCTAATAGATTTGATTAAAAAAATGCAAAAAAATGGGGGAATGAGAGATAAATCCTACGATATTGGAGTAAAATGTATTCCAATTGATGTAAATAACCCAAAAAACTAATCCTTTGATTAGCCAACATTCACACAACTAGGTACAAAGAAGGTGTAAGAGACTAAGGAGAGTTAAACTTGAAAGAGAAACACAAATCCACTATATTGTATACATAGAGAAATATAATATTATTCTAAAAATTCAATTAAAGTCCATATATCCACTTGAATAACACAATAATATAATTATTTACAATATGAATGACTCCAAATTTTGCTAGCATAACAACAGGGCAATAAATGAGTGGGAAAAATTACACTAAAATTGCATAAAAAGATGGATGAATTATAGTGTTTTGGAGAAACAAAAATCCAATCCTTGTAATGACCAAGGTTGGCCTATTTATAGATCTTCTAATTGTTCATTTCCCTCCAAAATACATCCTTCACTTTTCCAATCCATCCACTTTGCCTTTTTTCTCCATTTTAGCTTGCAAAAAGATAAAAAATAAGTTACTTTTTTGCAATTAAAAGCACCTTAGGAAAATTGTAAACATATAACATTAAAATCTCATATCACGAGAGGAATTTTAGGAAAATAAAGGTGATGGTACATCTATGTCAGAGTCATATTTCAAATGACTTTGATAGTTTTAAAAATAGGTACTGGGATCAAAAGTTATGGAAAAAAATGAATGATGTCCCCAAAACTTGTCCAATAGACCTAATCAAGCTTTTTGGGGCATCTGGTCTTTTATTTTTTATTAAATTTTAAATCTCCTAGTTATAATTAGGATTTTAAATTCTAAATAGAAATGGGGATACCCTTCTAGCCTTTCCAAGACCTAATCGACACTTATTCTCTAGATATAACTATGTAAGTGGGCAGGAAAATCAAATTGGGGGCCTTAGACCTAATCATGGTCTATACCTCTGATTACCACTACAATTATTTTATAGGAAAGCTCTTGTTCTAATCATGGTTGAAGCTTGCGTAAGACTATTAGTCACTTCTTTGATGCATCTAGACCTAAGCAAGATTAAAAACTCATATAAAACTTTGTTACTAACCTACAACCCCCTTAATACTTAATCGAGGATTCAATCCCCAATTATAACTAAACCAACACCCAACAACCCATCCTAGACCTAGTCTAGGTTTAAAACCTTGACTAAAACTAAACACACCCTAGCCCAACCTATGACCTAATTGAGATTCAAATTTTAATTACAACTAAACTACCTAGACTCAACCCCTCATGACCTAATCAGATTTAAATCCCAATTAACACTAAGCTCATTGAGACACCAAAGCTAAGACCTAATCATGATAATTATTTTTATTAGCACTATGAGGAAGCTTCAATTACCACAAAACCTAGTCAGAGGTGCAAATCCTGATTAAAACTGAAACACAAAAATTTCTAGGTAAAGATCTATCTGAGAAAAAACTTTTGGTTAGAACTACAAATAGTCTTAAGGCATTCCTATACCTATTATGGATTCAGAAGCTTGATTGGGTCTATGGGATATAACCAAAAAAAAAAGACCTAATTGGAAAAAAGAACCCAATTACAACTAGGAAAGTTAGAAAGTGAGCCGACATACCTAATCAAGGTTTGGAAGCATGATTAGGTCTATGGGCTTAGGAAAATTTAGCAACTTATAACCAAGACCTAATCAGGAAATATGACAACCTTTTCAACTAGATTTTCAATGAGGCACAAATTAATCAAAAAGTCATCTAGAGATCAAGTGAAAAATATGAAAGTGACTTGCATGAACTTGGTCACCTTAATGGGATAGGACTTAGATATTGTAAGGGAATAAAAAATTAAAATGACCCCCCAAAGTAGTTGTAGGGAGCAAAAAGTTAAGGGGGAAATATTGCCAAGTGAGTACAACTACAATAAGACTCCACTTTAAGGCTAAGTGTTACATATGAAATTTTATCATTCATACTTGGTTATCATAATGGGATAGGTTTTGGGGACATACTGGCATAAAAAATGAGATGACCTCCTAGAGCAAGCTAAGATAACTAAGCAAGCTAGGCTTCAAATGTAAATTGAGAGGTCAACACTCCACTTTCATGCTATGTTATATATGATGTTTTTTCAAATGGATGTGATCTTTCCAATGGTGATGGTTGTGAGTCTTGATTCATAATGTAAACTGATACAAAATATCAAGGTAATTGGAGAGTACTGAGATTAATGAACAGTGAGTGCAAGTGGGAGTGGTTACAAAAATAGTAAAACGTTCCTTGATACTTAGAATAATTAGGGTACATTGTGTAAGCAACAACAAATATGACATTAAACACTTAGATAAGACTACATCATCCAAAGTATGCATTGGATCCATTGAGTTTCCCATAACACTTGTTCTCAAATCATGTGTTGTTACATAATACATTAGCCCTAATTTGGCTCAATATAATGTTGTAATTATAAGATCATGGATAAGTTAAATGGGTGAAACATTTGATAAGAAACATGATTATATTACATTTGAACTTGGGGGTGAGACTATTTCTTTGACTACTACTCAAGTGATGATATATACCAATGTGCATGATATTGATAATAAGGAATATCCTACTAAAAATATAAAAGATGTTTGGGAGGACACACTAATCAATGAATATGATAATCAAATTGATGATTCAAATAGGTTAAATATAGGACTGTAATCATCCCATCGATTGGATCATTGGTCAGTATGAACATATTTAAAAATAAAAAAATAAAAATAAAAACCATTAAATATTTAAAAATAAAAACCAGGACTTATGCTTGATAGGATTTACTAGTTACATGATTAATTAATTTTATTCATCATATAAATGGTATATTACATATCCATTCTCTACACATATCCTTTTCATGGTATACATGTGTGGAATGCAAGACATACATGTTACATATGACACATGGACATAAATGCAAGAATTTCCTCCACCTAGGGGTTACCTTTCTACATTGGAGGCATGCCTACAATGGGACATCTTGGTACATATTTACATGTTCTATATTTATATGACCATTATATTAATCATAGTGAGATACATAGACTGATTATACATATTTCTCTTGCATATACTATTTAGAGTGATATATAATATGGATAGTGTACTTTATTCTACTTTGATGATGACTAATTTAACCATTTTGGGAATATTGATGTATTCTTCCTAATTTAATCAAAGGGTCTAAGTAGTAAAATAAATAAATAGATATGCCATAATTAAGCTACTAATTTGTATAAATTTTATTACGATTTTAACCTTTCTAGAAATAGTAAAAAGGATTAGAAAACAAGATTTATCTAGAAACTGACTGAGATGATTGAGGCAAAGTCTAGAATTCACTGTGAAAGACTGGGAAACTATCATAATTTAGGATCTAACCTTCATTTAATGATTGGATAGGAACACTAAAATAGGAGACTAATGGCACTAGTGCTATAGTCCACCTCTACCATTGTTTTCTAAGAGACCTAAGCTTTTTGGGTTTTGTTTGCTATGTCTGTGTGACCTTGTCTGTGAAGTTTCAACTAATGAATGTCTGTAGAAGTCCTTATAGAGCTGATTTAGTATAAAAACTTAGACTCCATTATGCTTTGACAAACTTTAGGAAAGAAAGGGGGGTTAGTGTGTGTAAGATGAACTAAACGTGTATCCACACCTCTTATGTGGGCACATTGCCTACATACCAATACTATGAAGAGGGATCAATCTATATGTAGTTCTCCCACTTGATGTGATTTCAAAAATAGTGTGTATAAATATGCAAATTCTAAAACTAGATGTACTTAAGGTGGCTAGGAACTGGTGTAAGGATTTGAATAAGCTTGTAAGTGTATTAGTTGGTTGTATGTAGAGAATAGGGAAGATTGCATAGTCTTGCTTGTATTCTTGCTTACTTAGTGATCATTGCCAACCCTTTCCAAATGATCTTTGAATGGGATTTTATAGGGTTCTATTAGTCATGGATTTAATGTTCTTGCATTAGGCTGATAAGGAGAAGGATGGGGAACTAGAAGGAACTGATCATTAGGGCTAAAAATGCACTTGGAAAGGAGCACTAAAAATAGATAGTAGTGGAACAAGTACTGTAGTCCAAGTTGGGTGCTATTGTCCTTAGCTGATAGGGCCTGAGGGGATGGATTTTTCATGGAAAGAGTAGTCTAACTAATTTGGGATTAGGTCTAGGAGGGTATGGATGACTAGAAATTAGTGAAAAGAAGACTATGAGGGTCATGAAAGTAAGCAAGAGGGACCTATGGGTTTGGCATCATTAGCCACACTCAAGTTACCAATTTTCATATTTTATATGACTACATTCCCCCCCCTTTATTCTAGTGATGCAACATAGTGAAATAATAAAATTATCTATAAGGGTGAAGCTCATAAAGCTATGTGATGCTAGGTGTGCACAGAGAGAGCATGCTGTGAAGTGTAAATCTATGAAAAAAAATAAAGTAGATCAGTTCTTACTAGATATGCTATATCTAAAATAAGAACATACAAAATCTAGGTTATAGAGAGAGGAAGAGAAAGGAATGAATACACCTCATCAAGTACGTAGACCAATACAAAACTTATTGTGATCATGAGTGATGCTGGATGTGTGTTGAACCAAGAGTAATATCATGAACAAAATTGAGTGCTCAATTATTCAAAAAAGGCTCAAGAATGTAAAGGATGGCCCTTTGGATCCATCATCATCCACTGAGTGAAGCTAGGTGGTCATACATGTGTTGATTGATGTTTGGACTGTGTGTCAAATCCCTCTAAATAGGTGGCTCAAGAATATAAAGGCTAGCTAGTCCTTTGGCTCCGTCATTTCCCCATGAAGCGAAGTTATGAACTGATATTGGTATGGATGTGTGTCATATGGGATGGCTCCTAAAGCCCATGAATGTACTATGATATAATAATATTAGCATGGATAGTTGGATGTATGCTGGAAACTAGGCCACTTTTGGCCACTCTAAAAGATGGAGATTAGGCTTGTATGAAAGCCACTCTGAAACTAGTGCACTAGGTTTGTATGAAAGCCACTCCAAAATGTGGAAGTTAGGCTTGTATGAAATCCACTTTAAAATGATTCGAACCACCTACATATGGAATAGGCATGTAACTGCTAAGAATGCCTAGGTAATACTGAACTTGGAAAGATAATAAAATAAATATGCCACACACATTGCCCCCAATCATTGGTGTCTAAAACATGGATTCCAATCTAGAAGTTATACCAACTACCATATCTAAAACTAAAAGTGAGATCCATTATACCATGCATGATGCCCCCAATATATGGATTCTTTGAGTATAAGTGTATCAAAAATTGTTGATTTAAAACTAGTCTAACTATGCAAAACTGTAGTTGAACCTACTTTTTGGCCTAATTTTAGAAAGTTTGGTTTTTTTTGCTATTTAGATAGGAGCTCTAAAAATGGATACTAGAGGGCCCAACATTGTAGTCCAATCTTATCATTGTATTCTTGGGTTAAATCTTGTGATTTTTCTAATATTTTCATTGTCTACCTAGTTTGTTCTGTCTAGTTGTTGTTCTAGGTGTTCTAAAAACTAAATTTTTGACCATTAGGAGCTCTTGATCTCTATGACAAAACCCCTACTTATTTCCCCCTCTTATGAGAGTGGGAATGAAGACCATATAATGAATTCCCTCAAAAGAAAGAGCCATGCAAGTGTGTAATATTGCAAAGATACATGATATAGTAATGATAATCGACAAGATATCTCAAGATATAGCATGGTCTATAATGAGAGATTTTTAGATCAATAGGGGTATGCCTAGATAGATATAATAATGTAATATCATGTGAAATTTACTAAACTAGAACTAAAAGTCTGGTTAATTGTTAATTATTAGTTGATAAGGAGGGATGGAACATGATATCCATCATGGCATCCAAAAAATCAATATAATGCATGATGTGGATCGTAGCATTATAAATAATCACAAAGCAATCAAGAAACAAGCATGCAAGGTAAGAAGCAAGAAACATACAAGAGTGGCCAAGGGGCCAAGCAAACAAGGGACATGGGCACATGTCACTCAAACTAGAAAGTAAGCATATAAGGCATGTTTAAATGCCACATATACATATAATTGGAAAAAAGCAAGGTTGGCATGAAAGCCATAATCACATATAAGAGTATAGGAAAAGGGAATTAGTAAATGTCCTAAGACACACATAAGAGTAAAATAAAAGGACATTGGCAAATGTCTTAAGGCACATACAGGAGACAAAATAGGAACTAAGAAATGCAATCACATCTAGTTACACAAAGAAAGAAAGGAAAGTATGTAAAATGCTAAAAACACAATCGCATTTAACTAATCAAAGCAATAAGTGAAGTATGCAAGACATGGAATAGAAGACTAGGTATATGCTAAGAAATACATGTGCCATACGAGTGAGATGTTGATATAATAATCCATTTAAGATAGTAAGTAATGTACATCAACATGATAACTAGATTATGTGGTGTAGGGATGACATAAATTGGATGGTGTAGTCATGTAAAAGATGCCACCAATGGGTATGTATATTGATGTGTGTTTTGAATGTAGAAGTAATATTGCCCCTTAATGGGTAGAGTGAAGCAATCAAGGTTCTGGATGTCACTATACACAATCAAAAAAGATCAAGTGAAGTGTGGTAATGTAGATAAATCAATAAATAATAGCATAGAACACCAAATGTAAGTCTAGCATGATAGTAGAAATGTAAGTCTAGAATGGATGATGCATATAATCAAAATCTTTTTGGTGTTTTTGAATTATTTGCATATTTTTGTATTTTTAAATATTTGAATGTTTTTAAATTTTTGATATTTGATCTATGTATAATCAATCACAGGAAGACTATGTACAATAATTTGAAAGGAATATATATACAAGTAGGGCTGAGAATAAATGATACTAATTGATGAGTCTCATGTGAGACTCCCTATCATGGTTACCTATATCAAGGAGTGGGATTGTGCATGATCATGAAGCATGATGAAAGGGCTGAGATTGTAGCTCTGAAAGATGTATATGCTATAAATACTCTAAAATATCTGAAGTAGAAACCAACCGTGGGGTCCCCCTATAAATCTGATAAGTGGATGCAATTTTAGGGCTCTTAAGGACCCATCTGGTAGTAGGACAAACTCTCTAAACATGTGCTCTATGAGTGGATGTATGAGATCTTAATGATACTACCCTAGGTGTGAACACTATAGATGAAAGCTATCTAGATTCATAAAATTATGGTTGTTTTAAAAGAGAACTCTATGGAAGTGTATGAACTCTCTGTGCTAGTGATGGAAGCCTCAACTATGTCTAAATGTAAACTAGAGGAAGAATTGAAACTAGTGGAGAAACTAAAACTAGTGGATGAACTAAAATTGGTGACTGTACTGTAGAAGATGGATCTAAAGTGGGGAGTGATAACTCATATGAAACTCCACTAATTGTAATAACTTGATTAACATGAATTAATTTCACACATATGTGAACTATAGAAGGTACTGCTCAAAGTTTTTGAATCCAAGGTCAACCAAGTAACATATCAAAAACTCTTTCACTAGGAACTATAGTAAATGGTGTGGCCACATGTATTGGACCAACATGTAGAGGAAGTAAAATATCACTCAATGAACTCTATATGAGCCCATTGAATCCACTGATAACTATGTCCATCGATGTAATATCTTGCTTTGAATATCCTAAATGCTACAATAATGTCATAGTGCACATGTTCACACTGGATCCATTATCTATGAGAACACTATGAATATGATGATTATAAATATAAGTTCTGATAAAGAGTGCATGATAATCCAAATCATCCTTGACTATTTCTTGTTCTAAGAAGGAGATGGAAGGTCTAGCTGGAACTTTGGAATTGTATACACTAATCATGTTGCTCAAAGGATGTAACTCAACTGAAGGTGACATGTATGTATCTAGTGGGGGATGTGCATGATATACATGGTGAACACCTAATGTATCCCCTTTCTCTTGTTTAGAATGTTGTGGAAAAGGATATGAGAATATTTTTAAAGCTTTATCCTATGTTTGCTTTGCCTAAGGAGGCTCAACTAGAGTGCCAAGATCAATATCATTTTCATCTAACAAGTCTTGTATCTTCTATCTCAAACTGATGCATCTATTTGTTGTATGGCTTGGTACTCTATAAAACTTATAAAATGCATGCTGATCATATCCCCATGAAAGAGGATTTATTGGGTCAACTTCCTGAATAGGAGAGAGAGATTTGGTGTTACATTCCAATAGCTACTATAAAACTTTGGTTGGAGATACTGGTAGATTAGAAAAATTTCATCAAGGAGGTGTAGATAAAACCACTTGCTAATGGGGCTCTGAAGTTGCATTAACTGTTGGTTGATTTTGACTCTTGTTATCATTGAAATTTACTTTGTATGGGACTTTGTTGTTACTCTTGTTTGTTGTTTCTGTTATGCTTATGTACTTGAGTTTACCCATTGAAATTAATTTGACTTCCCTTTCCTTTAGTGTGTGACACAATTTAGTGAAGGAAGATAATCTTTTGAACATGATTGATTCATACAAAGCTAGTAAGAGTCTCTATTTGAAGAGATCTTGTAACTTTTGATCGACTATGGGGCTAGTCATCTTAGCCAAAATAGTCTTATATCGAAGAACATAATCTGTGATATGCTCATTTGACCTTTGTTTCTATTATGCAATTTGGGCATATGAAACCTTATCACCAATGTTGATGCTAAAATAAGCTAGGAACATGTCAGCTAAAGGATTGAATGTATTGAATGACTAATTCAATAGACTATAGAACCATTGTAAATCATAATCCTTTAGACTTCATGGAAATAGATTGGTAAGTAGCTAGTCATTTGGCACATAGTCCAAGCATGTTGCGTGAAAAGCTCTCAAATGTGTCTCTAGATCACCCTTGCCATCATATAGAGTAATCTTGGGTTGAAAAAAACCTTAGGGTAAGGGTGTAAAATAAATATGATGTGCCAATGGTGTATGCAATAGAGCAAAAAAATACAAAGGTTACGTAGGTCTAGAGGAACCTTGCTCAAGATGTAGCACCTTGGATCTAAGAGATCTTATCTCTTGCATAAAGGCTACCACATCAGTAGACAAAGATGTACTAGCTATAGCTAGTGGTATAGAGGAAGGTTGAGATGCTATAGGGGGTTGTTGAGACATAGTTGCCCCCATAGTGTCATTTGAAACTAGTTGCTCTATGGTTTGAGAATATTGACCATTGTTTACTTTTTGTTGTTCCTCTTGTAGTATTTTAAGCATGTCATCTTGCATGTTAGGGTGTTTAGTTAAGAGTTTTTGAAGTTCTCTTTTATCAGTTTCATCAAAATAGTGTGTTGGGCCATTGTTAAAGGAGGAAAACAAGCTAAAAATTAATTAATGTTTTTGCAATAATTTGTAATAAGCAATGTGCTATGGAAGGAAAGTACCGAATATAAGAAATGTAAATTCATTAAAAAAGCAAACTAGAAAGTGCATAAAAAGGATACAAAGCTCACGAACATGTAAGGTGATACCTCAAGAAGCAAATAGGAGCTAGTACATGAAACTAGGGTTTTGAATGAAATTATTTTTAAAATTACTAAGGAATTTTAAATTTGACTAAATTTTTTGATTTAAATATGTAAGTAAAAAAATTTGAAAAATATAGGAAAAATACTAGGACCTAGTATGGGTAACTTGGGTTTGAAAGAAAATTATTTTAAAATTACTATTTTTTTTAAAATTTAATGATAATTTGTAATTTTATTATGCAGGTAAAAAATTAGAAAAAAATAGGAAAAATCAATAGGAAATTTACCCTAAGTTTTCTAGATTTTTTATGCACAAACAAAATAAGTCAAGTTCACCAAATGATTTAACAGTTTTAAGAATATTGGTGTATTATTCTTAATTTAGTTAAAGGATCTGAGTAGTAAACTTAGTAACTAAATATGTAATAATTAATTTACTAATTTTTATAAATTTGATTGTGATTTTAACCTTTCTAAAAATAGTAACAAGGGTTAGAAAATAAGACTTAGTTGAAAAATGACTGAGATAAAGTTTGAAATTCACTATGCAAGACTAGGACACTATCATAATTTAGGATCTAGCCTTTATTTTATGATTGGATAGGAGCACTAAAACATGACACTAGTGGCACTGGTGCTGTAGTCTACCTCTGTCATTGTTGTCTATGAGACCTAAGCTTTTTGAGTTTTATTTGCTATGTTTATGTGACCCTGCTTGTGAAGTTTCAACTGCTGGATGTCTATGGAACTCCTTGTAGAGTTGATTTGTCTTCAAACCTTAGACTCCATTATGCTTTGACAAAATTTAGGAAAGAAGTGGGGTTAGTGTGTGTAAAATGTACTAAATGTGTATCCACACCCCTTGTGTGGGCATGCTACCTACATACCAATACTCCAAAGAGGGATCGAGCCATATCTAGTTCTCCCACTTTATGTGCTTTATGCAATAGTGTGTATGAAGATGCAATTACTAAAATTGGATGTGCTTGAGGTGGCTAGGGATTGGTGTAAGGATTTGAATAAGCTTTTAAGTGTATTGGTTGGCTATATGAATAGAATAAGGAAGATTTCTTGAGTAGTCTTGTTTGTATTCTTTCTTGCTTAGTGATCATTGCCAACCATTTCCAAATGATTGTTGAATGGGATTTTATAGGAATCTATTGGTCATGCATTGAATGTGTTAACATTAGGTTGATAAGGAGAAGGATGGAGAACCAAAAGGAACTAACTATTAGGGCTAAAAATACACTTGGATAGGAGCATTAAAAGTGGATAGTATTAACACTAGCACTGTAGTACAAGTTGGGTGCTATTGTCCTTAGCTGATGGGCCCTGAGGGGATGGATTTGTCATGGAAAGAGAAATCTAGCTAAGCTAGGATCAGATATGGGAGGCTATGGATGACTGGGAATTAATGAAGGGAAGCTTATGAGGGTCATGAAAGTAAGCAAGAGGGACCTATGGGTTGGGCATCATTAGCCACACTCAAGTTACCAAATTTCACATTATATATAACTAGAATGACATACATTACTTATGTAGACTGGTTTTGCTTTTGATGTGATCCTTCATTGATTATTATAGTATGTGAGGATTGATGTGGGTGACATTACATGTTCCATGTGTGACCATTGTGTGTTACATTATGTGCCTCTATGTGTGGGCATTAATGATTATTACATTATGTGACCATTGATGTGTGTTACATTAAGTGATATCTTATGTGTTTTTATGAGTGCATTAATTATGTGTTGTCATATCATACACATTTTATTTTGAGGATCCTCTAGTCCATTTCATGGCTATGTTGTGTCTTTGTTAGGTCAAAGTTGAGTCATGTCTTGAATACTTGGGTGCATCATGATCATGATATTATGTGCACATGGTTGTATATATCTACATGATTATTGGTATTTTTATGTCATGACTAATATAAAAAATTATTATACTTGTGTACAATGCAATGATTCATATCACACATCTTCTGTGTGGCTTACTACTAATTGCTTATGAATGCGATGAGTATTAATGAATGCCTAATTGCTATATCTACTTGACATAAAACTTATATGCCTTGGGATGCATGTTTTATATATGTGTGAATGATCAACTATTTATATGATGAAGTAATCTAATCATATAAACAACATGATTTATATGCTTACATATTTTCTACATAACATGATGCATATAACTCTTTTTGTTTGAGATGAGTGATTCAAAAACTTCATCCCTCACCCCAAAAAGGGGGCATACTAGTGGGATTTACATAGATATTCAAACCTTAACAGATAGAAGATTTAGATTTTGAGTTATATTACATGATTAATATGGATAGATTGGGGTATACTATGATTTAAACTGGGCCAGATTGTGATTTAAATCAAGATAGATTGAGTAGATTCACATATATGAAGGGTATACATGGAACATTTTATATGACTATGATGAATAGATAAAAAATTATATTACATGATGTGACATGTTACATTTAATAAATTAATCATATTAATTATATTACATGGGTCAAAATATTAGATTAGGTAAAATTATTAAATTGGAGAAAATGACATAAATTATTGCATTCTATATCACATTGAGGTAAAATTGGATCAAATTTGGGGCATGGATGTTGTTCATGCATGCAATATTCTATTTGATATGATGATAATGAAGGTAATTAAGACTTTAAATCTAAAATCCATATAATATGAAAATTATATAGGTTTCCATTTTACATATAAACTTCATAAGGGGTTCCACAAAATAATTATAATGATATTTTGAGTAGTATAGGTGAGATTCTGCGACGCTCAACTACTAGCACTTCTCAATCTCTAATGAGTATTGCAGCATATATTTTGAACCCATGGTTTAAATAATGGCATTTTCATGTGACATAATCACCCCATTCTTCGACAACTTCAAATGGCATGTTGGTTTGCATACTCACAGGTAAATTCATTCATTACTTTTTAAAATTCAAATATTTTAATGATTTAGATTATTTCATATATATATTTTATCATGATTAGACATTGATTTAAAAATATTTACTTACAAGTTTAACATGAATCAAGCTGGGTATTTAGGGCATATTTGAAGAAACAAAATGTAGTTATACTTAGGTACTAATTTTCTTATTTAATACTTTTAATCTATCATTTTTAATAATAAATTAAAAGGGGGGCATTTATAGACACATCAATTAGGTATCCAACACTTGAAAATGTTAGTTTTGATTTATATTTTACATACATGACTTATGCATACACATATTAATCTTACACACCCTTGTCTCTATTCCTTTTCCCATCTATTGACTTAGCCTCCCAATTTTATATCATTCATATAGAGGATCTCCATAGTTTATGCTTAAACAATCTATCATTCAAATTAGATTCTCTTCATATTCTAGACCACTATTTATTCCATCCTAGATAGTGCCGATAATAGTTAAATGTTATCCCTTATTGGTGTTGTTTATAGGCACCCAAAAAATTACACAATGCAACATTCAAATCCAATGATGATGCAAGGACCTCCACCTAAATATGCTTAGACGTGATGTTATATTTGTCTTATTAGTATTTATGCTCTTTTAAACCCCTTTTAAGTTGTTAAATTTTCATTGTTGGATTCTTTTTGCCTTATTTTTTGACATTGATTATCTCATGACAAAACCACTAGTTCCCATGACAAAACTACCACATAGCGTGATAGAACTACCTCTTCTGAGATGTTTATGCTATGACAGTTTTAGAATGTTCCACAACAAAAACATCATTTATTGTTAGTTTCATAATATGCCATGGTGGTTACATAATTGAATGCAATAATTTCATCATTGATTATGGTGGTTTTATCTTTTCCACCTGTAGATAGTGGCAGTTTCATCACCATTTGTGTGTTTTTAAAATTAGCATTTGAGAATTTAGTTTTCACGCATATTTGCATGTTTTTATTGTGTTTCTTCATTTTTATCTCTTGTTTAAATCTTATATATGGCCCAAATCAACATTAATATTATTTTTATCAATCCTTATCACTTCTAAATTAAGCTAAGCCTTACTTAACTACCACATGCAAGCTCTTTTATTCTCTTACAAGTATATAATTTTCCTTACATTTTGGAATCCAAAATTTTCCTTAGAGATTGGATATTGTGATTTTTATAGAGCCCTAACCCACTTGATTTGATTTTTGAAAAATATTTGCGTTGATTTGTGATCATCTTTGTGTCATTATGCATAACTTTGGAGATGAGAGTTCTTTGGATCAATAACTAGTTCATTGTTATTCATAGATCAACCCAACCATAATACTACTATTCTCTTTTCTAGAATTGTGTCTTTCTTTATTTATTCTTCTTTCCATCATTTTTTTAGAGAGTTCCCTAGGGTCTATATTGAGCAATAAAGGAACTAACTACATGAGGATAATATACTTATAGTAAAATCTCTCTACCTTCATTTGGTCTCACCATTGATTAGGTTGGAAGTTTTATTTTAAGTTTTGTTTTATTTATGAGATTAGATTAGATTAGTTTTTTATTTTATTATGTTATGTTCATATTTATAAATTTTTAATAGAAAATAAAGGGAACCAATCTCTCTCTTTTCTTGTACCAAAAAAGTAAGTTTAAATTCTCTAGTTCACATCTCCATATCAAATCTCTAAAGAATGTAGTCTTCCATAAAACCTATAGTAGATTATAAGAACAAGACAAATCACTTCTAGTTTTAAAAATAATCTTACATTCACAAGCATATACTCACACGCTCACATCAAAACCTAAACAAATCAAAAATTGCATGTTAAATTTAGCTTCCCTTTCTTAGATAGTGAATAAACACTATTGTAGATCAACAAACTTAGAAAAATTAGAACTTTATGCTTGCATCCATTTCATTTTAGATCATTTAGTTTCATTATAATCATTTAAAAACTTCAAAACTAGTTTTATATCTTGCACATGCAAAATAATTTCTAAATACTTGGGAGTTTGTGTTTCTTAGGTCTTGGATTTGATTTCCATTTGCATGTTAGAAACTTTGATTACATAATAGCTTGTGCTTATTTATATTTAGAAAAAATACAAAAATAAAGCTTCATTTACTTCAATATTTGGAAGTACTTTCATTTTCAACAAGTAGCATAGTTATCTTTCTCTTACAAAAACATAATTACAAAATCAACCTCTATAAAATAAGCCTTGTCAAAATGACTACAAGCCCAAAATATTACTCTTACACATCTAGAATATAAAGCACAAATATTTAAAGTCATTATCTAGATAAGATATTATGCTTAATCAAATCAAACACAAATTTACTTTGCCTCTTGGATGACACTTCTAAAGTGACCACTCCTCATTAGAGCAGGTATCTTTCCTAAATTCATCTCCCATCCCCAATACTAACATTCAAAGTGACATTAACACTAAGATTACATTAGAATTTTTCCATTCTACTCCCATTTTACATATAATCATTGACAAAATCAATGTTATTGACAAGCAAGATCATGTAAAAACACAACCCAAAATTATCCATAAAGAGTTAATCAGATTCGTAGAGTCATCCAACCCAACTACATCAAATTCCTAATACCTAACATCGATCAATAACTTTGATACATTGTCCTTGCCCATACTAAGAGACCTTGAAGATATGTTTCCCATTAGTTAACCACTCTTAATGAGAATTATGATGTAAGAGAGTTATTTGGTATTTTCACGAGCATACTTTTCCACCCATCATCCAAAACCTCATTCCTTTACTTCAACCTAGTCCACTTAATCCATATAACTACTCATCCAATAATCCATTATGTTTGCTGTTTTGGCCATACCTTGGGAATTCAAATGCATAGGTTATTATGTACATATATTAATGAACCCAATGTGAATATGTTCTCCTTATACATTTTTATCCATCCTTTCTTTCTCCATTTTCTCTCCCTTCCATAGTCTATGGGTATACATATACCCCATGAATATGTTTAGTCAGGATATATTTGAGAGAAATTTGCAATTTGAAACCTATATAAGGAACCTTTAACCCATGGGTGAAGCCTCCATATTTACTTAGAACAAAAAATACTTCCACATAAAATGTGAAAAACCAATTTCAAAACCATCCCCCTAACTCACAAAATAGATCAGGAGTAGTGTTCCACAAGGTGCGATATCCATCTGAAACTGCCAAAAATCACTCATATTCTAATAACATGACATATAATGATGGAAGTGAGACCAACCATAATATTTGAACTAGACCAAGTTAGTTTACAAAGCTTATACACTAAAATCATAGTAAAGTTTAATAAATACATTAGAAAAAATTGCTACCTAGAAGACAAGCTAAGTATACTACAACTATCTTCACACTCTACCAACACCAATAAAAATAATTATATTCCATTAGAGTAACCCATAGTGGACTCTCTTGAGCCATATACTATTAATCACACCATCATATAACATTAATGCATACCTCCTAAAATTGATACTAAGGAGGTTACTAGATCCACTGATACTTCTTTGAATGAGCTCATCTCCACTTTGGTGGGCTGAATTCATGACTTAGAGAGCACTCAAGATTCTCTTAACCAAGGGATGGAATCTAGACCTTATAACCAAAGTAATCCCCCACCCATAATAAACAACCAACCACCACCTCATTATGCTAATCATCCTCCTCTAAATTACATTTCAAACCAAACTCTAGGGGATATTATTACTCATGGAGTTCCCAACCCAAACATGACTCACATATCTTCTCCATACCAACCTTACTCTCAAATCCATATTGGGGGATCTTTACTTATATTCCACCCAACAATGCATCAACTAATACACTGCCACCTTATATTCCTCCCAACAACATGGCAACTAATACGTCGCCACTTTACATTCATTTTAATAATATGATAACCAATATGCCACCACCCTACATCTCTTTGAGTTACATGGAAACCAACATACCACCCACATATAATACTTTCCAAGAAAAAAATCCATTCCTTTAAAATAACTTACACCTTATTACCACATGTTCTCTAATTATACCCACCTAGACAACTATTTTTTGACCTAGAGGTTATGCATCAATTGCTTATCCTAACCCTCTTCCTCTAACTTACTCTAGCAAAATTTTGACAAATTTAATGATATGGGGACATATTTAGAATATCTCAAATAATCCATCAATCAAAGCATACACAAGGTTCTTTTACCACGTCCCTTACTAGAGTTCCCCAAGTTTAAAGGGGAAAGAACTCAAAATAATAAAATTACCAGGCCCATGAATACTATGAGCCCCTCTCCTCAATATACATGACTATAGGTGCCCAACTATAGAATAAATGGTTTATCCCCTTATTCCCCATCAACTTTGAGGTGAGGATCCTTGTAATAGCCTTATAGAGAGTTAAAATTATTGACCCCTCCTACCCTGGCGAGCCTCACTCTATGCTTCACACTTATAATGCATGTGTCTACATCAAAAAAATATTGTGTTCAACTGGTAACCTATCCTATGTATGTAGCATCTCTTTAAGTCATAAGCCAACTTATCATAGGTAAACCCAAAATCTGGTAGACATCTATGAGAGTCATTTTCAACTCTTTTAGGTCCCATGGAAATAAAATAATGTTTCATATTACATCCTAATAAGTAAAAAAATGAAACAACAAGCTATTAAATGGGGAAACAATCCCCACCTATACAATATTTAGTATACCATCCCTATTATTAGGTAAAAAACCAACTCATCAATTGTCATTTACTCTAGGATCCTCAAAAACTACTCCTACTTGCTAGCATAACTCCATCGTATGTATCCACCTTTTAAAAGACATCTTAAATTATTCCTAAATACTTATTTGGCCTAAAAATGACTTCAAATTATCCTTTTTCATTGAGTGACAAAATTTTCACCTTATGTAGGCAACAATTATATAACTGCCATATATATAAGGTAATGATTGTGTGAATTATTCAAGGTAATTATGTAACCATTGCACATTGTCAATGAAAACTAACTTCCTCATGTAGCATGTAATGGTTGCATGAATAACTTATGTTGGCAATGTAATTGTCAGCTTGTGAAGACTGATAATTTCATTTGATGGCCACTCCTATTCTAAAAACCCTCTCAAATGCCTTGTTTTTAACCAAATACCATTTTTTTGACATTTTCCTATTCTACGAACTACAAAACCCCATCCATATAATAAATTCAAAATTTTATGGATATAAATGCATTTTGATCAAATCTTCAATTTTAGGGCAAAAATGTAAAAAATGACCCATTCCACTTGCTATTGGTACATTGACTATCCTCTTATCATGCTCATCAATTTAGCTACTTTTCGACTCAATTCTATTATAGTGAATCCATAGCTCCAATTTATCAAAATAGAAAATACATAAATGAATTCTATTTTTATAAATTTTAAAAATATATAGTCCATTTAAATAGCCATTATGTTTCAAAAACTTACCATTTTTAGCAATTTTCTTTCAAACTTGCATTTCAAGGTATATTTGCTACCTAACTCACCCACAATGTGTCAAATGACAATGATTTTAAAATTTTATTACCCATATCACTATTACAAGGTACAATATTTTTTATCTTAGTTTTATAGGTCAACATCATTTTAACCTAAGTTTATTTCCTTGATGGGATAGTTCACATAATATCCTCACCCCCACATACATGGGAAGTACACTTGCCCATGTTCTAATTAAATATTCATGTTTTTACTCTCCCATAAAAACTACACATGATTTGTGTTTTCTATTAATATGTCATGAGGGCATCTTAGCTAGCTTCACTACACCACATAAATAAGTAATGTAAGTTTCTTTTTCCTTTCGGTGTGCCACTACTAAAAAAAAAAAACCTCATCAATTCATGATTAGGCATCTCCCTAAGGAGGAAATATATATGCACCCAAAAATTATATGGTGAAACATTTAAATTCAATGATGATGCAAGGACCTCCCCATAAATATGATTAGACCTAATGTTATATTTAATTTATTGGTATTTTATGCCCTTTTTAGCACCTTTTAAGTTGTTAAATTTTCATTTTTGGAGTCCTTTTGCATTAGTTTTTGATGTTGCTTCTCTCAAGAGGAAATCACCGATTCCTATGACAAAAATGCCACACAACATGATATAACTACCTCTTCTAAGACATTTACACATACACCATGATGTAAACATCTTTAAAGAGGTGGTTCCATCATGCTATGTGGCACTTTTGTCACAAGAACCAATAATTTCATTATGAGAGAAGTAATGTCAAAAAGTAAGGCAAAAGGATTCCAAAAAAGAAAATTTAGAAACATAAAAGTGGCTAAAAAGGGCATAAAAGACCAATAAGGAAAATATAACATTAGGTCTAAGCATATTTAGGTGGAGGACCTTGCATCATCATTGATTTTTTCTAGAAATGTTACATCATGTTATTTTTGGGTGTGTACACTATCCTCCTTTACCGGTAGTGTCCTAGGTTCTTTAAATGACTATTTTTAAAATTCAAACCCTTTCCTTTGGTCAACCCACACATTTTACTTGTTGATTATGGATGGAAATTACCCAAAGTGTAATCTATATAAACACATTAAGTCTAAGGCTATTCCTATCTAGAGATCACTTGGAAAAATATTTGCACATTAAGGAATACATTAACACTTCCTTAAGGTACTATCATAAAATATAAAAAACTAAAAACCCCTTAAAGGAAGAGTCCCTAAGCTAAGTATAAAAACCTAAAGCAAGATCAAAGTTGCATATTTTCAAGTGTCAAAATCCAAATAATTGTATTTCATTATATCAAAACACTATTGAGCACACATACATATAAGTGGGAGAATTATGTGTAGTTTGAGTCCTCTTTGGAGCATTAGAATATAGGTAATACTCAAATACTTAGTAGGGTGTGATTGGGGCTATCCAACCCATATTTCTAACCCATTTTTTTAGGCCAATCAAGTTTCCAAAGTGAATCTAGGGTTTCAAGGACAAGGAAGACTAATCTCAATCTATACATATGATAAAACATATGAAGTTACACATGAATCATCTTGATAGGCAGATATAATGATCTTTGGTGGAACTGATCAACATTTTAAACATATATATTTTTGGAAAAAAATGGACCTTCTAGTTGCCACAAGTGTTTGAGTCCTACCTACAATGTCCTAATATATTTTGATAGTCTATTTTTTAAGCCAAGTGATTTCATAGGTTGATTTCAAATCATATTAGGAAACCATACACAAATAAAGAGCACAAGATATCAATATCTTAATTATCCTATCCTCTTGTCATTTTTATAAATAGTAAGTTCAATATTTATCTACTTTACATTTAGGTCTATGTATTTTATGATTTATCTTATATAATATGAATATTTAATAGTTTGGCTTATTTAGATCACTAAATCCAAAATAAATTATAATACCTAATAACATGTTGAATGTCCTAGAATTGGGTAAGACTAAGAATCGAGTATAAACAATGATAGGTCTTACCATAAGTGGTAACATAATGCACCCAAGAGGGTTTTATCTCTTTTTATCAAATCCTTTCACTATAGTAATTGTACCAATCAAATACATATGTGTGTATCCAATACTATTAAGCAATGTCATAGTACATATGCATTTATTTGACCTATTGTCCACCATAACCATGTCTATAGGACATGAATCAGTTAAATCATGTATAAATAATGGTGCATTAGTAATATCATCATCAATAATCTCATGATTATAAAATGTGATTGTAGGTCTTTGTACTTATGTATCGTTAAGTTCACCAATAAAAAATCTATATAATGAGCCTCCTCAGATATAGAAGCATAAGAAGTTGGAGGAGGATGTGATTTACGATTCATATACACAATGATTAATCTTCATATTTTTTTCCATATTATTTGGAAAATAATAAAAAAATATCTTAAGTTTTTCATTAGGTTGTGTAACTAGATCATTTGCAGGTTTGTTAACATAATTGATCTCAATAGTATTATCCTCAATGAAATATTGTATCTCATGTATTAATCCATAACATATGTTTGTAGCATGTCTTACACATATATGTTAATCATAATAGACATTTATATAAATATGTTAGGTTGTTCCTTTGTCATATCGACCTCCATTGGTGAAGTGAGTGATATGAGATTACACTAAAGTGGATTTTGTAAGACCTTTTGCAGAGGTTTTGATAATCATGAAATTTTCCTTTTTTTAGGATCTGATAAGATAGGAATATTAATAGGTATTGAAACTACATTAACAATTATTTTAGCCTTATTTTTATTATCATTTGGACTAGATTTTAAAGTTGGGTTGATTTTAAATTTAACACTAGAATATGCTTGAGGAATAGACCCATACTTTAGCTTATTCATAACAAGTAGTTTAACTTCATGACCATTGACTATATGACACATACTATTAAAAGATTGAAAGTGCCTGAACATAATTGACTCATGTATAGGATAAAACAAGATTTGGTCAAATATTTCTTGTAATTCATTATCAACCATAGGATTTGTCATTTTAGAGAGCATAGTCTTATAATGACACACATAGTCACTAATGGGCTCATTATGTCCTTGCCTAAGTTTTATAATTTGTGTATAAGAAACCTTATCATTGATATTGATATAAAATTTCACTAAATTTTGATTATAAAAAGGTTTTAAAGTTTTAAATAATTGGAAAATAAGGTCATAAAATCATTGTAAAGCATAGTCCTTAAGGCTCTTCAAAAATATTTTAGTCAACAACTTATTATTAGACGAATAGTCTAAACATGATGCATGAAAGGATCAAAGATGTTGTTATGGATTACCTTTACCATCATATTATGTAATATTAGGTGAACACAATCATGTAGGTAAATAATAAGTAAAAATATATGAGGCCACTGGTTTGTGTAATAATGCTTGAGAAGTAGTCAAATGATCCACTCTAGAAGAACCTTTTTCTAGTTGGGAAACTTTAGATCGAAGATTAAGAATATATTGTATAAGGGTTTGAGCACTAGTCATAAAATATTAAGTAAAAATAGATGATTTCAAAGGGGTAGCAAGCCTAGGAGGCAAAAAGTATGTTGTGAAGGAAGAGCCATGGAAATCTAAGGATGAACTTGTTTTACACCCACACCATGGGTGAGCACCACTTGTGTAGCCATAGGTGTAGATATATGAATATTATAAGTTGGATAAATGGCTTGAAAACATATTATATGCCTCTAAAAGGTAAATAATTATCATTGAAAGGTTTACAATTTCATTCCTCAAACATAGGTTCTTTAGCAATCTTTTTCTTTTTACCTCTAGTTACATGTAACAATGCATTAATCATATGTGAATTCATTTTAAGATATTTAATTTTTTGATTTTGATATATATCATCAAATATATCATGAAAATTAGTATAATCATTTCCATTATTATCATTCACATAAATTATATTTCCCATTATGATTATGTGAAAATAAAATAAAAAATCATAAATAAAGTCGACAATCCAAATCTTAATGTAGGAGATATATGAAACCCTATGGATGAAAGAAAAAAAATTGAGGGAGAAAGACCTAGGATTTATTACACTCAAAAAAATATTGGGTTTACCAAAATGTTTTAACTATTAGGGATTTAGGTAATCTAAACAAGATAAAACTATTGCAATTCAGACTGTACAAGATGATACGTTAACCATACATACCTGAATTGCTAAGGCGAGATTGATTGAAATTACCAAACATAGAAATGACCAAGAGGGAAGATAATTCACTTAGATTATTTTATAATCTATATTTATTTTTACTTGCATCATATTCCTCAAAATGACTTTGTAACTATTCAGATCATGAAATAATGTCAAAACTTGTGTAGATGTTTCTGGTGAAACTCAGACACTTGCAGGAACTAATTTTATTCAATGTCTATTGGTAATGTCTAGATTGATTTTTTAGTATGTTTTCCCACATATCATTATGATTTTATTTTTAGATGATTGATGTGTGTTCACTTGTACTCGATCATGTGCGTAGATTATGTTTTTGCTTCTCTTTGCCTCAAAACCTTGGTTTCCATTTGGACATCATATTGACTTAGAAAAATGGGTTAGAAAGATGGGGTGGAAAGCTTTAACCAATCACCATTGAGTGATGAGAATTTCATATACTCCAATACTTTGAATGAGGCTCAAACTGCACATAGCTCTCCCACCTAAGGGTATGTGTGTGCTCAATCATGATCCACTAGATTATAATTTAATGCTTTGGCTTTCAACACTTGGTAACATGTAATTTTAACTTTAAGGATGATCCTTTAAGGGTTTTTTTTTATGTTTATTCTTCTTGGATAATGTCTCAAGGATGTGCAAATAGATTTCTCAATTTGAATGTCAAATAATTACTTAGTTGGTCCATATGAATGTTAGTTAGTGCTCGATAGGTATGGCCTTAGGCTTGATTTATATTTATAGATGAATTTTTGATATTTTCCCACATAATTTCCATGTGAAATGTGCTTAGGTAACCCAATGGAGACATCTGATCTTGAAAAAGTAGTTGTTAAGGATCCTAATACACTATCGATAAAGTCAGACACTTGTGGTAATCACAATTGTCTAAATTTTGTCGGTATTATCCAAGGAGGGAAAATCATGGATCTCAAATATGGAAGGATTATGGAATAAAATTGGGTGAACCTGGGTATTAATGATATAAAATTGGATTGGCCAAGATAATATATGGGTAAACAAATAGGGAAAAGTGTGTATAAGAATGAAAAGTGTACACATAAATCATGTATGTCAAATACATATCAAAAATTGATGTTTCCAAGATTTTGACACTAAATTAATGTGTCTATAAAAATTTAAAATGATTATTTAGTGACCTATAATATATACATATGATCATTCACTCACATTTGGTTTTGGGGACATTGTGGTGGCATTTCATTTCCTCTTTTACATTGATTTCTCTTCTACTTTTGACCAATAGTTTTTCATTGATTTTAAATTTTCATGACTTCTCACCAATTAGCCTTAGATATTTTATTTTTATTCTCCCTAATGGGAGTTTTATTTATTGAAATTTTATTTATTGTATTTTTCTCCTTACATGTGTATGTTTGATCTTGATTGTCATAGTCTTGTTTGGTTGACACATGTCTTCGTAACCTTTATTTTCCATGATCCATATGGTATATATCTTATCTTATATTACCACAATAAACACAATTCATATATATAAGGTATATGAATTTTAAATATATACATGGAATTATATTTAATTTGATTTTTGGACATATTATTGTGCTCACATTGATTACATATTACTCACATAGGGGGCATGATTCTTTTAGAAAATCATAAAATGTAAAAACATGGGAAACATAAAAATTAAAAAAAATTCCTATATATATTATATAATGACACATGGATGCATATAATTATTATCTAATTATGATATAGGTTTATATATTCATGTTACATACATGATTCTCATGGTATTCTTTGAGTGAGTGAGATGCGTGATATTCATATATGCTATGCAACTAATATTATGCCCACACCTCAAGGAATTATCACATTGGATGTATGTCTTATCTTAGGGGCATATTTTTAGTGAGTTTACATTAATATCCTTCCTACTTTCCATTTATCATATAGAGATCCTTATATTGACTATACATATCTTACTCATGTATACATATTATGTATTGTGTTACATAAATATATACATTATAGTTGATACATATGATCATTACATAGTTAAATGGAATTCTATCTTGCATTCCCTATGATTTATTGATTTCCTACATGTGCTTACTTATGCCTATGTGTGTTTGTGCATGTTACATGTTGATGTCTTGTCTAGTATTAAATGATCCTCTAGTTGTCATGTCATTCCTTTCTTGATTGATTATGGGTCATATATCATTGTGTTATGTTTTCATGTTCTATGTGTGTGCCTACATGACTATGTGTGATTTATTATTTATAATATGTGATATATTATGTTTAGTGCCATAATCCATATCATGCATGATAATACTTATGGCATACCATGCTTATTGTGTATGTTTCCGTGGTCCTTACCATGCATCTACTGAGGCATACTAATACTATCGTGTATGTGTTTCATTGATATATATATCCTATATAGGGGAACCTTAATAAATTAGGGCATATCATTTCACATTCTCCTTATTGAAATCATTACCTATATATTTCCATTAGGAGCATCATACCCATACATTCTCCATAAGCCTCATTGATCCTATCTTATATAGAGTTGTATTACCTATGTGCATCATGATATTACATTATCTATATCGATATGGGATTACGTGATCCATATCACTCTTACATTGTGTCACATTTTGGTTATCATACTTGATACATATATTTCCATATATTGTCTAGATTAGGGTATATCCTTTATCCTTATCCTTATTGAGGTCATGCCCTATATGCTACCATTATGAGAATTGACCCACACCTTTATCAAGAGCTTCAATAATTATATCTATATCTAATCACCTTTGGGGGTATCATATCCATATGATATCAATGAGCTTCATTTATACATATATTATATTTATAGATCTTGCTAAACCCATGTGCCTATTAATATGATACTACTTATATATCAAGACACTACCTTACCCTACTTACACCTAGTCATGTAGTGGTTACCACACTCGATACATCCATTTATATATCTCACCATATTGGGGTAGAAGTTTATCCCCCTTCACCATATTATATCAAGTCATATTAATTTCTACTTACTATCACCTATTCAACTATACATGATGATATCTATTTTGAATAGTTTTAAATGGAAATATTATCTGTCTATCTTACTACCCATAAAGGGCTATATTATTTTCCCACTTTATATCATCTCAATCTCCCATGAGTCATATGTTACTATTGAGTGTTACATGTTGATATATTGTAATAGTTGTATGCATGTGTTGACTAAGTGGTTTCAAATATTTTTAACAACTTAAACTATGCTACATGATAACATGTGATGCACATGACTTTATCTTTTGAGATGAGTGATTTTAAAGAATATGTACTTATCCCTCACATTAAAATTGGGGCATAAGTCCAAATATTTTACATGTAGATTTTATAGATGATAATTTATTTATTATAGATATAAAGAAGTTTACAAAGACTAAGATGAAATGTGAAATTATAGATATTTGCTACCATAATCAAGAATCAATATTGAGCTCTTAGAACTTACTTTTAAATATTTTAAGTACTTGAACAAATTTACTTTCAGTTATAATTTCCCATGAGCTACCCATTAGCGGTAGCGTGGTTCGCATAGTGATAGGTGTATTTATTCTTATGCTCATTTTTTGTTTCTATTTCATATTACTATATCTGCACTAATTTACCAAGACATTTAATACTTCTTGACATTGTTGTTTACTTGTAGGTACGTAATATTTATTGTCATTGAAAGTGTGGGTGCACCCCCAATCTAAAATCAAGATTTTTCATCCTTCCTTCTTTTCCTTAGGAAGTGCACATGCATGTTTTAATTTTATTTTACTTTAATCCATACATGCATCGTATACACACATCAAAGTGGGGCATTATGTAGACATATAATTTTGGTATAAGGTATATAATTGTAATTCTTTTAACATAGTTTTATACACATGGATCATTGTTTTGAATTATTGTATTATGGCACTTTTTTTGTGTTTTTTCCTCCCCTTTCTTTTCCATTTGGTCTTGTGTTGTTTTTTATTTATATTTTCTCTCTCCTCTTTGTTTTATCTATGCTTGTAGACCTTCTGTGTTCATCCCTTATATTTTTGACATTGGGATATAGCCAACATTAAGCCAATTACATCCCAATTTATTTTGTGGTCCCTTCTATCCCTCTTATCATCTTTTCATCATGTGGTCTTGTGATTTCAAATTTACCTTTTTTTCTTGGTCAATTTACATGATTATAGGTTTATGATTTAAACTTAAGAAATATATATATACAAAGCCTTATATAAGCATTTCAACAACAATCATAAAGAGGAATTGAGTCTTAGGCACAAAACAAATTCTATATTTTTTCTCCCCAAGAATTTTCAAGGTAGCTTAAAGGTTATTTAATTGCATACTTATGCCAAAAGAATAACTAGGTGAATTATTATATAGTTGTACTTGATTATCTAGGGAGAGAAGGTGAAGTACTCTCTCTCACTTGGGCTGGGATTGTACTCACACACACTAGACCTACATTGGATTTGATTCAAAGCATGAAAGATATGTAGCCACAACTCCTCAAGAGGTTTCTAAATCCAACTAACCTTATATCTTGTTATTTCTATTGCAACACATTATGGTGAATTAGGTTAAAAGAAGGAGAAGACAAATTAAGAAATTCCAACCAACAACTAGTAAATGAAGAGAAACCACAACCCTATTTGTTATCACCTTGTGCATTATCCAAAACTTTATAGAGATTGAAAGGAAACAAAGTACATAATTGATAAGGAAGTACATAATCAATAGGTATAGTGGGGCAAAAACATTAGTCTACAAATTTTATACAGGTCAGAATAGATGCTTTATTAATTTTTTCCCTTTTGCACATCAGCTCTAGATTTTGGGATTTCATCCCATGTTAGTTTTCAAATCTTGTTTTCAGTCTTAAATTTATATAACACTAATAATGGGAGCTAGTTTCCATCTCTTGTAGTTTATTGTTCATTTCCATTGCTCATTTAATTGTCTAGTTATACTTTTATTTACTATTTCAGGTATAATTTAGTCATAAATCTAGCTTGTGTCTTCATTTTAGCTTATCATGCACATGTTATTTATCCCCTAAACTAAAAATATTAAGAAAATATATACTTAATGGGGTTATGATATATGATTACCTTTAATATCAATAACCTTCATTACATGTCGTAGAAGAGGATTATTAAAGAATTATAGACTAATTATGTATAATAGATGAGTTTAAAGTTTATGTTTTTTTTACTAAAATATCAATGAATTTGTTTATATATCTATAAGCATGAATAAATTATATATCTCAAAAATAAGTACTTGATTTGATAATATTGTTAAGGAGTTTGTCCTCTAAGGAATTTATTTTGTCTTTTACCTAAAAATTATTAATTTTTTTAAGCTATCCATTTGGAATATAACTTTATGATAATTTATTTATGTTTACCTTTGGTTATAAAAGTTATGTGATTGACAATCAAGAGTTTCGAAATGTAATTTGAAGCTAATTCAAACTAATAAAAAAACATGTAAGGGGTTTTTGATTTATAAATCCTAAATACCTTTATTTTATTAGCTCTTTTTCCCTTTAATTTTTTTAAAACTCTATATTAATATTTTTCTCAATTCAATAATATAATGATGAAAAAGAAAAAAAGTCGTATTTATGTTCACAAGACTCAAATGTGTTGGTGGTACCAACTAACATACCAAAACCAAAATAGTTTACATGGTACCCCCAAGAAAATCAAATGGAGGTTTATTAGAATGAGAAGGTACATGGAGGAAACTAATCATCCTAATTACCCCCAACTTGAAAAATTGGATTTATTCCCACATATGGATATTTTTATTTATAAAAAGGTAATTTGCCACTATTTTTTTTTGGCATTTTACATTATTTAGGAGTATTTTTACTACTTTTATCATCGTTTTGATGATTATTTTATATGAGTAATATTTTTTATAAGATTTTTATCATTTATATAATTTTTTTAATTGAAAAAGTTTTTTATGTACATATATGTTTTATAATATTTTCTTAACTTATTATTTCTATAATATGAGATATTGTATACCTAATATATTATTTATAGGTCGTGGAGCTATAATGATGTAATATTACTTAGATTTTTTATTTTAAGGATTTTAATAAATTTTATTACTATGAAATTTTCATCCTTAATCTTGTTTCCAAATTATAAAAAAATTATATATAGTATATTTTATAAGCTTTCTTTAATCATAATTATTACTATTATGAAATATTTTATACCCAACACATTATTTATAAGTAATTGGAGCTTCCTTAATATAATATCATTTTATTATATTTATTTTTTAATTTTAATATAATTTTAAGTAACATAGATTCCATAATATAATATTATTTTATTATATTTATGTTTAAAATTTTAATATAATTATAAATTATAGTTGAAGTTTAAGAAGCATAGATATATAAGTATAATGAATAACTCTTACATCAAAATAAATCCATATCAACTAGAAATTACCCAAGTTGTAAAGGATACACCAATATAGAAAATTCATATTAACTAATAATTTTTATTTTTTTACATCGAAGTCATTTCTATTGTGGTGGAAACCCCTTAGATCATCTCTCATGAGACAAAAACCTAAAATATTTAGTTTCAATGCAATTAAGCTCTACCACATGTTTAAAAGCATCTAGATATGCCCTATTTTTCTAAAGTTTTTACCCTTGATCAGGTAATGACACATGTGGGTAGAGAAGGTTTTATCTAGGGAATGAAATAAACTCATATTTTGAATGCTTAAAGGTACAATGAACATGAAATAAAAATTCAAATTAGAAAACAATTTTGTTTTTGGCGATTTGCTACTGTAGTAAATTACATATGAACTACACATTGAGGCCTAAAAGTGTCACATATAAGCTATGTATGACTAAACATTGACCTACTTTTTCATTGAATACCTGAAAATGCCCTACAAAATAAAATCAATGTTAGACATTATAAAGCCAAAGATTGCATTAATAAATGGTAAAACCCCAAAAAAACCAAGAAATGGAAAAACAAAAAAATGCCAAATAATATCCTAAATTTTGGAATGGTTGATTAGCTGAGAAAAGAAAAATAATTAGAAAGTGATTAAATATATATTGGAGAGTTAAAAGAAGATTTACAGATGGTAGTTATAGGGGTGCAAGCATGAATTTTGGACCACCATGAAGTGTCACAAGAAAATTAATTGTATTGAGTGCCAAGCACCAAAATATTATAGAAGGTGTAGCAGACAAACTGCCCGAAGCTATTAATTATATCATATCAACCAACTTAAGAAACTACTATGCATTTAACTACTCTATTTTGACCACTAAGGATAATAGGATTTAGTGACCCCAATGGATGACCTTGTGCACTATAAATGGTTTATAAATATTAAAGTTTATGCATATATTCTATTTTAAAATTAGAAATTAGAGGTGATATAGATTATCAAATGAAATATTTCTAATCAATTGAATATTTTAACCCTCCTAGATAAGGGACAATCCAATTCAATATACCATCAAATTACTAATAATTTGTAGACTATTTTTATGAGAGGGAGGAAGAAGCTTCATTGTTGCATGGTAAATTTGTATACATATCTATCTATTTTGTGAAGGATTATAGGATCATGCAATATCTCAAATTGAAACACATTAATCATACAAGCTTTGATACACAAGTCCTCTACATGTTAAATCATCTCTTATAATTTTTTGAGAAGAATTAAGAATAACTTACTGAGTTTTCAACTAGCTCTAATATTTAATAAGATCAACAACAACATTTACTTAGTAGGTAGTCTCAATATGAGTGCCTAAATTACCTATCCACCTACCCAATATTAGTTTTAGTCAAAGTATGTTAAATCCAAAATCTTTTCAGATAGATAAAAATTAGAATTATGAATTGCACTATGCTTTTATAATGTAAATGTTTCCCTAAAAATTGGAAATAATGAATGAAACATTCAATATTTATTTTGATAATTCCCAGGTTAATCATGATTAGATTGAACCATAAATTTGTAGATCAAAATATAAATATGAAAATAAATAAATCAATCAATATACTATAAATTATTGAATGATAATATATTCAAACTCAAGAAGAAGACATGCCTGTTCTGCATGATAAATCCCCTTTTAGAGCTTCCTCCATTTTGATCAAACTCTAATGTTCTCCTTTTTTTTATAGAGTTTTTTTGTTAACATTAATCCTCTCTTATTACTTTATGAATTATATAGGAAAGGAGCATGTTAAACAAGGTGGATTGATCAAGTATGGACACTTGAAGGGCATTAGGACTAACAAAACATTTCCAAAAGGGACAGGTGGTCTACGTTGAGAAGGTTACCTTGTGAATTTTCAATAACCAAGAAGCCCATCAAGGTATACCAAAATATCATGCATCTTCTAAGGTTTGGAGCTAATTGTAATACACATGCACGTTAAAATATAACATAAACTTAATCTTTCTATTATATATGTTTTGAATATAAAGACAAACGTTATATCCTTTACTAAAATGTAGTTTTTTCCATGTTAGATATTTAAATGCATAGATATCCAAGGTATCTTATTTTAAGGGGTATTTATATATATATCCAATGCTAACAATATGCTATAGTAATCAACATACATTTTGATAGGAAATTATTGGATTCTTGATAATATATCCCTCATGAAAATTAAATATACATAGTTGCCTATAGATATGTGATAAACTTATCCACAAAACTTGGATAAAAATATACCATGATATTATTAGTCCCCTCATTTTAATCATTATGTTCAACCTCCTATGGAATTGAGGTGTTGGTGTAATTAAAGATCAGGGCCACTATAATGATAACCAAAAATTTGAATTATACTTATATATTGAAGAAATAATTGGCTTTTAAATTGTTTTTTATTGTTTTAATACAATGTTAATGTACATGTGAAGAGGTTGTCAAGGATAGGGATATATCCACAAGAGGTGGGAGTTACAAGTTTTTTAATGTATATGTAGACATGTTAAATGTGGTATAATCCTATAAATGATGGACATATTTTGCAATGCATTCATTTTCACTGGTTGTGAAAGGGTAAAAATTAGTCATTTCTAAAATTGGTAGGTACTCAAGAAAGTACAAGAGTGAGTTATCTATGAGTGAAGGAAAATTTATGAGATAGACAAGATATAAATGTCTATTACTATGTCTCATATAATCCAATATTATGAAAGTTTTAATAACATCTAGTTACCTAAAGGTACAAGTTACACTGAAAGGGATGCAATTATTTGTTTTGGTAAATAGAAGTTTTATAAAAAAAAAAGAGTATATCTCTTTTGGTAAAGAGAGGTTTTATAAAATAAAAGAGTGTAAATCAAGAGTCATACCTCACTTGAAATTCATGACCATAGATCATGTTTTACCTTTTGTGCATGAAGCATTAAGAAAAAATAATTTGATATTTTTAGTAGATGTGACAATGGAAAATGAGGTTGTGTGTTCCTTAATATGACATGGTAATGCATTGCATTTGGGGGAGACATTTTGTTTCATGGAGAGATTGAGAAATGACAAAATGGTTTGGAATGGTAAATCCATACATAACATGAAAGAGATAAAAGTTTTAAGGTGATTTAGGTGGTGATGGTGAGAGGCAATGACATTACAACCTAAACAAATATTTATATATAATATAATAATAGATTAATGTATACTATAATATAGTGTGTATATAAATATTATATATATGGAGTTTTATTAGAATGTCTATGGGAGAGATTCATCATGGTATCTTTCATATACCTTTTGTCACATCACCTTAGATATTGGTATCAGATCGCCAACTAAAAACAAGGAGAAATAAACTAATATAGACTGCCAATCAATTTCCATGGGTTTTATATAAGGGAAGGATAAGGATTTAGCTGGTCAGTCATAACAATGTGGGATGTTGTATGAGATTTTTAAGCTAAAATAACATAAACCATTCCCTACCTCATTATAATGAGTCCATTCATTGTGAGTCTTTTATCATACCATTTATAGATGCCCTATGTTCAAACTATTGCATGTATCTTGACATATTTCAAGGTGAGATGAGCAATGATGGTGAGGGTAAATGACAAAGTAATTTTGATCATATCATACAAGAAGGGGTCCATATCAAATGAAAGACCTAGATTCAAGATAAATTTTGGATTTACATGACCATCACACATTACAAATAGATCTGTAGCTTATAACATGGTGACATCTTTCAATGACCATTTTTATTGTTAAGGGTGGAAATATTTCAAGGGTATTTGAGTGGTGATGGTAAGGGAAAATTATATCCTACACTATACCCATATTTAGGGAAATTGTTGGATTTAGATGTCTTGCACCCATTACAAAAGGGTATGTAGCATATAGGGTGGTAGGATCTTTGATTGGACATTTTGTATTGTCAAGAGTGGACAAAGATGTCATGATGCTGATTTAATTGTGATAGGGCTTCACATCTAATGTGAGACTCAAATCAATGCTATCAAGATGTTGATGTGGGGATAAGACATTAAGGTTCCAAAGTCTATATTATAGCTTCTACTCATCTATGTTGCCAATGTTTTGACACCTAAATGAATATATCAGTGTTAAGAACATACATAAACACCATACTCATACCCATAGAAGAAAGGGCAAGGCCATACATAACATGAAAATGGTTAAATATTTCAAAGTGCATTGGGAAGTGATGATGAGTTGAAATTATAGGGTATTTTAGGGGATATCATACACCAAAGGGCTTATACCATAACCATGACTTGGTTTTAGGTCAATTTTTGGATTTAAATGATATGCAACCATTACAAAAGTGTCTCTAGCTTGCAAGGAAATAATTTGAGGTTATGGAATCTATCTTGTTGATTTGCTCATTAAGAACATATAGAAACACCATATTTAGAACCTTATAAGAAAATATAACCACAATTTGAGCCTATCTTTGTACTCATTAAGAAATTAAAATCTAAGGGATTAGTTATTAAAAAATATAGGTTTTGGAAGGATTATTAAAATTAATATTATAATATTATTGCTTAACACTTCATGCCCCAAAGGTGATATAGGGTTATGGTAATGAGCTTCAAGTGAGGTATAAATATTGATTTACAATATTTTTAGGTACAAAGGAAGCTATAAAAATGGGGATGGTACCTAATATCAACCAATCAACATTAACCATGAAATATAAGTACATGAATTTGATCCTTCCAAAAGAATTACAAACAAGTGCATAAAATTAAAATGTATGAAAAGAGTGGAAAGGGAAGATTACTAATCACTCCAAAGATATACGTTGTCAAGATGACTATAGAGGTGAAAACTTAAAATTTAAATCTTGATTTCTTTAAGATAATTCTTTTTGGCTAGGTGAATGTTACCTTTGACCTATTTAAGAGATGCTAGGTTGGTTATTCCATCATCCTATCTTGTTCCTGATGAAGGATCACAGATGGTGATTTGAAACATTGAGGTAAAAACTATTACACAATTATTCCCAAAATAAATCTTAATTTGTATGGATTATGAAAGCATAAAATATTTAGGGTTTAAATAGTTAAAGTAATCATAAATTTGATCTAATTACGTTTAGATACATCTAAATTGACATAGGTGCATTAGCTATGTTTTTAAAGGAGTCATTAAGTATCTAACCCCTATTTTCCATTTAGATGACCCATGTTTAAATAATGTATTAGGTAATTGATAATTTCATATGGAAGTTAAAGATTGCATTGAACAAAATGAGATGTCATTAAACTGTACAAGTGTATGTCCCCAGGGTTCTTCGAGTCTATCACTATAAATGCCTTATGATTTCTTTTCATCATCATCACCCTACTCAACTTTAAATATTTCACCATTTTCATGCTCTATAAGAATGTATTTAGATGTCGAAATAATTTTATGTAAAGTAATTATGGGGGCAAATCGATCAGGATCTGAATTGCCATGCAATTCTTTGGTCTACAATGGCTTGAATTCTTCATGGAAAGAGATAGCCTCTTTAACCAATCACTATATAAAAAATTAAACTCCCTTAATTTAAATTAGGGGACATATATATTGGTTTGTTGAAGATCCCAACATGTTTGGGTTAGGCCAATTGTAGTTGATCAGGTTTTGTCTTGGTGATTGCAATGGAGAAATTATTTTCATTACAATGGTGTTGGAAAATTAGGAACCACCAAGATAAATTTATAATTTTAGGTTTGGAATTTGGATAAAAAATTGAAGTGGAAATGGGTACATATAATCAATATCAATATCAAATTTTTAAACACTCCAACCATTTGTGATTATTTTTCTTGACCATTAGCTAGGTTAATCCAAACACAGTGTGATATAGTTGATGAAAAATTGTTGCCATACTGTACTTAAGCATGATATGTGCCAAAAATAATCAACTTCCCAATTCCAAACCTTCATGAAAAATTTGGATGTCGTTAAAATTTTTAGGTGTTTGTTCTTGGGGTTCTTTGAGTCCATCACCTTAAATATCATTCCATGGCTTCTCACCATCATTACCCAACTCACATAGAAATATTTCACCACTTTCATGATCTGTAAGAATGTATTTAAATGTCAAAATAAGTTCATGTAAATTAATTGTGGGGGTATATCTATTTGGATATGAATCACCATGCAATGATTTAGTCTAAAATGCCTTACATTCTTCAGGAAAAGAGATAGCCTCTTTGCCCAATAACTATGTCAAAACTACAAATCCATTGGTTTCAATTAGGGGACATCTATTTTAGTTGGTTTAAGACTCTAACATGTTAGGATCAAGCCAACTATGGGTGATTGGGTTTTATCTTGGTGATTGTAATGGATAAACTATTTTCATTACAATGACATTATAAAAATAGAAGAAACCATGAGAAATTTGGGATTTTGGGTTTAGAATTTGGATAAAAAATTGAAGTGTATATGGGTGCATATAATCAATAACCAAGTTATATACACTCCAACCATTTTTATTTTTATCAACCATCCATTGGGGTGATAAAAAACTATGTGATTTGGTTGATGAAAAAGTGTTTCCATACTATACTTAAGCATGATTTATGATAATAATAATCAACATTCCAATTCTAAACCTTCATGTAAAATATTTCATCTAAATTTCATGATAGATTGAATTTGTGTCTATTAGTATTGTGTGTATTTAAGGCAAATGTTATATTTCCATGACTTGCATCCATAAAAAAGGGGTATAGAGCTTCCAAGGTGATAATTTATTTGATTTGACATTTACTATTATGAAAGGTTGATAAGGACAACATGATGTTGATTTGATTTTGAGAAGGATCCATGTTCGATGTATGACTCAAGTCAGTGCTGTAATGATAATGATATGGAGACAAGACAATGAGGTTCCAAAGTCTATATTCTAGCCTATGTTTGTATATCATGCCAATATATTTACACATAGATAAATTATGACAAGGCCATATAGAACTTACAAGTGGTGAAATATTTCAAAGTGAGCTAGGCAATGCTAATGAGGGGTAATGACATCATATTTCATGTGATATTGTACATCAGAGGGCCCATATCATACACATTGAGGTTATGGAGTTTATCTTGTTTTTTTGTGTGGTTGAAGTGAGTACTAAAGCTTTTCCAAAGTGCATGCCATCATGGGTGCATAAGGGGGCATCATTCATGATACAATGTGGATGTCATGGTAGAGGAGTCATCATTTAAGAGAAAAGGTGTTCGATTGGTGATCAATCCTAGGTGGTAGGGAGGGTTAGTAGGTTTAATTATAAATAATTAGGGGGTGATCACATTATACACTTAAAAGGGAAATTTACTCTATAAATGAAGAAAAAAACACTTACCTAAAAAGATTCTAAAAATTATATATATATATACACACACACACACACACACACACACACACACACACACACACACATACACACACACACACACACACACACACACACACAGATATATATATATATATATCTGTATGTGTGTGTGTGTGTGTGTGTGTGTGTGTGTATACACACACACACATACATACATACATACATACATACATACACACACACACACACACACACACACACACACACACACACACACACACACACACACACACACACACACACACACACACACACACACACACACACACACACACACATATAGAAAATGAAATTAAGAAAAAAATACCAAGACTGTATAAAAAAGGAAGGTGAAAGATACATTTTTGTATCAAGAATTATAATGGCCCTATTTAAATATGTTAATTAATAAATTTCACACCATAAAAATCTATTGATCTACTCACACAACACCTATTGAGTTTCCTAGCCTAACATGTATTACAATTTATGGTGGGCACCAGGTGTCTTGAATAGCCTAAACTTTGTAGAGACCCTTAGTGACAAAAAAATATCCCTGAAGCCTATGATACTTTAAATCTTAGGATCCCACCACATGGTGACATCCCATGTATTTAGAGCCCAAATGAAGTGGTATATAGTTCAAGCAGGTTGGAGGCCAAGATTCAATATAGTCATGCCATGTGGTCAAGTGCAGAGAAGGCTATAATCAAGTCATGATGATGCCAAGTGGAAACATCCCAAACCTACCTGGGATGTTATCAGGGCTCACATTTATGGAGACCTCTGAGGGCCCATGATGCTACATCAACTTATTTCCCATATAGCTATAGGTGCTTTCATGATTCACTATGGATGGAATTCTATGGTGGAAAATGTGACTCTAAGAGTTTTATTGATGGTGTGGCCCTTGTACACTGATCAAAATTCTATTCTATGTATTTCTAAAATGTTGTTAGTTGAGGAGAATTCTTCATTGCTTCATTAGTTAATGCCACCTCCTCTCATCCTAATAAATTAACCTCTTCCCCATGAGAGGAAATATATCATAATGAAATCACTTCATCCTCTTTGATAGAAAATGTTAGAGCATCTTCCTTTTCTCTATTAATACTACATAGATAAGACATATTCCCAAAACTTTCCTCTACCATAGGGGAAAAGGCATTACCTTCATGAATCTATCTATTGCCATAGGTGGAAAAGGTGGAACTTTAATAAATATTTACTCTCTCATAGGTGGTAAAGGTAGGGCCTCCACAAATCTTTCCTCTACCATAAATGGCAAAGGTAGACCCCTCTTTATTTTTGTAGACCACTCACCATGTCTACAAATTCCTTGCATGTTAAGCTCTTAAAGAATCAAAGGTCTAAATCCTATCATTATTTAGATGTTATGTTCATGGGGCATGAAATATTAAAGAGAAATACAAGAGAGACCATTCCTTCCTACATCTTCTTATCGAATAATAATCTTGTAATCTTGGCACTCCAAGATATTACATATGCTTAACACATTTCATTCAAAAGCCTTAAATTCTAGTCAATAAAACCATTATGTGCATATAATGAGATCATAGTATTCTATTTATTCTCCTTCCCTTAGTCATGGATTGAATGAGAGATTTTTGATCAAGTCGCTTAAAATCCTGAGAGTGATAGGGTATCCTAAATTGATGAGCACCAACTATAGAGATGGTTAAATATTTATTATAGGATAGCTATAATAATAAAAAAAGGAAAAATACAATAATTGACATCCCTATTTTGAGGTTTTCCTTCATTGTTTAATCTAATTTCCCATTTTAATGTTTAATACACTTGGATATCTCGATGTAAAAAAGGATTTGGTTGTGGACAATGATGCGCTGAGCTCCGTGTTACCATCTAGAGAGAGTGGAAAGGGTTTGAACACCAACCATGAGGATTACATGAAAACCATGTCTTCAAGGGACTATTATATGGATAGGGATGAAGAAGGGGAGGATGAGATTAAAAATTCTCCCATGAGAAGGAGGAGTAGAAGAGAGCTTAAAGAACCTCATGAATTGTTGTCTTTGTGGAGTGCTTGAGGTCTATTGGTTTTATATGATTTGAATCCTCAACCTTTAAATATGATTCATCATTAGTATTTTTCACCAAGCATTGGGTTGTCTCACCAAAATGTATCCTAATAAATAATCCATTTCAGTGTTACTTGGACCTTTGGTCTAACTGCTAGTATAATATATTATAATTTATTTAAATAATTTATTATTAAAGGTTAAGGTAATTATATGGAACCTCCTGATAATTATTATTGAAGAGGTATGACTGATATGTTGATTTAAATACATTTTGGTAGCTTTAGCACCTTATATGGGAACTTATTCTATAAATTAACACTCCACTCAATGTTGTGCATATATCTCTCGTATTTTCCATCAATGTCATTTGAGTATTTTCCTTTTGATTTTTTTCCATTAATTGAAGCAACATTTTGTTGCATTCTATCTAAAATTTTATTTATTTCACTTTGGGGATCCCATCATTTCTAGTTCAAATCCACTTATGAGAATTAAAGAGCTCAAGGCAACCTTCAATATCTGTTACATCACTACTTTATGATTTATGCATGCAATCCTTAGCTATGTATCCTTGGGATTTCATAAGCCGTGGAAGGCATGGCATGATATTTTATGTAAGAACCTTAATAATGACCCACCAAAAGCCCTTTTGGTTTATGACATTATCCCTTATGTGCTTTTTCATGATCTCTTTGGTGAGCTTCTTATTATAATAATTGATGACCTGAAAGTTTATTTGAGGCATAAATGTTTGAGATAAAATTTGGGGAATTATGGAAGTCCATCATGATGAGCCTCAATAAATTCACATAGGATCACTTACATTGGGTTCCTTAGATTTTGCACTTCCTTCCCTACTTTGGAGTAATCATCAACACCTCCTTTTGATGGCCTCTTAACCTTTAGTTAGCCTGCATAAGAGAGAGCACAATTGTCCACATTATCAAGGTACTCGTGAAAGTGATTGAAAACTAAAATAAATAGAAATAGGAGAGAGAAGGGGACCAAAAGGAGAGGGGGGAATGAAAAAATATGAAAAATGTGCCAATAACACCTAATTTAGACCAATGGTTAATAAATAGACAAACATACTAAAATCATGCAAATTAACAACTAATAATACTTAAGGATAATTTTTATTTATATATAGTTTTATCCACTTTGATTTATGTGCATCTAGATATATCAAAATAAAAAAAGAACACATGGATATAAAAAAAAATTCATGCTTAGATCTCTAGAATAAAATTCAATGCACCCAAAAATTTATGAAAACATTCTTCTCTTTCTACACCTACATGTGTCGATATGATTGTAATATGTGAAAGTGGTTTAACATGAACATGCACTACATTAAGACAAACAAAACCAAAAAAATGTTTTAAAAATAAATTTATTTCAACATTTTATCATGATCATACCACTCCTATCCTAACACTGCCATTACCATACTACTATGTTCTTGGAAACTATGAAATTTTGTGAAAAAAATTACATGACCATGTTCCTCTGCTCGTAGGCTTTAAAAAATCCACCAAATTTTACAGAACTCACTACAGATCACTAGTAAATTAATTTCCTTTGTTTAAAACCTAATCAACTCATAACACCTTATAAAACCTTAAAAATAGTAGTCATTGAAGGTCATGTGTTATCTCTCCATTATTATTAGGACCATGTTCTTATAAAAGTCAACAACCATCAATTAATGCAATTAAATAAACAATCATGGATGCAAGCCCTAATATTTATATGATTTTTTAATAGGCATAAACAAATGACACAATGCAATATGAAGACTCTAAATCACTTTTTTATCTAAAAACTTTGACTTCTATTTTTCAATAAATTTTAGAGTTTTGTTTATCACTCTTGACCTTTCTTTGATCTCTTACTCACTTTATTCATGTCCCATATGTTCTAATGTACATCTCTAATTATAGACTTATCAATTTCAAATTAGGTCCCTATTCACACATAATCCAGCACATAAAAATTAAAAAAGGACAAAAAAAGAGGAACATAAAGTCAAAGGGAGGTCTAAAATGGCCCATAAGGCAAATAGCTAAGACTTTACTACATTATTAGACTAACTAAGGATGTAGTGGTACACTCCTGGTTAACCAATACCATAACAATATGATCTTATAAAAAAGCTAGAAGATAACACAAATCAAGGAAAAGAAAGATAAGACAAGGGGAAATGGAAGTAAACAGGTCCCAAAGCAAAAATACACACCAATAAGAGTATTACATGATCTAATAATCAATAAACACACATGAAGTACCCTAGAATAATGTAAACTAACATCTAAAACTATACCGAGACTAAAATTAAGTATCAAAAACAATAATAATAAATGATATAAAATATGAAGTATTAAAAAACTAAAATCCATCTAATGATGAACCTATATCTATAATATATAAATAAATGTATGGATACATACCAAGTGAAATTTGAATATGATCCATGTGGAGTCTGATTCATCGTGGGTTGAAGCTAGACAACATTTAAGTTTTGGACCTTCAATCCTTATCATCATAAATAGTCATGTGAATTGAAACAAAAATAATGATCATAATAAAAAAATAGATAACTATAGAATATGGTTTGCCATCTTGATATTTAAGAAGGATGTTTAATGAAAATCACATCTCAAGAAAGATAATGATACTACCCCTACAAAACAATGCTATAAAACATCATGTATCATCAATAGATATCATCGTAGAGTATACAATATAACATGATCGATAAGAATAATTACTTGTTAAATATTTCCCTATAGTATCATAAGTATTTATATTAAATCAGTTATGTCACATCATTTACTATTTTATAGATCATGAAATGTAGTGAAAAATGAACAATATCTTCAAATTAGGTGTTTTACCCCAAACATATATAAAGTGAATATGTTAGTATAACTTACCTCATTCTTATATTTTACCTTTAAAAAAATAATTGTGAGAAATATAAATTGTTATTAATTAATGATATTTTATGGTGCATCAATTGGATAATGTGTGGATTTCCAGCACACTAGCTGAGAAATCAAACTTGGTAAGTGATCTTGAGCCAAATTTTTATGAAATTATGAAAAGTTTACATCTATTTTTATGAAAAGTGGTTTATCCTAATGACATTAAAATAATAATCAATAATAGATTTTAGAATAAAAATTTAACTTGAATACAACAATATAGAAGCAACAATATATATCAAATGTGTAGAATAGAGAAACCTGTAGTTTAAATATGCTTAGAATTTGACAATGATAATTTATAGAGAAATATCTATATTCCAACTCGTGCACTATCAGATGTTGAAAGAAAGTGGAAACTAATCTATAAGCATTCCTAGATAAAATACATAAAATTTATGTCGATCAAATACGTGTAGCAAAATAACCAAAATCAAATTAATCGATACTGGTCATGACTAAGATTGTTGGATTGATCTTAATAGGCTAAGATTTAATTTTGGGAATTAAGTTCAATCTTGGCAGATGATGTCAAATTATCTTAAAATTTTGTGAGCACCTTCGTTTGTCTTTATTAAAAAAAAATCATTCCTATATTGTCAAATTAAGTTATGGATCATCCAAAATTATTATCCTTCTTCCAAAACCTAATCCACTTTATAAGGACTTGAAAGAACATAAATAATGGGTTTAGTTATGATGGGCTTGTCTCAATCATATCCTTGTTCTTATAAAATTTAAAAGTTAACACTCATGTAGTCCAACAAGTAGTCTAGTGTAATATGAAAATCTTGAACCTTCTCGCTATGTATGAGATGTAAATAACTAGTAGATTCTATACATTATTTCACTAGTCCTTCAATGTTTAGTACACAAAGTGAATACACTTTAATATATGGAAGTAGTAATAAAAAGGAAGAGTGAAATGGATCATTGGAGCTTCCCTTAGATCTTATCATCATGTCATAAATGTATTATCATTCTTGTATATATATATTTATTTAATCCAAATTAAGATCTTATTATCATATAAACTGTTAATTTAAAAGGTGGGAGAGCTAAAAAACAAGGCATCAAAAACCATCTAAATGAGAAATAGGGGTTAAGAGACCCCAAAAATAACATGATTAGGATTAAGAGGCTTGATCTTGGTCATAACCAAAATCATTGGGTTGATCCTAGAAATGATAGGGATTGTTGGATCAATCCCGACAAGTTAACCTTGAAACCCTAAAAATAATGATTTGGATATTCTAGGATCATTGGGGTTCAGGCTAAGGAAAACTATTAGTTAATCCTTAGGTTTTAAAACATTAAAAATTGAATGGTTTTATTATAATTGACCCAAAGTTAATTGAAAGTAAATTTGTAAGGATAACACAAGGCAAGTGAAGGCAATATGGTTCCCAACACAAGAGAAAATATGCCAATAAAAACCTATTTTGAAAAAATGATCTATATACATAAAAAACACACTAATAACATAAAAAATAAATATTAATTTACTAAAATTATGTTTCTAATTACTATCATACTTTGATGTGTGTTTGTATGTGTGTATGCATATCAAACTAAAATAAACAAGTGCACTTGGAAGTCTTGAAGAAGAAGTTTTGATCAAAACATGTGAATGTTGCTTGAAGTTAATATTAGATAAGATAATGGAATAAATTTTAAAAGGATGAGAGATGTTACCTTATCATATATTCCACCTCCTTTGACTTAAAAATAAAAAATTGCCATCTCAAAATCTACACATAGGTTCCTATAATAAACATCCATGATCTTGTGCTTAGATTTTCAATAAATGGTGTATCTACAAACAAACAAAAACATTTTCAATTAGATCATTGCTTATATAAATAAATATCAATAAGATATTGAAATCAATGAGTAAACTAAGAGAGTAGGAACAAATACACTTGGTGGTATATAAACTATGTTACTATATTTTAAGAATCTCTAAATTTGCATCTCCTTAAGGAAACTAAATGAAGGGTGCCTTATAAATTTTTAGTGTGTGCTTATAAATGTATAATAAAATGTATTATAACTCTATGGTGTTGTGTATCATCATGTAACTGAAGATAGAATAAGCAAATCACATTCCCCTCTTTTTGAGGTGTGGGATAACCTCTATATCAATCATCTCAAAAGAAAAAGGTTACATGTACCTACATAAAATATATAAAATCATAAGAGACCATAATAATTTAAAATGCATTTATCACACATTTTGGTATAACAAAATAAATATATCATCATTAAATCACATATATGACTCAATAAACTCCAACAATTAGGGGTTTAAACCATGTGATAAAAAGTAGTAATGAGATGCCCTTGCATAGGTGGGTAATAAGAATCAAAGGTGAAAATAATATGCCGCAATGTGAAAAATATGAAAATACAAAGGTAAAAATAATAGTATTCCCCAATGTGGATAATATATGATAAATAAGAACACAAGCAATAGTATGTTCTAATATGGACAATGTATTAGCAGTAAAGGAGCAAATGATAGTATGCTCCAATACAAACAATGTATAATATATGCAATCATGGACATATCCTATCTTTAATATATAATATATAATCTATAAATCATAACAAAATTATGCCCTAATAGATGCATGGGAGAAAACATGACAACGCAAGAAACAAGTATATAGGAAATAAAGAGCTACCATCCATGATATAGATCTTGACATACTCATAGTAACATAAAGTAAATAGAGAAATAAAGGTAATCACACCAAACACATATAAATCATCTCACACTCATAGTAAATAGATAAATCAGAGCACATAGAGTAAAAAACATAAGGATATGACATAAAGTATACAACTAAAGCATCCATTATAGGGAAAATAAGAGAGGCATGCCAAGCAACACACACATGAAATTAGAGTAGGCAAAGGGAAAAAAAGAGGCACACCAAATATAAAATAATGTGGAAAATATATGAAGCAGTCTAGAACCAATACAAAATATTCATATAAAAAAATCACAAAGTAACATTGAAGCAAAGCATGCAAGATATATATTAGATCATGATATATACAACAAGTATAAAGTTAAAAATGATATATGTTGGAGTGTGTTATATTCACACTTAATGTGAATTATACCTTTGGTAGATGTGTTACCAAAGTGATTTGTTATGTGTACATAATTATTAAATGTAAAATTAATGTGTTAGTTATCCTCACCTCTATGAGAAGGGTTAGGTGTAACTTGGGGAATGATCCCCCCTTTTACTCCACAAATAATAATCTCTCACTCACATCTTACTTTTCCTATATAAGAACCATTTTTGTTCTTGTGGAAAGTAATGGAGATTAGATTCATCCCCTGAGTTAGTAGAGATGTAGACTTTCAGAGTCTTGTTCTAGTGCAACCATTGCTCATTACACACATATATTGTATACTACACATAGTTAATACAACCTATCTTTATTGGTGAATCCCTCTTTTGTCTGAATACTTTATGTTGATGGTGTCTATGCTGAATATCCATGAGTTATGTTATCAATTTTAATATACACCTTGTCACTTATCATTATTTGTTCAAGTATGCTATATACCTAGTAAATATTCCTAGTAGATTCAAAGGGTGGTTATTACTTGGAGGATCTCTATAGCACTCCATTTACAATCTAGTTATTTCTTGAAGGAGCTCCATAGCACTCCATTTGCAATCATTTAACTATGCATTCCATTCAGATGGAACACATACTATTAGTCACTCTTGTTCACACAATTAGATGCATGGAAGCTAATTTTAGTTCATTTCATTAGAGGATTTAGTAGATTCAATAAACACTTACTTTATTATCTTCATTATTATTTTTAATCTTTCATTTTACTTGGGTACCTAACTAGGCCTATTTTTTGGGATCCATACTTATGAACTTAAAACTTATTCTTTTTTACCACATCACCTAAGATGACCTTTAGGGGGGTTTTGGATTATGTTATATTCACACTTGATGTGAAGTCCACCTTAGGTAGATGTGTTACCAATGTGTGATTTATTATGTGCACACAATTATTAAATGCATAATTAATGTGGTAGTTATTCTCACATGTGTGAGAAGGGTTAGGTTTAGCTTGGGGAATTATCCCACCTTTTACTCCACCAATTATAATATCTCACTCACATATTAGTTTTATTATATAATAACCATTTGTTTTCTTATAAGTAATGGAGCTTAGATTCATCTCTTGAGCTAGTGAAGATGTAGTATTTTAGAGATTCCTCTTATAGTAAAACCATTTCTAGTTGCACACATACATTGTATATTAGACATAGTTAATATAGTGTGTCTTTTTTGTTAAATCTCCCTCTTGTATGAATACTTTATATTGATGGTGTCTTTGTTAGAAATCCACGGGCTATGTTTTCCTTTATATAGTGAGAGATTATTATTGGTGGAGTAAGAGGTGGGATCATTATCTAAGTTACACCTAACCCTTCTTACACACGTGAGGATAACCACCATATTAATTATACATTTAATAATTATGTGCACATAATAATTCACAACTTGGTAACACATTTACCTAAGGTGAAATTCACACTAAGTGTGAATATGACACACTCTAACACCCATTGAATATCAATTTAGGTGACATGGCAAAAAAAGGAAGCCTTATGCTTATAAGTATGGGTATTGAAAACTAGATCTGATGAGGTACCCATGTACAATGAAAGAGCAAAAAATAAATGAAGCTACTAAAGTAATTTTTTATCAAATTTGAGGAATTATCCAATGGAATAAATAAAAAATAACTTTCATGAATCTCATTTTATGAATAAAAGTGACTATTAGTACATGATCCATCTAAATAAAATGCATGATTAAAGGATTACAAATGGAGTGCTATGGAACTCCTCCAAGAAATCACCGAATTAAAAATGGAGTGCTATGGATCTCCTCCAATAAATAACCAACCTATACATCTACTAAGAAAAATTATTATGTACATAACATATTCAAACAACTAAGGAAGCAATAATAATGCATAATACCCCCCTTAATGCTGACTAGGGAGTGAATACAAAAAATTAAATATCTCAAAAATTGTCATTGTGATAAGTGTGTAGAAAAAGAACACAAAATACTCGAGTGAGAGTACCTAATATGCCACATGAATAAAATATACCCTTTAATGAACTCAAATCCAATTTTTATCCAAATATAAGAGGTAACAAATTATCATGATGCACTGTAAAAACTCAAAATTTTGTCTTGAAAACATGCTAGATGAGCTAACAAGGCCATTTTCCTTCCTATTAGATCATTTTTACCATTGAAAATTATACAAATCTATACAAAATGTGTCCAACATGGCTTAACAAATGAGTTCATGGTGTCAGATTTAGGTGAAATGAAAGTCAAAATTTTATTTGGCACTTTGAACATAATGGAAAAGTATGATACACACCAAAAAAAATCAAACACCAATGGCTGAAAATATCTTCCATGAATGTAGATTTGAAATTGATACATGAATCCAAAAAAAGGAATGAATCGGATCTAAAAACATAGATGGGACTTGTGAATAACTTCTCATAGAAGCTGATGAAGAGAGAAAAAATTATCCTTGCTACTTGGAGTTTGCTAAAGATTCGAACTTTAAAGTCCTTGAGCTTCCTCCTTTACTATTTATCCTCTTGATATTATTAACAACTAAGCTTTGAGAGTGACATGGATCTCCTCTAAAAAAATCTCACTGATATTCTCAAGAAAGCCTGCTTAGATACCGTATTATAAATGGCTTTGATACTGCATTAAAAATGAGAACATAGCCCATGGATCTCCAAAATAGACATCATCAACCTAAATTATTTATATGAGAGAGAGATTCACTAATAATGACTCACTATATTAACTATGTAATATAAAATGTATGTGTGCAACCAAAAATGGTTGTATTGTAACATGGCTCTCTAAAAGTCTACATCTCCACTAGCTCAAGAGATGAATATAGACTCCATTACATTCCACAAAAACACAAAGGGTTCTTCTATAGGAAAATTAAGAGGTGAGGGGGAGATTATTATTAGTGGAGTAAGAGGTGGGACCATTCCCCTTATTACACATACATGGATAAATACCGAATTAATTATGCATTTAATTATTCTGTAAACATAGTAAGTCACACATTTATAACACATCTACCTAAGGTGGATTCAAATCAAGTGTGAATGTGACACACTCCAAAAAAAATGTAGAAGGATAAAACTTGAAGCACTATTAGGGATTCTCCTAGAAAAGGCATAAGGATGCCCCCGATGTCTACATGAGGCCTCCCACAGGTGATTGTAGATCCATAATCATATGTAAAATCTTATATGTCCTAAATATATTTCAATAGTACCATTTGTATCACATGCATAAATAATATATATATAAAACATCTAACAATAGGAAGATGATCATGACGTGCTAAATTATGCAACTATGTAACATACAAAGATAAATGTATTTTTTGTTTTATTTTTGATTTTATTATTATTATTTATATTATAAGAGCATTTAAAAATCACTATTTGTCCATATGACGAATAAAAATAAACAATATAATACACTCAAGGCAAAACATGCCTAAAATGAGCACCAAAAAAATAGTAACAATTATCTAATATCGACCAATAGATAAAATAAGACAACATAAAAAATATGAAAAGCATCACCAACAAAAAAAAAGAAAAAAACATAGCCCACACCATCATGCCACAAAACCAAGAACATGTCACTTTTATTCAGATCCAATTTTAGCATTCAACCCTTCACCTAAAAGTTTATGTATATGGTTCCCTTCAAGTTCAGGTCCCTTAATCATATTTGGAAGATCAACTCCCAACTATTCATCTTCATTTTTAGCATCTCTCATGAGGAAGTTAGAGGTATCCACCTGACAAATGACATGGCTCATTCTAGGATTATGAAACTACTCCAATAACTTCAATTTTTCATCTCTTCCACCCTTATCAATGAAATATTGGAGCTTAACCAAGAGGATATTGAGGTTACCATCAATAAACTATTCAACACTTGGATGCATTACACTATTGTATCTTGTAATCAATAAACTAGTTATAACATCTAAAGTTTATGAAGAACTAACAATAACAAGTGCATATTTTTTGTCTTTGCCCACATCCACATTAGTAGTCATACTATTAATAGTATTTTCAATTCTATCCCTAACTTGTTTAAAGTGTTACAATGAAGCCTACAAAACCTCAAGGAATTTCCTCATTATTCTTAGTTGTCTCTTCCTTAACACTTACATCAAAATTAGATAGGCCAATTAAAGCAAGATCCATATTATAGGCTTGTTTAAAGTATGCATCCTTCATTATGTCCCATTCATAATTTATGATCGTAACATTACCTGCATATGCATGAAGTGTCCTTCAATCTAGAGTGGGGCTTAGTATTAGAAATCCCCCTGTATCTAGAGATTGTTTGATGTGATTTTCATCATTGTATTCTTCAACTTTTTTTCCATTTCCTCTTATGGTACCTTTAACTAAGGGAATATTTACAAGGAAACAATTCTTATAATAACATCTATGGAGAAGTTAGTAATAACCCTGCCCTGAACTTGAAAAACCTCTAGGTTTCTTTATTTCCAAAGGAACCAAAGGATCTTAGTGGAGAAAACAAAACAAAGTTTTTAAAGGAAAAAATATACTTTATTCTTTGTAAAAACATATTAAAAATTCCACATTAAGCCATTTAATATCACATGGAAATAATTTAAACCAAACTTTCAAACAATCATTCCAAATGCCAACAACAAAAGGGAAAGAAAATAAAATATGTTTAGTTATTTCTAGACTACCAGATAATTTGTAATAAGGCTTACGAAACCTAGATTTACAAACAAAAACCCCAAAAACAAGTTTGTTATGGATTAACATCCATACAAAGCAAGATTTTTTGGGTTCAAGACACAAAGACTAATTAATATCAAATTCAAACCTCCAACTAAAAATAAGGATCACAAATAACCCAAATATGATTAAGACTAAGGAAGACACTTTTGGTAAATGAGATCTCATAGAGTAGCATCTTGGTTTTATATTTATCTAGTTAAGGTCCTTTAATCCATTTGAGAATCTATAAACATTCCTCCTCTTCTTCCAAAATTGACACCAAATTGGTATTATGAAAATATTCTTAAGCAAGGAGTAGGTTCTAAGTTAAGAAATGGGAATATGATACTTAGCTTTAATTTCAACCCATGAGGCCCAACCTCCAAAAGAGAAAAGCTCATTAAAAATATTTAGATGCTTAGAGAACCATGAAAAATTCAAACAACCTATAATCAAATCCAATAGACAATTATTAACCTTAAAATTCCACCAAATAGATTTGTATCACTAACATCTAGATCCCAGGCCACTAAAAATTGGTTTCACAACAACCAGATGCTTGACCATTTACCAACCTTTCCAAATTAATTGGAAGATAGGGGACATTAAAATATTAAATAAGAATGAGTCCATAAAAATAACAAAGATATATAATCCATTCCATTTGGGCTTCCCTCTAGGGAACCCTCTTAGAATGTTTTGTCTCACAAGGACCTTCTATGGCTCATTCGCTTAAATAGATCTTATAATAGATTTTACAACAAGGGTTATACCTTGTATTCTAAATTTTTTTAAACCAATCCCACCCAAAACATTGGGCTTAAAAAAATTCCCAAGATAAAACATGTATTTTCTTATTTCCTTTCCCATCTGATCAAAGAAAATCTATAATAATCTTTTGGATCTTGTTAATATGAGAATTATTAATCATCCAAAAAGAAGAGTAAAATATGTTGTAGGAAGCTAAAAATTTATGAAAGAATTGGATCCTTCCAAGAAGAGAGAGAATATTCCCATGCCATTTGGAGATATTTTTATTTATTTTAACATAGAGCCACTTCTACAAGTCCTTAAAACATGGTGATAGGGAAAAAATAATATTGAGGTATTTAACTAAAAGATTAATCCCTTTCCAAACCCAACAAAACTCATCCAACCTACTAGGTGGGTCATCATCCCATCTAATGATAAATGATTTCTAAAAATTAACCTTAGAGTAAAAAAACAAACACTAAACATCAAGTCTGAAAGTAATATGTTGGAAATTTTCAATATCTAAGGCTAGGAGCACAATAATATCATCAACAAATATAACATCTAAAAGTTCACTCTTGTTAGATAGAGTAATACCTCTTACAAGAGGACCTAAAGAAGTATATAGTAGGCCATCAAAAAAAATATAAATAAAGAGGGAGAAAGGGGAGACCTTTGAATTATGGACCATTGAATATCTAAAGGATCAATGGGATTACAATTGAATTCAATTACAACTGAAGCATATTTAAAAAAGAAACATTTACTATTTTTAAAAACCTATCCTAAAAGCCGAAAGGATTTCAACATAAGATCAATAAAGGGCCACTCAATTATGTTATATGCATTTTTAAAAATCAATAAGGATCACACCCATATTATGAACCAAGTCAATATCTCACTACATACCTTCCCAACTTGTGATGAGGTTGTTAAAAATATATCTTCCTTTAATAAATCTAGTTCGAGTATCTAAAATAATAAGAGGGAGTGATGCAGGAGCATTATCTTTAATTCTTTATTTTTGAAAATTTTGATCTTGAATAGGTTTAGGATGCCGTATTTTGTCTATAATAATATTTTCCATGCTTTACTTTGCTTTATTTTGATCATTTTGGCTTATTTTCAAGTTTCCTGCTAAAACTAGGAATTTGAATTTTTAAACTTGTTCAAGGTGTTTTAGGAGATTTTATCATCACATAGTTCATTTTTGGGTCATGATAATTTATTTATGGGTCAATTAAGGTCTTAGGACATGTTTTTTAATAGTCTAAATATCTTAACTCATAACTGACTATTTCAACCTCAATCAAGGTTAAGACTTAGGCTGAGTTTAAGCGTTAGATAGTTGAGGAGATTGAAGTGAATAGAGGAGAGTCAAGAGATATAGAAGTGCATGAAAAGAAAAATAAAAACAAAAATGAATATCAATAAATTCAATATTCTAAATAAATAATAATAAGTTCAAAAACATGGTTTTTGATAGTGTTGTTATAACACATTTAACACCTAAACAATGAAAGAAAATCTTATTGAGTTCCATAATAAAATTTAAATATTGTATTACATGTAATTATGTGTATCTATTACCTTGAAATCATATTTTTTATTTTGGGATAATGTTCATTCATGTTGTAGGCTTGAAGAGACACTATAGGGTTTTGACAATCAAGAAAAGCTATCTTTAATCAATTTTTATGATTGGGTTGATGAAAATTTCAAGTGGTAGAGTAGGATAAATGTGTGGAGAACCTTTTCCAATAAAAGAAATTTAAAAATATATATTAAAATTTGAACTTATATTGAATTTATGTTTGCTACCTATGCACAATCAGGGAACCCTAAAACATGTTTTGAAACACTAAAATATTTCTAATTCAAAAACAAACTAATAAAAACTCATGTAACTTTATGGAAAGGAGTGTTAAGATGTTGAAAGTGGTTTCAAAGGTTTTTTACACCTAGAGGAAAAATTCAACTTTCTTAGTCTGTAGGCCTTAAAACAAGGCCTAGAAACCCTATTTTCTTATTTTCTTGCATTTTAAAGTTTGAATAAAGATATAACTCAACATGGTGAGTTTAGATAACATATAATGAACAATGGAGAGGATATTGTATCATAAATATTCCATTTCAAATTGATATACATGATAGTACTTAACCCCTATAACATTTTTGGTATTAAAGCAAGGTTTAGTTATACTTCCAAAGTGACTTAAGGATAAATATACCTCATTGATAAGAGTAAGATCAGGTTGTGAAATATAAAATTGAAATAAGTGTAAAATGTCACTTCGCGGAGTAGATAGAGGTGGTGATAGAGGAGGTCCAAAAAGACAACCAAGAGAAGTATTATTAGAAGAGATGAGAAATTTACAAGCACATTTGGAGGAAATATAAATTGCTCAAAGAAGAGGTGTTATGACAAGTGATGTGAGTGATAGGGAGGAAGAACCAAAATAAGAGGTTGTAGAAGAATAAGAGGAATAAATAATGGAAGAAATAATATTAAAAGTAATCATAAGAGTAGGTTCCAAGCCCAAATTGGAGGTTCTAGTATATGGAGACAGTCTAAATGTTGAAGAACTTGTAGATTAGATAACTAAAATGGATAAATACTTTGATTATGAAATAATAAATGAAGACAAAAAAGCCAAGTTTTCTTGTACTAGGTTGAAGGGACATGCATGTCTTTAGTGTGATATGTCTAAGATGAAAGAAGGAAAATAGGTAAAGAGAAAATCAAGTCATGGGATGGAATGATAACAAAACTCAAGTCAAAATTCATGCTTATAGACTACTAGACAAACTTGTTTAATTAACTCCAAAAATTGAAGTAGAAAGACATGAGTGTAAAGGAATACACTGAAGAATTTTATAAGTTTACAATCAGAGCTAGTTATGTAGAAGAAGATGTTTAGAAAATAATAGGGTATATGAATGGTTTGAAGTTTAACATTCAGGATGAAATCAATTTTTTATCTCCAAGATTAGTGGAAGAGACTTATCAATTTGATCTCAAAGTAGAAGAGAAGGCTAGAAGAAAAACTTAACAATATAGATAATGATGTAGAAATTTCAAATCTAAAGGACAACAAGCTGGTAGAATTTAGTTTCAAGTTCATAATGAATAAACAAAAAACTCTCAAGGTCAAGCTAACACTACAAGAGGAGGCTATTGATATAGAGGAAGAATACAATATACAAGAGGCAAATGAAGAGGATTTTTGGGAAAATGTTTAAATGTAATAGATATGGTGGACATAAGTTATATGAATGTCCTAAGAATCCACAAATAAGCCATACAAGAATTGAAGGGAATAATCAAGTTGTTCAAGCTAAGGAAGAAAGTGTAGGATCACCATCACATGTGAAAGAAATAGAAGTGGGAGAGTCCTTATTAATGAAAAAAGTATTGCTAAATCCAAATAAGGAAGTGAAAGAACTAGCCCAAAGGAAGACCTTGTTCAAGATTAAAGTTATAAGATTATCATTAATAGTGGTAGTACAGATAACTTGGTTTTTTCATAAATGGTTAAAAATTGGGATTGAAAATATTTATAGATCCTACACTATATAAAGTATATTGGTTTCAAAAGAGGCACCGAATGGTAGTTAATGAGTAATGTTAAGTTGATTTTTAGATTGATAGATATAAGGATGAAGTACATTGTGATATTATACCTATAGATGTTTTCCATGTGTTGTTGGGTAGGCCTTGGCAATTTGATTGAAGGGATATACATGATGGAAGGAGTAACACATATACATTGGAGAAGGGTTTTAAGAATCATACCTTGACACCATTAAAATGGTAATAAAGAAACTAAAAATAATATTAAGGTGTTGATAGTGGGTGGAAAATAATGATTACAACTAATAAAAAAGAAGAGGCTAGTTTTACATTGATTTTCAAGACCAAAAATAATCATTAAAACCACTAATTTGATTGATTTAACCTTGAAAATTCAAAATTTATTAGATGAGTATGTTGATATAGTGGTTGATGACTTAATGAATTACCACTAATGAGAAGCATAAGCCATCATATGGCTTTCATTCTAGGAGATAATTTTCCAAAAAAATCAACCAATAGAATGACACATAAAGAGAATGAAGAGATAAAAAGGAAAATACAAGAGTTGTTAGATAAAGGTTTGATTAGAGAGAGTCTAAGTCCATGTGCTGTACCAATAGTTTTAATTCCTAAGAAAGGTGGAGAATGGAGAATGTGTACAAATTCTAGAGCCCTTAATAAGATAACTATAAAGTACAAGTTTCCATTTACAAGTATGGATGATCTAATGGATTATTTTAGTGGAGCATAATATTTATCAAAGATAGATTTAAAGAGTGGTTACCATTAAATCAAAATTAGAGAGGTTGATGAGTGGAAAACAATCTTCAAAAATAATGGTGTATTGTATGAGTGGCTTGCTATGTCATTTGGTTTAACCAATGCTCAGATTACCTTCATGAGAATAATTAATGAGGTTTTAAGTTCATTGATAGGTAAATTTTTTATTTATTTATTTGGATGACATTTTGTTTTTCAGCCAATCAAAGGAGGAACACATCAAGAATATTAGGATGGTATTACAAGAAGAGAAATTAATGATTAACCTAAAGAAGTGTACCTTTATGCAAATGGAGTTGATTTAATTAGGATTTATCATATCTAAGGATGGTTTTAAAATGGACTAATAAAAGGTAAGAACAATATTATAGTGGCCTACTTCAAAAAGTGTTTTTGAGCTAAGAAGTTTTCATGGATTAGCTAGTTTCTATAGAAAGTTCATTAAAAATTTTAGTGGTAGTTGTGAACCTATTATTGAAATTATAAAAGGTGGAAAGAATAAATTCCATTGGATTGAATCAATTGAGAATAACTTTTATATTTTAAACAAAAAAATTACTAAGTAGTCTATCTTGGCCTTACCTAATTTTAACAAACGTTTCAAGTTGAATGTGATGCTAGTGGGTTAGCTATTGGAGTTGTTTTGAGTCAATAAGGAAGGCCTATTGATTACTTTAGATAAAATTTGAATGAATATAAGAGTAAGTATTCAACCTATGATCAAGAATTCTATGCCATAATTCAAGCATAAATAAGCAGAGGCATTATTTATTGCCTAAGGAGTTTATGATTTATACAAATAATCATGCTTTTGAATTCATCAATACTCAAAATAAATTGAGTCATAGACATGTGAAATGGATAGAGTTATTAACAAAAATTCTTTTTTTCTCAATCATAAGAGTGGGTAATCCAATAAAGTAACTTATGCATTGAGTAGGAGAAGTATGACCATACATGAATCTCAGTAGGTAGTTTGGGATTTGAGTCATTAAAGGAGTTGTATGATGAAGATAAATATTTTTAGGAAACACATGAGGCTTTTAGGAATAAAAAAAGAATGGATATGAGTACATGGATTGACTACATGATTCAATAAGGTTTTTTATTCAAAGTTAAAAAAACTATGCATACCTTGGGGGTCTATGAGAGACAATTTGCTAAAAGAAAAACATAGTGGCAATTTAGTAGGACATTTTGGAAAAACAAAGACCTTTGATCAATTGAATGCATATTATTATTGGAAAATAATGTAAGATTATGTCAAATTTTTTTTGGAAAGATGTAGGATTTGTCAACATGCCAAAGGAAAGAGTCAAAATACAAGTCTATACCAGCCACTACCTATTCTAAGTAGGCCATGGGATGTAATAAGTATGGATTTTATATTAGGTTTACCAAGAACACAAAGAGGTAACGATTCTATTTTTTTTGTTGTTGATATATTTTCAAAAATGGCACAGTTCATAACATGTAAGAAGATAAACTATGCTACCAACATTACTAATTTATTCTTTAAAGAAGTGGAAAGGTTACATGGAATTCCTAAAAGCATTGTTTATGACAAGGATCTAAAGTTTGCTAGACATTTTTTGAGAATAATTTAGAAGAATTTGGGAGATAAATTAGGTTTTAGTTCAGACTATCATCCCCAAATTGATGGTCAAACTGAATTTGTTAATAGAGGCTTAGGGAATCTACTAAGATGTTTAGTAAGTTACAATCCACAGTAATGAGATCATGTGTTATCCAAGCTGAATTTGCATACAATGATTCAAATAATAAGAGTACAAGTTTTAGTCCATTTAAGATTGGTTATGGGATAAATCCAAGGGGTGTTTATGAGCTTATATATTTAGGTAAGCAAGAGAAGAGGAGTTATGAAGGTGAAGACTTTAATACATCCATGTAAGAGATACATGAATAATTTAAGAAGCAGTTGGAGTTGAGTGATAGTAAATACAAAGGAGATGATGATAAAATAAGTAAGGAAGTGAAATTTTAGGTAGTATATTTGGTGTTAGCATACCTTAGGAAGGAGAGGTATCCTAAAAGTGAGTATAATAAACTAAAATTGAAGAAGATAGGACCTTGTAAGGTCTTGAGAAAGTTTCATACTAACGATTATGAATTATAACTCCCATATGATATCAATATCTCACCTATATTCAATGTAACATACCTCTATATTTATAGATCAAAACAAGGCACAAAAAAAACATTTGAAAATGATGGTAAATAGGTCATTGATTGGAAACAACTGTTATCGAAGGCACATAAAGATGAACTAAAAGCTATTTTGGACAAATAGGTTGTCAGAAGAACCAAAGGTAAGGATTAATTAAAACATTTAGTAAAATGGAAGAATCATCCTCTTGAAGATGCTTCTTGGTTGACTCCATCATAATTAGTTCAGTATGAAACTACCATTTAAGACCTCATGAGCAGAAGCTCATGAATGATTTTATACTCATGGATCTTGATGTAAGAGCATTAACTTTAATTGTTTATTTTTATAAATTTTGGTCTTGAATAGGTTTAATAGGTCATATTTTGTATATAATAATCTTTTACATGCTTCACTTTGTTTTGTTTTAATCATTTTGGTTTGTTTTTTAGTTTCTTGTGAAAACTAGAAATTTACAAATTTAAACTTGTTTAAGGTGTTTTAAGATATTTTATCACCTCTTAGTTCATTTTTTGGTCATGATCCTTCATGGAGAGGTAAAATAAGGTCTTAGGACATGTTTTTGAATAGTTCAAATGTCCTAACTCATAATTGACTATTTCAAACTTGATTAAGGTTACGACTTAGGTTAAGTTTATGAGTTATTAGTTAGTTAAGAAGATTGAATAAAAGAGAGGACAAAAAATAGAGGTAAGAGTGAATTAAAAGGATAATAAAAACAAAAAAAAAAATATTAATGACTTTAATATTCTGAAGAAAGAATTTCAAAAACATGGTTTTTGATAGTATTGTAACACATTTAGCACCTAAACAATGATAGAATGTCATATTGAGTTACATAATTCAATTTAAATAATGTATTACATGTAATTAGATGTAGTTATTACCTTAGAATCATGTTTATATTTTGGAATAGTTTCCATTCATGTTTCAGGCTTGAAGAGATAGTACATGATTTTAACAGTTAAGATAAGGTTTTAACAGTCAATAAAAACTGTCTTTCATCACTTTTTGAGATTGGTTTGATGAAAATTTAATGTGTAATATTAGGATAATTGTATGTATAAAATTTAAAAATAAAAAATATTATACAATAGAAATTAAAATTTGAATTTCTATTAAATTTATGCTTACTAGGTGTGCAAAGTCAGGAAACCCTAAAATAAGGTTTTAAAGCACTAAAATCATTCTAATTAAAAAACGAATTAGTCAAAACTCATGAAACTTTGTGTAAAGGAGTGTTAGGATGCATGTTTAGTTTTGAAATTATTTTCAAATGTTTTTTACACCTATAGGAAAATTAAATCAAGTTTCTCAGTTTATAGGCCTTAAAACAAGGCCTAAAAACCCTATTTTCTTGCATTTTGAAGTTTGAATAAAGATATAACTCAACATGCTGAGTTGAGATAACATATAATGAAATAATGAGAGGATATTTTAGCAAAAATAATATTTTTAAAGTTTAATTTCCCTCTAAATAATGTTATATAGCCGATCTTACTTAACCCCTACATTAGGGAGAAAAGGAGCAAGCCTCATTAAAATCATCGTAGCAAGGATTTTGTAAGAGTTATTCAAAAATGTAATAAAAATCCAAATTTGGAGTTGAGATTGATAACCATATTTATAAATATTATTAATTAATCCACATTTAATTTCAAGACCAAGGGATCCCACCTCTAAGTCTTCATTGTAAACCTTAAGACACTCTGCAATAGTCCAATCTTTGTTCTTCTTATAAAATTCAATGGGGAATCCATCAATGCTAGGAGCCTTATAATTTTTGATGGAATAATGACCAATCATAATGTAATCAATTGAAAAATTATTGTCAAGAGAAGTAACTTGTTCATAGGATATCTTTTTGGGGATCCTGTTAGCTCAAATTATTCTATAGAGTTTAACCTTTTGGTTAGAGTCACTCAAGGAGAATAAATTAGAGTATAGATAAAAAGGTAGTCTTAATCTCAATAAAATCCTTAAAAATCACATCACCAATATTAATTTAATTTAATTTATATTTGACATGTTTAGCCTTTATCAACTTGAATAAATACTTAGTGCATTTGTCCCTAGTTTTAACCAAGTTAGTTTAGCTCTGATTTATGCACCTTTGGAATGTATTGTTGATGCATTATAATATGATGTTTGAGAGTTACTAGTTTCACTTGTATCTCATAATTATATGGATCCTTATGAAGCATTTTTTAAAATATAATTAATTTTTCTTGAGACTCTCTATTAACTTTCCTTATTCTTTTAGCCTTTCTTATGTAAAGCTTCTTATTAATTGTTTACTTAAACCAATACACTTGTTCTAGGTGTCAATGTTAGATGAAGATTCAAAATTTGTTTTTGAAATATTCCATGAGAATCTAACCCCATATCTACATTTTTTATCCCATAGGTGGGAAACATAAACTTATACAGTCCTTTCCAATCATCCACCTTAATATCATCATGATTTATTAAAGAAAAATACATCTTAATGGGATAGTGGTATGAAATAGTAAAATGTAAAACATTAACCATATCACCCCCATCAATTGGATGAACCATAAAGTTAAATTTATTGAGGTAAAATATATCAAGTCTATAGAACACTTTCTTGGCTTTAACCTGACTATTGAACTATGTATACAAAATTCCTTTGCTAGAGGCTTTACTATTATATAGGGGATCCCTAATCTAGTGTATACATTTCTAGTTAGACCATAAAAATAGATCATTAAATTTATAGGAAGTAGGCTTACCCCATACTTATCCTCTCTCTCTTCAATCATATTAAATCCCCTCATTCCCCCTCACACACTCCCCCCCCCACCCCCCCACCCCCCCACCACCCCCCCGACAATCCATGGGATGTCTTTGAGATTAGAAGTAAGCCAATTCCAAAGTTACATTTTATATTTGTAGTAATTTAGGGCATAAAAATTACATATCCTAAAGAGATAGTTATTTTGTTTAAAAATAACCCACATGGCTCTCTGATAAGGAGAGGACCCATACTCCATAATATTTTTAGACCACACATGATTAACAAGAATATAAGCTCCACATTTTCCTCTTGAATGATTGGTAGAGAAATGCAAAGCATATGTCCACACATAGTTTAGCACAAAACCCAACTTACTACCAATTTTTTTTACTTATGAAAAAATAAATTTATGTGGTTTCTAGAGTGTATGTACTATCTAAAATTGTATTCTATCATAAGATTCAAGGCCTCTAACATTCTAATTGAATTTTTTATGAAAATAAAGTGGGGTGTTATTTTTTATGCCCTAGGGGCTTAAACCTCTATTTGTTTTGATATAACTTATTAAAACACCAAAATTTTTTATTTTCTTTACCTTTATTTTTTGAATCTTCATAACTACCTTGGGGATTAGCTTTCATCTTTTATCATCTTAACAACTATCAAGTCCTTGATTAACCAAAAAATTCACATCTACTTTAAGTTTTCTAACTCTAGTTTTGGCTTTAGTGTTTCACGAAAATTTTGCTTATTTTATTTAGAAAGAAAGTTGTAAATCTTGAAATAAGGGTGAGGTTAGTAGAACCTGATATGTTGTGCACACATTGATCTAGATTATTATGGAGACTCCTCTTTGTCTGGGGAGGATGACCTATGGATAAGAAAGCACTAAGAAGTGGTTGATTAGTTGGATACTAGGGTAGATTGCCTAACATGAGCTAGATCCAAGAAGAAAAAGCTTCCTAGGAGGATATCAATCCACACTTTTAAATGGTTAAGTTCTAAAAGCAAAAGATAAATTACTTGTATAAATAATAAAAGTTACTGAAATCAACTACAAGAAGTTCTTGAAAAGAGATAAATTTGACTAATTATATTAATAAATGATTAGATATTAATGATAAATAAATTAGATATGGTTCAAATAATAGAATGATGTTCTATGATCAGGCAAAAAGTTAGAAAGTGGGATTTGGTTAGGGTCTAATCAAATAAGCTTGCTATTAGAATTGAAACACATTGAATCAATGGTTGGGTATGACCATCGGTCGTTAGGTGACCATCAGTGGTTAGGGGCAAACCATTGGTGGTTAGGGGAAAAACATCAGTGGTTAGGTGACCATTAATGGTCACTATCAGATTTAGCTTGGGTAAAAATAAGTTTGGTTGGGAAGGTTGGAGAGAAGTTTTGGAGGGTGAGTTGGGAGAGAAACAAAGGAACTAATTATTGAAAATAGATACTTAGCTTTGCTATTAGTCTAAAGAACATTGAGGTGAGTGGTTGAAAAATTTATTTTTGGGAGAATGATGATGCCTTGGCTTTTGACTGATGAGCAACAACACTTTTAATCTTTGTCATGGTTGCTGGTTTGCTAGAAGCCTTCTTGGATTCAATGGGAGTGAGAAGAACACTTGCACAAGATCTGATGCACAAGACTTTGATGATTGCTTATTTTTACCCCTTTCACATCCTCCTCTTCTATTTATATAGGGAAAAGGGGGTGGTGAAATGAGAGGTTAAAAAACAAGTTTAATAATATGTCTAAGTTTAACATTAACATGCATTTATTATGCACATGGATCAAATAACTAAAAATAAAAAATCAAGTTGTAGTTGAGTGGTAGTTAACCCTTGAGGTGGTTAAAGGTCAACCATCGACATTTGAGGCTAACCATCAGTGGTTAAGGGTCAACCGTTGATGGTCAAGGTTACAATAAAAAAATGGCTAAGTTTAATAATTTCTTCTAATGATTGGTGGGGTAATGGTTAGGAAGTGGTCCCTAGGAGTCAAGGGGTGGTATAAAGGTTAGTGTGACATCTATAACCATAATGTATGGTTTCTAGTGTCTAAATTTTCTACTTTTTGTTATGTAATTTGTATCTTCAAGTTGAAAACCAAAAAATGGATGGTGGTTCAAAGGTTCAGCTACCTTGAGTATGGGAGGAGGTGTTCCCCCTCAAACTAGGAAGTGATGAGGTGAAACAAAATTAGGTGCAGGTTTGATAAGTGGGTAAGTGGGTGATAACGTTAGTGTTAGGTTAGGTATTGAAGTGTGAACATGCACAAAAAAGGTAATGAAGTATGATATCATAGATCATGCATTGATTAGGATGCCATAGTTGAAGTAGTTGGTAAAAACATGGTTGGCACTAGAAGGACAAGTGATAAGTAGACCAAGTGATTAGATTTAGGCATGGTGGTTAAGTTGCACTCATAAACGTAATTTTCCTAGGTAAGGTTAATGTATTTATAAGTATCTAAAGTAGGAAGTGGTCCTAGGAAGACACAAATTGGTTGGTGTGCAAAAGTAGTGCCAGTTTAAGTTGTTTAGTATGGAAATGTAGTCATTGTGGTTAAAATAACCAAAGCAAGGTCATCGTAAAACATGCAAAATGTAGGTCCAATAGCTAATATTAGGTAAATTAGTTGGTTGATTATTTGGTAGAGAAGGTGATCTCTGATGGTTGAAGGATTCGAGTAAGGTTATTTAAAATATTTTGCTCATGGGTTGAAATGAGATGGTAGGGTGCGGTAAAAAAAAAAACTAAGTAGGTCAATCATCAATGGTTAGGGTCAACTATGGATGGTCATGTAATAACTATCGATGGTTGTATTTTATCCCTAAAAGGGTGACCATAAAAGGTCTATCAAGGGTTTAATTCCTCATTATACAAACTTGTAACCCATGATGCTTTATTTAAGGCTTTATTAAAGAAAATGGTGGTGGTTGGCTTTTGAGTGAGTGAGTTACTATGGTTTATTGATTGGAGGTTCAACTAGCAAAGATGCAAAGAAGCCAAGGGATAGCATGGGGCCAAGTGGCGGTGGTTCCCAGAACTCATCCATGATGGTGGTCGAGAAATGAGGTAGGAATTGTAATTGAATTTATTTATGTTTGGTGAATTTGTTATTTGTTTGGTTGAATGTTAGTTGGTGAAACCTAGGGTTAGGGTTAGGGTTTAAAATTGGGTTTTTTTTAGTTTTTAATGTGAAATTGGTAGAGGTGGGAGAGAAAAGGCAAGATAGGTGAGGTAGGGGAGGTTTTTGAAGTAATTTGGGTAGTTTGTTGTGTTTTTCATTGATTGTTTTAGAGTTTTAAGAGGTTAGGGATAGGGTAGTTTCATCAACAGTTACCACACAATGATTATCAACAATCACTATCAATTATCACCAATCAATATGTGACTATTGAATGGCCAACATGTGGACCATTAGTAGTTAACCACCTAACCATTGGTGATTGATAGTTGATCGATGATGGTTCTAAAAGGAACCACCATTGATTGACACTCGACCATCAATAGTCAATATATAAGGTGAGGCTAGGTTAAATAGGTTAGTGATTTTGAATGTTGGATAAAGTTATTAAAGTAATAGAAACCCATGTTGTAAGGTTTAGGATAGGGTGGTATATTATATGTTTAAATAATGGGTGTTATAGGTAGGATCAAGTAAGCTTAAGGGAATATGAGTAGAAAGGGTATAAGGTTGTGGTAGGAAAAGGGTTATGGGTAGTGATTGTATAGATGAGTTAAGGTAGGTTAGGTAAAATTGAAGGTAGGTCTCAAATGTAGGTTAGATTGGGTGGATTTTATGTAATTGAGGTGATTAGGGTAAGGTAGGAGGTAAAGGTTATAGGTAGAATTCCTAGGTGATGTTTGAGAGACTAGGCAAACTAATGTACCAATATATCCTTATAGGTGAGGGAATAGTTATAGATGCATGATCGAGAGCCCTAGATAATCATTGAGGTATGTAGAGGCATAATAGACTAGGATTAAGATCATATAACTGATGTAGGCCTAGGAGGCATGAGTTACTACCAGTATGTGCCTCAAGATGCAACTACGTTAATGGTACTCATCGAGAGATAAGACCTTACCATTAACACATTCTTACTACCAACTAGAGAGATGACCATTCTACCAGAGGACATCTACCAGATATTTTAAACCTATATGAGGTGAGTTGATATACCATATCAATAGTGATGAGAGATATGGACATATGGATTATTTATATGAAGAGGACCTTGTGCTAGTGAGGTGGCATTCTAGAGGTTTTCACTACACACCATTTTACCATAGGGATAAAGATGTGAGATGGTTATTTATGATGATGGTATCCATCACATGCTATGCACTACTAAATTTGAGTAGTGGAAGATTTCCATACTTGTTGTTGGGGGTGCTTGTTGATATGTGGTTGGATCATTTAGTATTTGCATGGTCACTTGTATTATTAGTTTAGATCTATCGAGAGTTGTGAAGATACCATATGCACAAGAGATATGGGATCAACATTGGTTTTGTGTTATATTATTAGGCCTATAAACATATTAGAGCACTGAGACATGGGGGATTACCATGGCATGGTTTTATTTAGATGAATTTTAGGGTTGGTTACATGTGATAGAGATGCGATTATGCACTCATCAGACCAGTGGGAGGAGATTGAGACCTAGATTGGTATAAATATTGATTAAAGGCACTTATGGAAGATGAGGTTATTTGGTGCCCATATGTTAGATTTATAACATGGGCAAGCTACACCAGACATACTCTATCATTGCAGAGCTACAAGTGGTTTTTTAGGAGCCAAGACCATGAAGTGGAGCTCATCCCTTTTAATAGGGTGAGGAGATAGTTTGGGCTCATCCAAGATATTTTAAGGGATTTTTTGAGATATAGGAGGGAGTATGTAGAGTTCCCATTTCCTACATCAGAGCTAGAAGATGTTTTTATTGATTGTGAGGAGATACTGGTGAGGGCTAATGTTGATGATATAGGTGTCATTGATGGATACCTTGCATTGTTTCAATCACATTATGATGAAACCATTTTTAGAGGAGATGATGGTCTATAGGACATGGATATGGACATAGAGGTGGAGGGTGGTGATTAGAGAGATGAAGATGCCCTAGATAGATAAGCAATGATTGCCAAGAGGGACCAGGGAGAGGTGTAATTAGCCAAAACATATGCATCCTTATTATTAGTGACTAGGAGAGGGATGCAGTACAGGGCTAGGTGGCCATGCTTACTAAGGAGAGGGATCATTTTAGAGCTCAACTAGCTATGGTTACACAAGAGATGATTCTCTTCGATAGGTAAGAGGGTGAGTAATGATGCCTACAAGACCATTAGGGACTATCTCCATGGTGAGATATGTAGAGACAATTGAGGAGATGAGGTATTATGAGGCCTTGGTTTTCACATGCCTTCTAGATGAGCCCAGATGGGGTGAGTATAGAGTGGGGACCACCAAATGGGCTAGAAATGTGACACCAAGTTAGTGGGATGCATTTATAGGTGGACATGTAGGTTCAGGAGGTGGACAGGCTCCAGGAGGTAGTGGTGTGCTAGGGTCTTAGAATCTCATGAGACCTTATATTTCGATGTATTATATGATTTTGATACTAGTCTGTGAGCTAATGTAGCGAGCTGTATATACCCTATTGAGAGACATGTACATTATTTTATATATATATATATATATATATATATATATATATATATATGATGACTATTTATGAGTTTATGATATATAGAGGTGATCATGGTTTATGGTTTGTGTTGATGGTTATAGATGTGATGTTGCTTATGTGATGTTATGATGATTATGATGTTATGGTTTATGTGTGCTCACCTAAATAGGCATGTGATAATATGGCTATTTAATTTATGCTCATGGTGATATTTGATATTGATGTATGTTGTTTATGATATGATATGGTTATGGTTTATTGGTGACTATGTTTATGATGTATGATCATGATGATGTTGATATTTAATGGATGTTGTTTATGTGATGATGATTAGCATGTTATGTTTTTTGGACATGGCTATGATGTTTGTGATTATTATCATGGTTATGGATGACTATGTTCATGTTATGGTTATGGTTATGATGTTGATATGATTATGTTCATGATGATTCTTATCATGCCTTAAATTGATGAGTTTATGCCTCCTTATCTATGTTAGACATGTGGTGGATAACATATGTGAATGACTCATTCATTTTTGATGTATGATCAAATTGTCGTAGATATGATAGATGGTTAGTTGATGTGATTGATCACTAGATAATGTTTGATGTATGAAATGGTTAGTGCATTAAAATGTTATTATGATTAAAAAAACTTAAACAAATAAGGTAATAAGGCCATCATTACATAAAATACATGGTTTGCAGTTAAATGTTCTTAATGAATTGCATTTGTTTAGATGAAGGTGAAGTAATCTAAAAACACAAAGAGTAAGTTGGATAATGAAACTAAATGTGAGAAAATATGAGACAATCAAAAGATAAACATCTTAATGAATGTATCAACAAGTAGGTATGAGAGAAATAAGAAGAAGGCACGATGCTTCTTCATTGGCAAGGACCAAGACAAACTTAAATTAGATTAGCTTATGAACATAAGTCATTTGAATGCTTCACATTAGCATTCATTAGTTGGTTAAAAAGTTTCTTGACCACCCAATGTCAAGTAAGCTAAAAAATCCCTTGATTAGAGAGGGTATAAAGGGAAGATAAATGATAATGGAACTTTCTTATGAGACTAGCAAGCCTCTTTTATAAGTTACCAAAGATCCAATATAAACAAGTCCATGTCATATAAGGTATATAATGATAAATGTGGGAAGTATAATTATGAAAGATGATTGCGGATTTCAAAATTATTTTTACCTTTTTTTGATTTTGATAATAGGTCATTTGATTAGGAAGCTAATTAATGTGAGAAGCTTCCCATGAATTGCTATGCTTGGAAAAATGCTTTACTTAGCCATCCTTCAAGGGAGTGGTCTAAGTTTGTAAGATTTATTTAAGGCTTGTGATAGCTATCCTTTAAGGGAGTAGTATACCTTATATTGAGCAATTTTGATTAGTTTTGATAGCTATCCATTAAGGGAGATGTCTATAAATACTTGAAATGACCCACATAATATATGAGTTTTTGCTTTTTTGTGATTTTTTGATTGATTTTATTTTTGCTATTAACATGGATTTGCTTATATAGGCTTAAAATTTCACCTTGTTAAAGGCAAGACTAGAGCACAAGAGGGTTGATGAGGGGTAAATGAGGTTTAAGTGACAATGACCATGGGAATCCATTCTATAAATGGATGGAAAGTACCACGAGAACCATACTATGGGTAGAGTCATGGTACCCATTTTTAAGATTAGGTGAAGGCTGTAATGGATAATCACATGATTCAAATTTAATCAGTTGCCCTTAAAATAAGGAGATATATGTGGCTAAAAACAAGGGATGAGCTAAAGTTAGACAAAAAGTGAGGTTGATCTTGTTTAAAAAAATAAAGGATGTAAATGCAAAGCATTGAGGGGCTCAAGTTCTAGATTCCCTTCAAGAGAGGATAACCGGTAAGCTCTCAATCCATACTTATACATTATGATATAAGGTCTAAGCTGATTGAAAGAAAACTTTCCTCACTTAATTTTCTCCATATTGGCGACATGTTGAGTTTCCTTTAAGATGAGGTCTCCGTTATTGAATTCTCGCACTATCAAAATGATAGATAATGTGATGGTTGATAAAATAGATAATATTTTCAGCTTTGGTAGAGATGAGAGGAATAGCCTCTACCCATTTGGTGAAATATTTTATTGTAGTGATGATAGAATGATGTCACTATGAAGAATGGGGGTTTATTTCACTAATAATATTTAGACCCCATTATGAGAAGGGTCAAATATCCTTGGATACTTGGAGACTATGGCTAGGTGCATGATGTAAATTGGTATGTTATTGACATTTAACACACTTCTTCATAAAAATCTTAGTTGAGAGTAGGCTAGTAGTAGCCAATGTGAAGGATACATTTAGTGATAACTAGACTACTAAAGTGTCCTCCATGAATCCCATCATGTGTTTCCCTAATAGCATGAGAGGCTTCGTGATTGTATAGGCAATGAAAGAGGAGACCATCAAAGTTGTGTTTATAAATAATTCCCCTAATATGGTATAATGTGAGGTGCTCTAAATAAATGATTTTCAAGCATTCCTAGAAAGGTTGGAAGGCATGATGGTAAGGTTGAGATAGTTGAAGGTCTGTTGATACCAAAGGTCGGGTTGGGTCTCCTCCACATTAAAGATGGTAGGAGAGTCTATTTTGATATAATAAGGCTCAATAAGTCTATGGATAATGATATATATCTTGAAGTTAGAGGGTGCATATGGGATTTAGGAAGTGAGAGAAGCCATCATATCGACAAACTTGTTCATAGATCACATGAGTGGTTTGGATACGATAGTGTTCAAACGATGTTAAGAGTCATCAAATAGCTATTTTTACTATTATAAAACATCATTATTTCATTCATAAGAGCCATTGATTTGATTGACCATGAGTTGAGAGTCACCAAAGATGATTATTTTGACTCCTAAGGCTAAAGCAATTTGGAGACCTATCACTAGGGATTCGTACTCAACCATATTCTTGGTACATTCAAAATCTAGCTTGAAGGATAAAGGAAGAGGTTCACCATGAAGGGGGATAAATATGATGCCATAACCACAACCACATTAACAATTTGATCCATTGAAGAACATGGTAACTTGATAGGTAAAGTCTACTTGAGAAAGGATCAGATGGACTTATCATGAAACTCAAGAGGGGAAGGTTGATTATTTGCTAAAGGTGATAAAAACAATTGGTTAGTAATAAATTATCCTTTAATTGAATTATAATGGAGGAATTTAAGGTCAAACTCAGTTAAGATCATGAACCACTTAGCCATATGCTAGTTTTTGTATGGCTTATAGTGCATATATTCGAGCGGGTCAGTATTGGATATGACATAGGTCTTGTGGTTGAGAAGGTAGTGGTAAAGTTTGGTAACCATGAAGACCAAGGTGAGGCAAAGTTTTTCATTATGGGTGTAATAAGTCTTGTACTTTATAAGCATATGAATTATGTAGTAGATGACTTGACTTTTATGCTGCTCATCTCAGTGGGCCAACATTGCCCCTAAGGAGTGGTTGGTGGTGTAAATATAAAGATAAAAAGGTTGATCTTCTTTGGGAGGAATAAGGATGGGAGGAGACAAAGGTACTCTTTAAATGAATCAAATGTATTTTGATACTTTGTGTCCACTTAAAATATAGATCCTTCTTTATAAGGTGGTGGAAAGGTTGGCATCGATCCAAGAGCTAAGAGATAAAGCAACAAATGGATTGGAGCTTCCCTTGAAAGCTGTATAGTTGTTTGAGGTGGGTGGGAGGAGGCATGCCAAGGATTATTTTGATTTTGGTAAGGTCAACTTTGATTCCTCAAAGGGAGATGATAAAACCAAGGAGCTTTCCTGATAAGACCCCAAAGATACACTTCTTAGGATTAAGGTATACATGGTAATGGTTGAGGCTTTCAAAGATAATATTAAAAATGGCCAAATGATCTTTACAACATTTATATTTCCCAAGGAGGTCATCAACATAGTATTCTATAATTTTGTGAATAAGGTCATGGAAGATGTAGGTCATAACAGGCTAGTAGGTTACACCAACATTCTTCAAACCAAAGATATGAACCTATAATAGAAAGTTCCCTAGTGGGTGATAAAGGTGGTTTTGTGATAATCTTCGGGAGTAATTAATATCTGATTATAACCCAAGAACCCATACATAAGAGATAACATATCATGGCTAACTATAAGATTAAAAAGCTGGTCAATGCTTGGTAATGGAAAGTCATCTTTTGGGCAAGCGAGGTTAAGGTCATGAAAGTATACACAAATGCAAAGTCCCCCTATGGATTTGGTGACAGGGATGAAATTTGAGACCCATTAGGGATAATCAATGGGTTTAATGAAATTTATGGATAGGAGGCATTGAAGTTCTTCTTTGATGAGAAGGGCTATGCAAGGGTGCATCCTATGAAGTTGTTGCCTAAATGGCTTGGCATCATGGTTGGTGATGATATTATGGGTGGTGATGAAAGGGTTGATTTTTGGCATGTCACTATAAGACCAAACAAATGCTATGCTATGGTCTTATAGGAAGGAGGGGAAATCCTAAAGCTCCTTAGAATTTAGTGATTGGCTGATTTTGATAATGCATGGGTTATCTGGAGTGCCCAAGTTGATATCGATAGTGGATTCATTCAACATGGTTGAAGTTTTAGGAGGAAGGGACCTATGGATAGAAGAATCTTTGACACCTAGATAGGTAAAAATTGAATCATCATCCTAAAACCAAATAATATTAATGGTAGGAGAGTCATCTCTGACCTTCTCCAAATGAGTCAAAGGAATGGATATAGTCTCCCCTTCCTTTTGATAAGTTAGAGGTCCAAGGCTGATCATGTTGATGAAAAAAACTTAGGGGGATGATGTAGAAATCCCTAGATGTTGATGGTGGAGTGGATGGTGAGGATGGGATTTCCTCATCAATGATGGTAATGGGAGGTGAGTCTAGTGGTTATTTAGGTGGAGTGAAACTGAGACCAAATATTTCATGAGGATTTTGAGTCTTACATGGAGGTAACTCATGTGGTCCATTTTCATACCGACCTAGACCAAATCCCTTTACAACACATCTATGGAGGTATGTCTTAGTAAACTCCAATTTATCTAGGTAGGAGAAATTGAAGGTGAATGGTTAAGGAGAAGGTGAGGTCAAGGAGGTGACAAGTGGTTGATCGAGTCCCCCATAGATAAGATTTGTTTTGAGATTGGGAGGTCCAAAAAAAATAGTGGTTCCAGTATTGGGGTCATAACTAGGGTTTTGGTCAAGGTTCCCATAATCTTGGGGAGTAGGGAAGGCATCCAAGGCCAAGAGGTGATATTCCCCAAGTGAGAGATGTTGGAATGTAGATTCCAAGGGGTCCTTTGTGGGGATTTGGGTAGAAGGAATGGATGAGCTAGTCAAGGCTTGGTTGGTAGAAGAAGTGGAATCATCATTGTTGATGAAGACTTGGTAGTGGGAAGGAGGAGAACATCATTGGGGTAGTACATCATATTTCATGATGTAAACAAACTTAGGTCAACTTGTATCATAATTACTTGAACCTCATGTTTGAATTTGATGCACCTATGTAGGGTGGATGGTGTGCAATTCATGTAATAGATCTAAGGGCATCCAAGCAGGACATTGTATTAGAACTCACCATCTACTATGTAGAAGAGCTTAGGAAGCATGAGAGGTCCTAAATGGATGTGGAGGATGACAATGCCTAGGGTTGTTGTCATATTGTCATTGAAGGAATGGAGTATTGTTATGGTTTTTGACATAATGTTCTCTAGTAGTTTTAGTTGGTCATAAGTGTGGGAGGAGATAATGTTGATGATAGCCCCCCATCAATCATAACTTGCTTGATGCATGTCTAGTTGATATATGTGATAATTAAGAGGGGAAGATCTAGATCTTGGGGATGAATGGAGGTTATTTTTGATTATTTAAAGGTAAAAAGGGTGGAAAGGTGGAGGGATCTGACAAAGGCTACTAGAGGTTATATATCTTTGGGTTGGACTTATATAGACTATAAACTTCTATCATTGCCTGGTGGTAATGGGTTGAGGTATTGATTAGTTCATATAAACTCATCTTCATTGGTGTTTGGTGAAGTTGATTGAGAACTTCTCTTTGGATTGACTTGGAAGGGTTGGATTGAGAGGTACCTAAGATAGATATCTTAGGTTTAGGATAAGGTGTGGATGGTTGGGTTTGGTTGAGTGGTTAGATGGTAAAAGAAGGGTATGTCCATAGAAAGGATGCCTTTGCCTTCCCCTTATCATTTTGTTAGGCTTGTGATTGTGTGACCACATGGATGGTATGTATCTAGGGAAGAGTTGGGCTAGAGGACTGCTTTGGTTCCTCATCACTCTAAGATGAGAGTGTGAGAGCAGGTAGGTTTGGGGTGATAGGGTGTGGTTCCTAGAGTGGATATGGGGTTATGGGTGGCTCTTTTGGCAATAGGTTATTGTCAACATATAGTTGATGGACTAAAACTTGTAGAACTTTACAGTTATCTATATCATGTCCTAAGATTCTATGGTATGAACAAACTAGGTTGTCATCAAACTAGGATGGCTTTGGACTATGGGGGTCAAATGGTTTGATGGGAAGTAAATTCAAACATGAAGCTTGTAATAACCTTTGAAGGATGGTTGAGTAAGACTCAAGTAAAGGTGGAAAGGATGTTGGAGTTTTGACTTTTAGGGTGGAAGCTTTCTTAGGAGTAGGCTTAGTAGTGGGAGTTTTGGGTAGTGGATTACTCTTGGTGATTGGTGGTTTAAAGGCCAAATTTTTAGAAATAATAGGCTTGGTAGTGGGTGGTTTGAAAATAGAAGGGTTAAAAGTAGGATATTTGCTGGTAGAGGGTTTGGAGGCTGAAGACATAGAAAGATTAGTTAGAGGTGTAGCTAGAAGATGAGGCTGGGTTGGGTTGTCTTTGGGAAACATGTTTTTTTAATCATAGGATGAAGTCCTAAGAGGGAATAAGGATGTAGTCCTAAAATGGAAGGTAATGTAGAAATAAGTGGCAAGGTTCTATATTTTAGGATCTTAGGTGGCTTCTCCTTCTTAGTTGGCTTGATTTGGGGTTCCTTTGATGGGCTAGGTGGTGCCAAAACCTAACTTTAGTGGAGGGTGAGCAAGGCTCTAAGTAGGGAGCATGCCTAGGTTTTTGATGGGTTTAGTTGTGATGGGGGAATCCACTTGGGATATTTTAGGTGGAGTTGGTTTGGTCAGTTCAACTACAACTTGAGGGGTATAGGTTTTTAAAGGTTTGGTTGGGGTGATGGTTTCCTCAATAATGAGTTCACTAAGAACCATGTTAATGGTATGGACCTCATGGTTGTGAGAGGATTTTGCTCTATTGTTTCATTGTTTGTGGAAGGGGCATGGTTGGGGAATGGCTATCTAAAGATGTCAAGTGATTGATTTGGGGGTGTATTGGGGTTATCCAACATAGGTTCCCCTTTGTAAATCAGATTTTGGACAAATTTTTTGAAAGTGTTGCACCTACTAACATCATGGCTAATGACATGGTTGAAGGCACACAATTCATTCTCCTTATACCAATTAGGTACATGGTCAGAAGAATTGAATTGTTATAGAGGTTTGATTGGTGGGAGTTGTATGATAAATGTTTTTAATAACTTTTCCAAGACTAAAACATATGACTCCCCTAGAAAAGTAAATTATTTATTGTTGTTGTGATTTTGGTTTCTAGTTTTTTGATTAGAGGAATTGGAAGAGTTAGGTTGGTTAACAATTAAAGGAGGAGAAATTTTAAGGACATCCACATTTATGGTTCCCTTGTTTTTGGTGTTAGTGTTAGTTTGATTGTTAGGTTTGGAGGAGGAAGCCTCATTTTATTTGAAGGTGGAATTCTTTTTTCTTAATTTTAATTCCCTCTCATCAATGGCTCTATTCTCTAACTTTTGTGCCATTGTGAAAGCTTCATCAAAGGTCCTAAAAGTCTAAATCCATAAGGTGGGGGAAATTTTTTGGCACAAGCCTGAGCAAAGAGATCAATGAGCTTAGGTTGGGGCAAAGAGAAAGAGAGTTGATTTATCAAGATCTTCCAATGGGCTATGAAGTCAACAATGGATTCATTGTCAAATTGCAAGATGGAGTAAAGATTGGTTATGGAAACTTTCTTAGAGATGTTTATGGAAATTTGATCTAAGAAGGTTTGAGCTAGTTGGGCAAAAGAAAAGAGGGAGCGCTTAGTGATAACACTATACCAATCTAGTGCTAGACCAGATAGAGACATGGGAAAGGTGAGAAGAAGGAGAGCATCATCATAGGCAATCAAATAGAAATAATGCCTAAATTTTGTTAGATGTTTTTGAGGGTCTTCCTTGCTTTGAACTTTTGAAAATTTCAAAAGTTCCCATTGAGGAGGATAAGGTTGAATGGGGACGGATGAATGAATTTGTTCATTGCATATTTGGTCATATGATAAGAGGTTATGGGTACCAAAAATAGATGATTATAAAGTAGTCATTTTATCCATACACATTTTAATAATATCCATTTATGGTTGTGTACCCCCATAGTTTTAGGGAAGATCATGTTGGGTTTGAGTAGGTACAACATAAGGATAAGTAGCAAAATGTTGGGAGATTGCCACATATTGGTGTGTGGACATGGGTGGTTGGGAGGATGTCATGAATGGGTAAGTGGATATAGGAGTTTGGGTAGAGGATGGAGCCATATACCCCTGGGGGTTTGGAATATAGATTGGATTGGGTGCAATAGGAACCTATTAAGGCATTGACATGGGTTGGGTTGGAGGTATGGTTGGGTTGATAGGTTGAGGATGGGTAGTAATCTTAGTACTAATGGGTGGAAGGGTAAAAGGTATGGGAACCACCAAACTCTAGAATGGATTGGAGGTAGGTGGGTTAGAAATAATAGGAAGGGTGGTAACACTAGTAGAAGGTATTCTTATGGTAAGTGGAGTATGGGTGGCTAAATGCTAGGTTGTTCTAATGTTGGAAGAGTTGTGGATTGGGGTGGAAGGTGTTTGGGTGTTGGTTGGTTGGATGGGTTGGTTTGGTCAGTGGTATTACATGGATTATTGGTAGAAAAGGATGTTTGGGTGATCAAGGGTTGGGTGGAGGTAGTAGAGGTACTACTTATAAGGTGGGATGACATACCATAGGGTGGGTTAGTAGGTGATATTGAATTAGGGGTATGATGGGATATGGTGTTAAGGTAATGTTGAAGGGCTATGGGGTTGTTATCCAAAAAGGTGGTGAAATCCATATCACCTTGGGAAAATGTTTAAGGGATACTAGGACATTGAGAAGGATGAGGAGAAATATCTACATTTGAGACGTACTCCATAGATGAAGGAGAAGAGGAAGATGGATGATTAGGAGGCAGATCTTGATTTGCTTCATCTCTTAGTTGTTGCCTAGTTAAAACCATGTAAATAAGGGAAAAAGGAAGATATAAATAATTTCAAAACTCAAAATATAAGTAATTAAAATAAAAATATCTCAAGGAAAGTAATGCATACACTAATGTGCATTAAAATCCAAGGATACTTTATTATCTCTCTTTAGGCTTATGCCTCAATTTTAAATAAGTTATGAAGATCAACTTGGGTTTGTAGAGTAGGTACTAGAAGAAGATATCTAAGGATGGTTTTAGGTAGTTAAAGGCTCTCAAGATCTATACTAGAACTTGGTATGTGGCTTGATATTTGGGCCTACCCTCTCACTTCACACACTACAATGATAAAGGTGTTAGGTGCTTAGCCAAGATATACTAAGTTGCTAGAGATATACTCAACCAACATACTAAGTCGGTTCTCCCCTTAGTGGTGAAATCCAAGTAGGATAGTCAAGGAAAGGTAACCGCTAGGTGATGAAATCACAGTTAGGCCTTATGTCAATGTTTTTATGCTTGATTAGGTGTAAGTGGTTTGGTCTTATGTGTGTGATAAAAGTAAAGATATGATTAATTCACTTGATTATTTAAGATATGTTAGCTAAAACAAGTAATCAAACAATGTATGTAGTTAATTTTAATCCCAAAATAAAATTTTGATTTCATTGTATGAGCAAAAAACAAGAAGTACCTAGATGCAAATATGAACCCAAAAAAAGACTCAAGGGTCCTACTAGGCATGCATAATGTTTCACATAATTTTTTTAAATTTTCTTTAGAAAGAAAGTTGTAAAACTTGAAAGAAGGGTGATGTTAGTAGAACCTAATATGTTGTGCACACGTTGATGTAGATGATTGTGGGGACTCCTATTTATCTAGGGAAGATGAATTGTAGATAAGAAATCACTAATGAAATGGTTGATTGGTTGGATACTAGGGTGGATTACCTAGCGTGAGCTAAATCTAAGAAGCATAGGATTCCTAAGAGCTGTCGATCCACACTTTTAAATAGTTAAGTTCTAAAAGTGAAAGATAAAATACTTGCATAAATAATAGAAGATACTAAAATCAAATATCACAAGTGTTCGAAAAGAGATGAAAATAACTAATTATAAAATACATTATTAGATATTAATGCTAAATAAATTAGATGTGGTTTAGACAAGAGAGTGATGTTTTGTGATCAAGTAGAAAGTTAGAAAGTGGGATTTGGTTAGGGTCTGATAGGTTAAATAAGCCTTCTATTAGAATTAAAACACAATGGCCATCAATGGTTGGGTATAAACATAAATTGTTAGATGACCATTAACATTTATGTGACCTCTGGTAGTTAGGGGAAAACCATTGGCAGTTAGGTGACCATTGATGGTTATTATTAGATTTGGCTTGGGTAAAAAGAAGTTTGGTTAGGAAGGCTAGAGAAAAGTTCTAGAGGGTGAGTTGGGAGAGAAACAAAAGAACTAATTACTAAAAATAGATATTTATCTTTGATGTTAATCTAAATAACATTGAGGTGAGTGATAAAAACTTTATTTGTGGGCCCTGAAGCAATTCTAGCAAAGTGACAATGCCTTGGCTATTGATTGATGAGCAACAACACTTTTTATCTCTTTCATGGTTGATGGTTTGCTAGAAGCCTTCTTGGATTCATTGAGAGTGATAAAAACACCTACACAAGAAGATTTGATGCACAAGACTCTGATGATTGCTAATTTCTCCCCCTTTCACCTCTTCTTCTTCTCTTTATATAGGGTAATGGGAGTGGTGAAACAAGAGGTTCAACAAGCTGTCTAATTTTAACATTAACATACATGGATTATGCACATGAATCAAATAGTTAAACATTAAAAAAACAAGTTGTAGTTGAGTGATAGTTAACCCTTGAGATGGTTAAAGGTCAATCATCGATGGTTAAGGCTAACCATCAATAGTTAGGGGTTAACCATCAACAATTGAGGTTATAGTAAAAAATGATTAAGTTTATCCATTTCTTATAATGATTGAAAGGGTAATGGTCAAGAAGTGGCCCTAGGGGTCAAGGGGTGGTATAAAGGTCAGTGTGACATATAAAACCATAGTGTATAGTTTTCTAGTGTCTACATTTAGCTTAGGAAAAAGGGCCAAAATCCCCTAGAGGGGTGGAGGGATATTTATCAGATAAGGTTATATCCTTCCATTTATATTAACATGGGAGGTGGGAAATATCCATGAAGGTAGGCCTTTTATCCAAAGCTGTCAAGGGTTCACTATTAGGGTCTAACCAAACATCAGGGTTATATATATTAGAACTAGGTTAATTGGAAAAAAAGATAACATATTCATTAAAATTCCTCTCAACTAACATATTTTTATCATAATACTATTCATATTTTTTCAGCTCTACATATTTACCCACAATGATACCACCCACTGGAGAGGAAAGAGGTTCTGACAACCCAATAGGATTACAGGAAGGTCAAGGGTCACGGTAGGAAGAGAGACATCAACCTAAAAATTTACCTAAAAATAATCTATAGGGGACAAGGTGGGAAAAATCTCACTATCTTTGACAAATTTTAAATGAGGATTATCTTTCATAACAACATTAAAGTCTAGGATACTAAACATTTCACTAACAGATTTAGACCTCTTATTTTGGGCACCTATTTCCCCTTCTAACTGAACCTTACTCTCCCTTTTATTGAGGATATGATATTTATTTTTAATATGTCCATATTTATTGAAAAACAAACATGACTTATGACCCAACATTCCATTAATTGGGCAAGAGAAAGACACTTATTTAAGCTTAAAAAAATGGGTTTTAGGGAAAAACTTTCATTAGCTATAAAGAAACTAAAACCCTCACATGTATATGAGCTCAATATAGTTTGGTATCCTTAATTATTAAGAATTAACCTAAAGGTTTGAGCACTTGTGGAAGGAAATTCCAAAATTTAATGGGCACTTTTTTAATATCAATCCATCTAGGTGTAGTCTAAAAAACAATATCACTACAGCCTAGATTAGGGTTCAAAGGTATTGCCCTAAATACTGATTCACCCAAATTCCATATAGGTTTACTTATGGTTCATATTTTCATGTTATTTTTTTATAAACCATAAAAACTCCTTTCTAAATCATTATACAGAAATTGACATAAAGACCCAAATTCTTTTCCCAAATAGAATTCAACCAGTTGTCAAAAAAAAATTAGATGGCATAAAATTTCTATTAAGATAGACAATTTTTATCCAATATTATTTAATCTAATTTCATCCAACTTAAAATCACTATACATGGCCTCATTAAGGCAAAATGTGAGGGTTTTTAACAAGTCAGGGGACATACGATTTTTCTCATCTATTTGTTGGTCATCATTGTGCTTCTCTAAATTGAAGCCATTGAAAGTAAACACAAATTATTTCATATGATTAGGGTTTTCCTCAGACCATAGGATATCACTAAATAAATTATTACCCTATATATGATCATAGCTGACTGAGTTTTGCATACCCAAATTAATGCTTTTGTTAGGAAAATCTTTATTAGGATTTTTGTCCTCGAAGCCTTCATTAATGGGCACTCCATTTAGTAAAATCTTAAAAAATTCCACTTGAACGTATTAAATTACATCAATAGTAGCCTCCTTAAAATTAATCAAGGAAGAAACACATGTAAAAGCTCTCATTTACCAAATATCAACCTTATCACAGAGCCCGAGGCACACCAACACCTAAAACAAATAAAATAAAATCCACAGAAAAGAAAAGACAACCTAAGCAAGAAGGGGAGTCAAAAAAATTAAAAAAAACAAAAAAAAAACATTAGATACCAAGGAATATTATCACCAATAAGACCAATAATACAAATAAGAACTAAGGAATACAATAAAAAAACTTGAAGAGTCATTAATGGAGGAAGATTCTTCATTTCCCCATATGGAAAGCTTTAGGCGTCCTAGCTCTCTAACCTCCTCAAGTAGGTGAATAATATTAAATTTATTATTTTAAAAATACCTAAATAAATCAAATAAAATCAATCAAGTAGAACTAAAATCCAAGAGGTGAAAGTAAGAAGAAGCAGGAAGAGAGGGATTCATACCTAACCTAAAACTTCCCTCAGAATTGTGCACACACTATGGTGGAAGGCCTTGATATGTATGGTGATGTCATCATGAATAAACCCATGTATTATTTTTGAGATGGAAAAAAAAATAAAAATCAAGGGATTGGTGTAAAAAAATAACACAATAAAACATAATTGAAGAGGCTATAATAATGATATATAAATTGTGAGTGAGCCTCGAGAAGGAAACCAAAATACAACCAAAGCATGTAAGAATAAAAAAAAGGTAACTTTAAAATTAAAAAAATAATGTCAAAATTAGAATAAGCTAAAAGAAATTAAATAATATTTTCTAAAAATCCATGTGTAAGATATATAAGAAATAAAAAAAAAGCAAAAACAAACAAGCAAAATAAAACTATGTACATATAGATTATTTGGTTCAAGCACATGGGGCTAGTAGGTAAGGATAACCAATAAAACCATATATCTAACCATATTGCATATAAGTAGATGAAATAATGTCCTCATGGCTTAGATTTGGATGTCATGAAACCCATGAGTCCAATAAAGATAATGCGTTATGATCTTCACCATAATCATCAACACTATAACATGCATCATTATTGCCATTATAATCATCTCTATTGAAAATGGTTGTATTATATTTTTTTAAGTTGTATTTTACTTTATTTGAATGGTAGGTTATATAATGATTAGATATTTGGTAGGTGCTTTATTTTTAATAGGCACATGAGGCTATGATAATATTAATTTGGTCCATGGATGAGTAAGTATTTACCCTTTAGGTGCACTTGTTTGAAATTGTATGATTATATTTTTTGGGAACTCTCTAGGTGACACCTTATGTTGGATTTATGTGGGAGGTTCATAATTAGTGCCTTGATTGGTAATCACTTTAATATCATGGAAAATTTTCAAATAATAATGTAGTTTTTATGGATTTCCTTTCATTTAATTAAGCAAGGGTTACCTTATAAATACGTCATATGTTCCATTTCCAATAATACATGAAACCCAACAAATAACATTTTAGAATAAATAGTGACATGTAAGGTAGTGATACCAAGGGGCATCCTAGTTATGGTATTGTATTCTTTAATAATATTGGTTGTATTGGATAAATCTATATGTGTATATATAATGTTGGTGTAAGTATTAAAATTAAATATTTATAGCATCTTAATATTGTACATTTGATAAATACCAATCAAATATTTACCATTGCTACTGAAAGGCTCACATTCATCATCTCATTGTGCCTAAATGGTTATGTTATAGTCTAAACCTTATTATTCTAATGACCTAGAGAACATGTGCACTACAAAAATCTTAAACATTGATATATATCCTTCACTACCATTTATAGATCCATATATATTTTCTAGCCTTATAGACATGACCGACCACAGAGGGACACTAACATTGATGCTAGTGTCAAAATTCTTATATAGTTTCTAATGACCTAAATTCATCCAAATTAATTTTTTTTTGAAACATATGGGTTGGCCTATTTGTCTTATTAAACCCTAAAATTATATACTTTCAAAAAGTGTAGTATAAATACAAGTCTAAGCATTTTCATTAATCATATAGAAAATACCAAGCAAACACATATCCAAGTTTAGTCAATCAATTTCACAACTGAGTTATACTACCATATTCCTTCTTATTTTCATATTAGTCATAGGATAAATCATAAAAAAGGTTTGAATCATCCAAAAAGTATCCCATGAGTGATATTTGTCAAGTTACAAGCTAGATCATTACTTGCATATACATATATCATATTACACCATTGTTCACACACAATCCCACACATATGGGAGAACTACATAAGTCGAAGGCCCTCCTTGGAGTATTGAATATGTACGTAGCGATTATGGACAAAGGGGTCTTTAAGTTTAGTTCAACACCATGAGCCCACTAAACTATTTTTGATAAACACATCCCAAGGGTGAACAAGGGTGAAGAGATAAGGTTTGATCCATAAGATACCATATACAACCTATGTTCCAGATCTAAGTACATAAATAAAAAGGTGATATAAAACCTAGAATAATGAAGTTGGTTTCATCATAATATAGTGCATATTTTGTACTAGATAATAGTGTCATAACATAGATAATAGTGTTAATGGTAGTGTCCCAATATTGATGATAGTGTCTGTGGCTCTAAAAACATCATTTTTAGAATTTGATGAATGTCTCAGTATCCTAATCCTATAAAATTCTACCTATGTACAAATCATATCCACCTATGAATTATAAATATAGATAAGTATCATTTCTCCTTGGCATTGCAATAAATAGAACATATTTAAAATTTGGTACTTTTTATATTTAATACATCTGAGTATTTTAATTTATAATATTCATTTATCTAAGTTTGAAATTAATTGGCTTGATTTAGAATAGTTTTATTCATCCTTGTGTATAGGATATTCTACCCCCTTAACCCTTCATATCATATTTCTAAAAAAAGTTAAACATTTGGTTAACCCAACCTCTAAGTCTTCTTGATCAAAAACCTATTTTTACCTAGGTTTTCCTGATTTATGATTTCTAAATTATTACAATCTTAAAATTAGACTTGTATTTAGTATAAAGGAATTAATCATGTTTAATATGGATACGTCTAGTACTTATATCATTGCACAATATATGATGGTAATTTTTACTTTTTATTTCTCATACATTGTTAAATCAATCAAAGATACTCAAATGGAGGAATCAAATTAATCAATATAAAGTGAGTGTTTTAAAATAGGATCATAATTTAATCTCTCTTTACGACTCTTATTGAAATAATATTGAACCTCTTCCTCCTCCTCACCCTAAGGAGGGTGATAGATACCATCCCTTTAACTAGGTCCAAGATATCAATTTTCCAAGTAGTAAGGTGGCTCATCCTATGGTTTCAAATGAATGTAATCAATACATCCTTCATCTACCCCCTCCACCTCCCATATCTCCTCTAGATGGTGTGTGTATTCATATTCAATCTTAAGTACATAGGGTTTGTGTTTGTGAATCCATACAAGATCAAATCACCACTATGAGCAAGTTTATAGAAGAGTTGCAAAAGAATTTTAGTTAAAAGATCACATTATTGGGAAACAAGATTACATACCTAAAAAATCCAAAATAGGCTAGTGTTAATCATGTGTTTCCATCTTCATTTAGCAATGTTATACCCAACAAGGTTTCATATCCAAATTAAAAGCTACAATAAAATACATCTAAAACAAGTGATTCAAATAGTATACCAAAGGATAATAAGAGTCCAAGTGAAATTCTATGAGAAATGCTTTGAAATATAGTGATAAAACTACCTTCTCTACATCATGTAAAGAAATAAAAAATACTATTGTGCATATAATATAATGCATGTGCATCATACAAATTGTTATTTGGGTTTGAAGCACAAAATATAAAGTATATTTGATAGTGGTGATCCTATAATAGATACATCACTCAAGAAACCCACTCACATTATTAGTACCTCTCCTAAAACACAAGTGCCAAAACAAAAAATATGGCTACTAAAGGATAATGTGTAGAAAAAATAGTTGTAAATGAACAAATTAGAGAAATAAAATATTCAAAAGGTAAATCTAGACCAAGTAATGTTATAAAGTGATCAACATGAAATGATAAAAATCTATCTCTTAATAATGATACTCTGCTTTCAAAATAATATGGTTTTGGAAAACAATATTTACAACACTTTGGTTATCATGTTCAAGGATAGGGAGAACATTCACAATGCATCACTCATCCTATATCCACAACTAATCATAATGATTGTAGAGGGTTATGATATATTTTCAATTCTAATGTAAATCATTCAAAGATGCATATTAATTGTTTTAATAAAAAAGAACAAGAACCTACAAATGAAAACATGTCCAAGGAAATTACATAAAAATAATAAGAACGGGTATAAAAGGAACACTTAAAAAAAAACAAGACATACATCAAAAGGATAATGTTACACGTGTTCCTTAATATGAAGTAATCACAAATCATTCCTCAAAGCATCAAATCATTTAACCTTGAATATATGGAAAACAAGGTCAAAATATCATAGTTGATCAAACTTGTGAATTTAATATATGTATCTAGAAATTATTAACATCTCTAGGATATGGCATGGAGCATGTGAATAAAGCTATTGCATCTAATTTTTATGTCAGATCTATTCAATAAAATGTCATACTTGGATCTAATCATGCTCTATTGTACTACATATAAAATTTTAAACTAAATATAATGCTATGCTTGGAAAACCATGGTCACTAACAACAAAAAAAAATATATATATATCTGAAATAAAGATATCAAGTAAAATTTTACCAAAAGAACATGATACACCTTCTGATTTTTCTATGCCAACATATGGAACATTTTGTTCAAGAAATATTATTCATTTACTACTCACAAATTTTCATTCTCATCTTGAGATCATTAGATAGATTATGCTATTTTTATCAATAACTTAAAAATTCAAAAAAAATAATTATTCAATAAAATACAAAAGCATTCAATTAATTCAAAAATACAAAAATTATTCAATGTTCCTATGTTTATTAACTCCTTGGAACCTATGTTGTTTTCTTCATGTTAGTATATAACATATCATTTCATTTATATACACATACATGTTTCACACATCTTTGAGTGTGATACAAGTATACCACAAACACATGATATATGCACATACAAATATTTGACATCTCCTCTACATGTGTCATAGAGTATGTTGGGGGCATCTAATTCTTTGATCACATTTGATACATGTCACACATTATTTATGATCATTTATAAATTATAATGTTTGATATTATATACTAACATTTACACATTATATCCATGCTCATATATTTCAAAATATACTTGATATGTTATGTTACATGTCATTTTTTGCTAACACATATATGCATGGACTAGTATGATGTGTTTATGCTGGTTATTTATACTTCTTTTAATGCCATTTTCACTTCCCTGAGTGTATTTCATTATTTGATATTATCTTAGTTGTGAGACATTTAAATATATTCCTTGCCTATTGGCCCCTATTCCATTGTATATTGTTTAGATATTTGAATATGTCAATCAATTTTGATTGGAAATTCAAATATATCATTTCCTTTGATTGTGTGGAATTTGATCATGCCTCTTATATGAGTTATCCTTAGACCATTATTTTGAATTAAATTAAGTGCTCTTTTGTGTGTGTTTGATTATGTTTTCAGCTTGTACTGTTACTTTTTAGATGCTACCATGATCTATATCATGCATCTTAGGGCTTGATGTGATCACATATTACACACTTCATTGATATATCTATGTATAAATGTTATTACTATATGATACATGATTCATACACAAATGATATGGTTATCTTATCCATTTTAAGGTAATGTAACTACAATATTCTATTTTCCTTACCTCCAAAGGGGGCATATCAGTGGGAGCATGTTATAAAGACATGACCTCCACACTTAGTTTTCAACATCTCTAGATTTTAGTTGGGGCATGTTATAAAGACATGACCTTCACACTTGTTCAGTTATCATTATCTTTGTATTTTAGTTGAGGTATGTCACAAAGGCATGACATCCATAGATAATCAATTTTCAATATCTCTAGATTTTAGTGGGGGTGTGTCACAAAGACATGACTTCCACACTTGTACAATCTCTAGTATAGTTACATGATCCAGATATACACTTGGGTCAGAATCCTATACATTGCATTAGATTTTCACAAGATTTGAAACATAGCTTTTCATATTTATGACACATATAATTCAATTTGAGACATATTAGAGATGCATATTCCATGATAGTGCACCAAAAATTATAAAATTTACCAATTAAATATCCAGATTACTATCACCAACAAACACCATTTTATACCAAGTACTGTTATCAAACCTTTTATGTCTATAGTAGTTGGTTATATTTATAGGTTAAATTTATTAAATCATTTAAACTCACCATGTTTATAGGTTGGGTTCATTAAATCACCCAATATCACCATATTTAAAGGATGATTTGATTAAATTACTCACCCTCACTATATTATATATATTCATAGTTGAGTTATGTGATTGAGATTTAATGATCTCAATGGTTATGTAAAATTCATCCTTACACCATATTTGGGGGATAAGAGATTCCAATTTTGAAGGTTCAGGTCTAAATCTCTATCAGATCCAATGCTTCATAAGGAAGCATCTTTACTAAGAAAAATATAAAGGGGTAACATGCTTGCATCGACACACGTGTATCAATTCCTTTCTCTCTTTCCTTCAAGAATTTAATTTATTTCACATTTTAGATTATATACACTGAGTTATATTATAATATATTCTTGGTTATAGGTCATACACTAGAAAAACATTCAAACAAAGGCAAAGTGTGTTGTACACACCCAAGTGCACATTTATTTCCTTTACCCTAGTAATTTCATACTTATGCATTACTAGATTAAAGGGAGGGGGGAAATGTAGATATTAAAATTGAATATTTATGGCATCTCAATCTTGTACATTTGCCAAATATCAATAAGGGCTCCACCCTTTAGTTTTAGACCTTCCCACTGCTGAAAGGTTCACATTCACCATCTTAATGTGCCTAAATGATTATCTTATAGTCTAACCTTTATCATTTTGATGACCCAAACCACTTGTACACTAAAAAAATATTAAAACTTTATATGTATCCTTCATTATCAGTTACAAATTTGTACTCATTTTATAGCCTTATAGACACTACCAACCACAGAGGGATACTAACATTGACACTAGTGTCTAGATCCTTATCTATTGTCCAATAAAATAAATTCATCCAAATTAAAAATTATTCAAAACCTATGGGTCAACCTATTTGTCTTATTAAACCTACCTTGAGAAACTTTCAAAATGTGTGGTATTTATACAAGTCTAAGCTTTCTCATTAATCATCTAGAAAATATCAGGCAAGCACTTATTCAAGCTCATTAAATAAATTACAAAAATAAGTTCTACTACTCTATTACTTCCTATTTTCATACCAATCATATGAGAAATCATAATTTTTTTTTTGAAGCATCCAAAGAGTAGCCCATGAGAGGTATTTATCAAGTTACAAGCTATATAATTGCATGCATCTACATATAACATATTACACCATTATTCACACACTCCCACATATATGGAATAACTACATAAGTATGAGGCCCTAATTGGAGTATTGGATATGTAGGAAACACTCAATAATATAGGGGTCTTTGAGTTCATCTGGACATTGTGAGCCCACTAGCCCATTTTTGACTAAAACATCGCAAGGGTGAGGAGATAGAGTTTGATCCATAAGCAAACATATATATCCTATGTTATATATATGAGTAGATCAGTAGAAAATTGATAGAAAACCCATTACAATGAAGTTGGTTTCATTTTAATCTAATTGATATTGAAAATAGAATCCTAACATAAACAATAACATCGATGGTAGTGTCCCAAGGTTGATGGTAGTTTTTGTGGCTCCAAAAGCATCATTTATAGAATCTGATGATTGTATTAGAATCATGATCATGCACACTTATATCTATATAAAAATCAAATCCACCTGCACATTATAAATTTAGCTAATTATAATTTCTCCTTGGCAATAATAAAATATCTTTTGAATTTGGTTCTTTCTATATTTAACACATCTCAATATTTTAATTCATAATATTTATTTATCTAAGTTTGTAATTAATTGGCCTAATTTAGAATAGTTTATTCATCCTTGTGTATATAATATGCCACCCCCTTAACCCTTCACACCATATTTAAAAAAGGGATTAAAAAATTGGTAATAATTGCATTATACATACAATGGTTCTTGAACTATTATCTACCATAATTTTTTTTGTCAACCTTGAATGTGTATATATAAAAGATTGAATAAATAATGGACCATTGTTAGGATCATCTTTTGGAATTTTGTTATTATAAAACATAATAAATTAGGATACTTACACTTGTCAATGACCACACTATTATCAAATATTCTTAGAAAACCTTTCAAAACATTCTAATATAGGGATAAATTGCACAAACTATTAGACAAAATAGATAGTTTGCGTAAAGAAACACAAACTTATAAGAATCTGAATAGTTAGTATAAACTCATATGATTAATAGATTAAAATAAATAGAGTATTCACTACAAATAGAATAATGATAAAATATACATAATAAAACCATTTTAGAATGATATATATTAATCTCGATCACATCGAAATCATATCCAAATATAATTAAATGCTATATATAGAGTTTTACAAAGTGCTGTCTCTTCATATTCTAGCCTTTCACTATGCCCAAAAGGAAGGACTCTTCACCTTCTAAAGTCTATTTTTATGATTAAAAAAGTTGAATACATACAAAAAGATATGATAAAAACAAAATAGTGCAAGTTGTGCACTTGTCCATCAAATATACTTTATGATTTTGGCAGCCCTATTCTTCTCCCAACACTTTTCCAGACTTGAATAGTTGTCTCATACTGAGATAAAGTCATAGCAAGGTATCCTAATTTGAAGCTTAATCTGATAAAATGAACCAAAAGTAAGAGTTACAATTATCACTCTAGGTGGCATTTACCACCCTTTACACACTACTTATTTTCTATTTTAGGTTTTCAACTAAGTAGTGTACTAACCTACCACTCTTGTGGGTTTTCAATAGACTAGCTTAACTAGGTATCTTCCCTTCATAGGTTTTCAACTAGCCTATCCTTGCTCCTAGTGCTTAAGGTTATCTTACAAAATTATGAAAAAACTTGTGAAAACTATAAAATTGGAAGTGCAAAATACCTAATGGGTAGGTGGTGGCATGCTCTAGGTTTGTTGTGAAATAGGTTATTGTGGTGATGGTTTTATTGGAGCTATAGATGAAGCATTTGGTTCTATAGAATTTATGAGTTGAGTTTGTGTTTGATATTATATGATTGGATAAAAGATTGTGGTAATCTTATTTTTTTGAATCATTTGTTACAACTATTATGGAGGAACAAGTTGAGGCTCGTTAATAAGTTATGAAATAGAGGCATCAAGCTAGGACAAATATTGCTTTAGAATTTTTTAGTCAGTCAACACTTCCCACATCATAGTGAGAAATTTACATAATGGGACTTTAAATAACCATCAAGTTTTGAATATCCCAATCTTTAGTAATGGTTATGAGTGCCCTATAATTTGACACTTTGATGTGGATGTCCTACGAGAGCTACTCTAATCAGTCTGCATGCCTTTGTATTTGAATGCCAACAAATAAACTACATAGAATCTCATTTTGCTAGGTCTATAGTTTTTGAATGGCATTATCTCTTGAATCAAGAAACTATTTGAGTACACTATTCATTTCTTTAGGGGTAGCTATATGATCTTCCATCACAACTTTGGTTTTTTCTATCTTGTCAAACTTTAGATTAACTATAGATAATGGACCGTGAAGATGTTGTTTCCAATTTAGCATACCATATGTTATCTGTTTAGTTTGGAGAAAAATTATATCCATAAATTGTTTATATTCATTTAAGAGCTCATATATTACCTCTATTTATACTTTTATTTTCTTCCCTTGACTTCGTAGTGATTGTAGCTTATGCATAACCAACTGGTCTTTTATTACTTTTGCTAATAGAGCTGAAAACTACTTTTCTTTAGACATAACCCAGTCACCTAAGACTTGGGTAAATAGTGTATGGAATTTGATGTCAATGAGTAGGTGTGCATTGGTGAACCAAAGGCTCAAATTTACATTCTACTCTTCTAACTGCAAGACTTCATGATCTAAAGCTAAATCCTTCTACACTATTTATTCTTGGAAAGTAGATGTACCTTCAATTTGTTTGGTTAGTGGTGGATAGGAAACATCTAAATATGTTTCATGTGTAGTCATAGATAGAGCCATGGATGTCATTAAGATTATTATAGGGGTCATTATAAACTATGCCAAAAGAAGAGAAAAGGTGGTGCATAGGGTGGATGATGTGGGAACATCCTATAGACATTGGCTAGCTATTTTGGGTTTAGGATGAGAAGTCTCCTCATGTGCACCTCCTTGTGTCCTAAGTTATTGTTGTTTTACACCATCTAATTTTTCCTTGTATTTTACCTCTATCTCAGCTATAGTTTTAGCTTCACATTTAGCCTCAACCTTAACTTATACCTCAACTTTATTTTTGGCTTCCACTTGAACCTTAGCCTTAGCCTCTACATCAACTTTGGCTTTAGCATCTATGTCAGCCTTGGCCTTGTCCTATTTGTCTACCTTGGACTTGGCTTTGGCTATATCCTTGCTTTTGTCTTTGGCTTCCTTCTCCTTGGTTACTCACTAAACCTACTCCTATTTGATGCGTAGAGCTTATCTAGCCTTTTTCTCCTTATGAGCCTTTACAAGTGTCACTGCCTCCTCTTTCTTTTATTGTGCATCCTAAACTTCTTAATGTTTCTTTACTTATTCTTCTTTTTTTTTCACCTCTACTTATTCAGATCTTTTCTTTTGAGCCTCTAATTTTTTGAATTTTTGCCTGCATTCCTTCTCCATGGCTTTTTACTTGCATTACTCCTCTTCTTCTATAGCCTTACACCTTGACTCTTATTTCTCTCTTCTTTTCTTACTTCTCCTTTTATATACACACAATGATTTTAAAATTTATCAATTACTAATGCCTTTTCTCTCTTAGGAACCCTTCGAGTCTCAATATCTCTGAGTGCATACCTTAAGGGGTGCATCAAAAAAAGGGTGGGCAAACCATCGGTGCTTCACAATATTGTTATTCCCTATACTACCACTTGAAACCTACACAAGTCCTTATACATTTACCTAAGCTTTGACACCTCCCTCACACAATATTTTTATTAATTAACTACCTCAATATCCCCTACCTAATCCAAAACCTATTTTTCTACCCTCTAAACATAGTCGAATGGGTTAACCTTATTTTTGGAAATGAGCACATTACGAGACTAAGTTGGCATAACTAACTTAGTTTAGGACCTAACTACTTTATTTCCTAAACAACTAGGTTGACTAGGCTAACTGTGTTAGCTAAAAATTTATAAGAGTTTAGGGTTAGATCAGATATATAAATACTTCATTCACCCCATTTTTATAGAAAGAGATAGAGATAATCATTAATTTACACTTATTTATAGTCTGATCTTCCACCATTCTAATTGAGGAGTCACTGATTAGGGTTTAGACTTGGAAAAAAGAATCTTATCTTGTAGAAATCTCTTGAATGCATAGGATAAGTATTATAGACTAGAGATGACCTATCTTTATGATCCTTACAAACCATAAAAACCTCTTGCAAAGCACCATTAGCCAAGGGAGAGATTCAACCTCGATGGGTTCATCTTTAAGGTAAGTGTTATCACTCTAAATTATAAACTTGATGTGGTTGTTTAATCCTTCCTCACTTATATGACACATGGAGACACCTCTAGGTTGTGGGTGACCTAAAATTTGAGGTCAATCTCTTGATTAGGGCTAGATCCCTTGATGTATCACCTTGAAACTACTACTAAACCTATTGCTTGATAGGAAAAGGGAGAGAGATAAAGAAAAAAAGTAAATGAGAGGTGATGGACCAAATATAGTACCATCTACTTACATATAATTAAATAATAAAATGAATTAGGAATAAAACATATTGTATTAACTCAATATGAGTCTTCAAACATCAATGTTTCAATATGAAGGTAATGGTCAAGATACTAACCAAGAGGGTTGATCAAGAGGTATCTTAAGGGACACTAATGAACAAATATCCACACTTAAAAATTGTAAGATCATGTAGCACTCTTAATATGACCTATTATGATGACTAACAAGCTATAAAAAGGTAATAATATAGGACAAATGAAAGGAAGTTGTAGACTATCATTAACATTCATTAACCACCATTAGAATATACTAGTTGCGATATTAAGAAGGATATAAATCAACATGTATTAATTTCAAAGGAAAAATACAAGTGTTATTTGAGCATGGATTCACCATACTCAAGTTGAGGATCCATTACAATTCCATTCAAGGAAATATTTATAGAATAAATGAGAGATAAGAGAGAGAAAGGACGTTGGTAGGGTACATGGAAAGTGTCATTCATCAAAAAACAATTATAATGCCAAGTGTAAGATGAGAAAATATTATTTTCATCTTATTCAACATGTGTTTCTTAGGGTAATGATGTCTTCATCAAGGTGGTGTAACATGTCATTTTGGTTTCTTGTGACTCTTCATATTCTCTTCATGAAATTAACCTTCTTGATTTGAGGGTTACAAACTCATATTATAACATATGCCCACTTATCCTCCTTGGAAACCTGATATGAAATTCTTGGCTCTTCAAATTCCTCTCTGATATTGATAAGAGTGAAAATAAGAACTTATACTCCTTATCAATGATTTCTACCATTGGAAACCTGCAAGTTTGCACCAAAGTTAACTTGATCCAAAATAAAGATAGTGAGGATAGACTTATCACTCAAGTAGAGTATAATATTTTTATAGTAGGATACTATATCAACTAATAATTTCCATTAATTCATAGTATAAGACCATGCCATCTCTATATATCTTGTGGATCTCCTACAATTAGGCCTTCATAACTTACAACTAAGAAGACAATCTTTACATGTTCTAGTCTATTAGATTGAAGTTTGTTATTGATACCCTAAATGTATTTGTAATGGATGGTTTTAGGGGTATTAAACCTCTACATAGGTCTGTAATGTCTTTTCAAGTGGTCAAGAGGCTTTCATTAGTCTAAACCCCTATAAACATGCCTAAAACTACCATTTTAAGACCATTTTTTATACCTTTTCTCCCTACACATGCTAATATATTGCTCCAATAGGTGTTCATTAGACCTAAATAGGCCATAAAAATTATCCTAAGGCATTTTTAATGTGTTAGACCCACTCAAACCACTCTTTTTCTCTATTTATCTCCTTGAAGGGTTAAACTAGTAGTTTAAGTGTTTACCTTGTTAACGATTGTTCATAAAGTTGTGGACCTCAAATTATGAAATAATGAAATAAATTTGGATTATGTGATCCTATTAAAAATATCAAAGATCAATTTGGACCAATGATACTACTCAAGTGACTTCTCATGTGAAGAAGAGGCCTTCTCGGGTTGGCAGACCTGTGTGTAGAGGTCAAGAGGATGTTTTGGCTTAATAAGTCCTCCACCTGCATGTTATTTGATTATAAATTACATTTTGAGGCACAAGAAACTTACAATGATGTGTCTAAGTTTTTTAAAAAGGCATTGGCTCTTCAAATATCCCTACAACTTGATTTACCTATAATGAGGGTTTATAGGCAGTTTAGGGGTTTTGACCCTAAAGGTCTCTTTTGGATGCTTTCTCTTCATATCTATGACCTAAAAACTATATAATATTATTTAAATTTGCCTCAAACATTTAAATACCATCATAATTCATTCCCAAACTAGCACCATTTCATCATATTTGTGCAAAACTATCCTTGGCTATAGGTACTCTTTTTAGATTGCATAACACTGTATGTATATTCTTCTTCAAATAAGCACATCAATGGAATGTATGAGATTAATAAAAGTTTTAAGGATATATTTAGATAATTTTTATGTATAATAAACCAATCCCCATCATTTTTTCTCTAATATTGAATTCAAAATGCAAAATCTCTCTTTAGATCTCTTATAGGCCTAATACCTTCTCTAATAGGTCCTAGTTCCAAATGGTGGTCCCTTCTCATTATAGGAAGTATAATTAACCTATTTTAAAAAAAAAATCCTTATTCATATTTCATAACACTTGGAATTAGTTATCAAACTCAAACTTTACCCAAAACCTACATCTTTTTTCACATACTTGTGTATAGGTCTATAGGTGTACACAACCATACTTAACATGAACATTCATATGCGTTTTCCCATGTTCTAATTCTTAAATTAAATTATATTAATCTAAGAGAGTTGGATGAGGTGTTTTATAACTTTTATTAGGTGTTTAAAACTCCTCAAATGATCATGATGCCTTCAAATACCTCAAAACAGGAACTCGGACCTGTAGCTCTACATTCCACACTAAGGCTTCATTAAAACTTGTATTTGGAGTGAATCTTTTGCATATAGATATGATGGATTTTAAGGCAAGGTATATTTATTTTATGGTGATATATGTCTCTCTCCCATGTTTTTATTTGAACAAACTATTTTGAGTCCTCCATCATTCTACCAATTAGGTCTACATGATCCACTAACAAGCTAATCAAAGAGAGCTATAGATGATATTTCTATCATGAAAGATCTATATGGATCAAAGGAATATGTATATACCTTATATTTTTTTTTTATCACCTAATAAAATGTTTCATACACTTGGTCATGCTCTTCTAGTATTTCAAAACCTCATCAGAAAGTAAGACGTCCTCTATTCTTAGGCTTCTCAATACCATCTTCATGTTAGTGTGCAATATGGTACTTTGTAGACCTTGGGGTATTTTTAAATGACTATAAATAACATTAAGAATTTTTTAATGTCTTGAATCCCTAATAATGAGTCTAAAATAAAATTGACTCTTCCATAGATATAAAAACATGTGTGCTCAAGTTTGTAACCTGCCTAGTATGGAGATTTCTTGCCATTTGACTACTCACACATGCCAAATTATGGTGGAGGGTGATATGGGAGGATATTTAAAACCATTTAGTAACTTTAAAAACTTGTAATTTACATCCATAAACTTTCATACAAGGGAAAACCATGCCTATGGGGATTTATAAAGGTTTAAAGAGCCTTATCTTGTTAGCAATTATTCATAAAGCATAGGGGTTTGATCAGATAACCAATTCCAAAAAATATAAGGGAATTATGGTCCCCTTATTTTCACAATATATTTGGATCCAAATCTCTTTCTTTCCTCTATGTGTGGAGCATTTGAAATTGGCTTTCACAAGCTTGCTAAGGGATTGATGGAGAAATGGAAAAGGTTTCCTATCTGTTTGGCCCTGTAACACCTTATTGAGCATGGTTTTAAATTAGTGAAGGTAAAATGACACTTCCCATTCATAAAATACTTTCAAATTATCTCTCATTTTCTTCTCAAGATCATAAACCTTCTTAAAACTACCCCTTTGGGAAAGAAAGAGATTTGAAACATGCATTATACCTACCAAAGTTGACATTATCTGACCATTTATTAAAACCACCCTCATTGAATACCTTTATATATTATTCACTAATGTCTCTTGAATTTACAAATATCCAAATTTGTCCTTGAATTAATTTGGTAAGCCTTATGGTACATTGGCAAGGTGTGAAATGCCTTTGAGAGGGTTAATACAAATCATTGTCAAACCAATAAGGCTTAAGACCACATTTAATGCCTTGATGTGTGACCATTTCAACCTAAAAAAATGTTTTTGGATAGACCTAGACATTATCACTTATGACCATGGAGGTTTGTGTAAGAAAGAAGCTTTGAGAAGGCCTAAAATATGCAAAAACCTAAACCTTAACATCTCTAAAAACCTTGACTTCTTTAAAAGTTCCTTAATCTCTAATAAGACATCACATATTGACCAAATTTCATAAGAAGATGACTTATCAATTATCGTAGGCTAGACATCATGAGCTCACAAGACATCATAATACAAATCATAGGCATGAAAAAGGATGTCAATAAGGTTAAGGTGGTTATAATTAAAGTTTTGAAACATAATGGCCTATGGTATCCATTTTGGCTAATATTAAGTATTTATAACTCTTATTCATATATTTTGGTGGATATAAGTAACATAAGTAATGGATTTTTAATGCATTTCTCTCTCCATATATTAGGATTGACTCTACATTAACTTGAGGAGAGTTATTCTTTGCATGTTTAATTTTATTTTTATTATCCCCCATTTATGCCACAAGATTTGGTAAGCACTAGATTAGTTTTACTTTACTTTGTTACTACTTTTTGAGAAACCATACGACCTAGATAGGGTTATTGTGTGGTATTGATCGACTAGAGGCTTTGGAACCCTCTCCAGTGATATTGTGTGGTAAGATACCCCTTAGTTAGGTCTAGTACATCCATATTGGTCATGACCCTGATTGTCTAAATGCACCAATAAATGGAATGGCTAGCTTGATTTATCTTTTTCAAACTTGTATTGATTTGTACATCAACTTCACTTTCCCTTGTATACATTCTAGTGAAATTGACATGTATCTAACCCTTGCAAGTTTTATTTCACACTTTCATTTATTATTTATTTCATTTTTATATCATTTGATCAAATATATTAACATAGTATAATATTATATGTGCAATTTTAACACACAATCAATCCCATTGACTTTATTTTACTTTGTGTAGAACATCTTCAACCACAGGTAATTGGATCAATCTACTCGAATCAATTTGATTCTTTGCATATAGGTTTTCAAACTCAGTCTACCTAATTGAGTATGTTAGGAGGTTTAAAAAAATATCGATCTGGATGACAAAGTATAAAAAAACAAATTTAACATCATTAAATTCATTAGGTTCATTCTCACCAACTTAGTCATTTATTTTGCTTCATTTCAGTCCTATTTTTCACATTTTTTAGTCTATAAAACTATAACCCTATAGTTAACTAAGTTGATTGGATCGACTTAGTTATATAGGTTCTTCTTACCCAAAAGACTTAGTTGACTTGTTCAACTATGTTTCTTTGGCCCTTGTTTTGATAAATAAAATTAACCCACTCAATTCTATTATGTTCTATTTTCATACTCGATCAATTGAATCAACCTTGTACTCTTTAAGCAAAAGGAATTAACTCATATTGCTAGTAATTAACTCATCTTTCATTTTACTACTTACTTGATTAGATTAGGACACATAAACTAAATAGGACCTTGGATAGATTAAAGTAGTGTGACTAATTTAGTCACATTTTCTCTTTAGTCTTATATCCTCATTCCAAACATGATGAAATACCCTATTAAAATCTTTTCAGACAACCTTAATACATTTAGATGATACATGGGGTATTCTTTCCTTCCTACCTTTGTTATCCAAGAGGATACTCACTCTTGGTGCACCTTATCTCACTCTTCATCTTTGGATTGAAATATGGTTCAAATTAACCCAACTAATGACACTGATGAATATGATCCATTTAAAACTTCTCAAGATAATCTTCTCTCAATATCACCTTATTAGGGGCAATTAACACAAGATTAACCAATAGCCCTATATGAAATATTTTGAACACTAATAACCTACCAACTAACAATATTTCACCCAAAAATCCATCCTCTAATACTAATTTAGGAATAATCTTCCTACCAATTCTAATAAACCACCTTTAAACACTAATAACCCTAATCCACCAATTAACACCACTCAAATTCTTACACAAATAGTTTAACAAATGAATATCATTCAAACATCTAATACTTCTCAAATGATGCAAATGCAACATCACTTATTAAAAATATCTAATCAATCTCTTATTCTCTTACCTCCAAATAGCCAAAATTTTATCCCTCCATCTCTTAGAGATGCCATGAGAAATGCAATTCCCCAACCCTTTATGCATAACAAGATGTTCCAAAATATTCAAAATGAACCTTTAGCTCCCTTCATTGTTTCTATTGATATTATAAATGTATCTCCAAATATTAAATATGATGAGATTAAAGACCCCACATCTTTTATTAAAGTATTTGGTAATATTTACAAAGAGTGGATTTAAACAAATACCTTTGCTACCACCAAACTTCTAGTCAAACCATTTACAAGAGATGCATTAGAATGGTATAATAAACTCTCTCAACACTCCATATGGAAATTTGAGGATTTAGTCAATCTTCTAATAAAATAATTTCAACACAATGATCTTCCTAAAAATTATCTTAGTCATTTTATCAATGCTAAACAATCCCCTTCTGAATCAACTCATGATTTTAATAAATGATGGAAATATTTGGCTCACAAATCTGATCACAAAATGACTAATGATGACTTATTTAAACTATTTATAACTACCTTAACACCTTCCATTCAATATAATGTTCAAACCTTTTCTCCCTAAACTCTAAATGATGTAATTGATCAAGCTAAAAGACAAGACTTTATTATGAAACAATTTGAGCCCAACCTTAAATCCATCAAGGCATGTCTCCAAAAATCCACTAATGTGATTAATAGCAATACTCCTTAAATAAAAACATGAGTAGTCAAATTGGATAACCCCAAAGTTTCCCATGCTCCATTAATAGTTCAATAAATGAATCAATTATTAGCTCCTTCTAAACCTTTCACCTACACTAATAATACTCCTACATGGTATGATCCTAACAATTTTTGTTTGTTTCATGATAATGTGGGTCATTCTCATGAAACATGTCTTGGGTTCCTCAAATTTGTTGTTTCTTTTAAGTTAGGAGACACATTCAATTGTGAATATATGATCAAAATACATCATCATGATTATGTCAAAGTCTCTCAAAAGAAACAAGTTACAAAGCCTTCATCATTTAAACCTCCTAAAACTTTTATACTTCCAACCCAAAACATTTAAATGAAGATATATGTGCAATTGATGATGATTATGACCAACACTATACCAATTCTCAATATGTGAATGAAACCAAAGTCAATTATAGACACAAACCTACCCACAAAGATCCCATCACTAAGCTAAAAAAACCATCACTTGAAGAACAACTTCTCAAAGACACCACAACTAACACTACCATACCTTATGAAACAAATGAGGAAACACTCCCACAACTAGAACCTCAATCTAATTCTCCTATTCTTACAAAGACCATTGTACCTTTCAAGCCTTGTTTTGGTTTTTCATATTCTAAATCTCATTGGAATTCCTTGGAAGAGCTCAATTCAATGCCTTGTAAAATATCCCTCATGGAGTTAGTTTGTACTTATCCATATCACCATAAATTCTTAATGCAAAAATTAAAAGACAATGAAGAACCATGATCCCTCGAGTTAGAAAAAGACCCTTCATAGATAAAAGTACATATTATAGAAACTATTTGTTCTTCCAAACCTTCCATAGAATTCCTTGAAGAAGATATGATTAATGATGAAATTGTTTTTTGAGCTGATGATCCACCTCTCTTCATTAAAATTATAATTAATACCACCCTTATTCTAAAAGTCTTAATATATGAAAGGTCAAGAATTAATGTTACCTCCCTTTGGTTAATTCAACAACTTAGATATACCAAATACCACCTTAAACAAACTCATCTCACATGTAAAGGGTTTGATAAGATAAATAAAAAACCACTTGGTTGTATTTGGATACCCCTCACTATGGGACCTAAGACTATACGTACCAAGTTCATGGTTCTTGATTTACCACTATCTTACAACATACTCCTAGGATGCCCATGAACACATCATATAAGGGCTATTGCCTCCTTAGGTAGTCAATGTATTAAATTAATCCATAATGGAAAAAACTATAAACATGAGGCAAATCCTAATCCATGGATTATCCAACTACCTAAACCCAAATCTCAGTAGCATTAATAGTACACCTCTACTTGAATATATTAACATGAATCCATGTTTATAGGTCACTCTTGCTGATTCTGATGATGATGAGCCTAATGACTTAAAAAACACTTATAACACCACTTAGTTACCTCCTTACATTTTGGAGTGGATTCATCCTTTGCTTCTATGTGCGCATATCATCCCTCTAGTACATGAGATCACTAAAATCCATCCTTCATGTAATGCACATGAAGTTTCTTACATTGAAGATGATTTCAATGAATATAGAGTGGATAACTTATTTTATGATCCTTTAGTAATGTTAACCTATAAATTTAGTGATTTAGGTGCATCCACTTCTGATTTTCCCTTAGAAATAAGTGCATGCACTATTTTACACACATATGATGATAATTATATCATGGCTTAAGTTCAATCACACAACTCAGACATACAACATTACCAATAAAAATTAGACAAAATACATAACCATAATGTTCATGTCATTCATATATCAATTGATAGTGAATCAGAACCTAAAGGTCATGTATCTCCCATTAATCCTCCACTTATTGATACCCCATGGGTACTTGAACAAGTCTCAACTCTATAAAATTTGGAAACTTCTAAACCATCTATACCCTCTACACAACCAACCAATCTACCAACTTTCCTTCCTTTTCATGATCTTATAGATACCATTAAGGATACCCACCTCACTTTAATTGAACCTTCATCTGTAATACAACCTAACACACCTATTTCCAATTTGATTAAATCCACTCAAGCTCAACCTAAAATCACACCTACAACTAAAATTACCTTATATGCTAAAGCCACAAATGTATGACAAATACATTTTTAATATGAAAAAAATGGTAATGAAATAATTGATCTTGAAGTAGATGTTGAATACTATGGACCATTACCCATGTTCCCTAGTGATGAACCATACTTGAGTTACTTCATACTAGAACCTCAACTTCCCCGTCAACATCATAAACTTGGAAACTTCACATAAAAAACTCCTTGCTTTAATAATTCCATTGCTAGTATGGATCCTAAAATAAATCATATTTCTTCTCTTCCTCATGTTTCATATCATTTTCAAAATGAAAATACTATGCTCATTGAATAAATCACAAGAATAGAATATGGTACATCATCATGTCCTAGACCCATCATTGTCTCTAAAGAAATCACATCAATAGAGCATGATAAATTTAGCTTATTATTTTGACAAGTATTGTGAAACCTTCACATGGTCATATGAAGATAAGCCAGGTATTGGTCCTAGTATTGTTTTACATAATATCATCACTTACCTAGATGCAAAAGCCGTTAGACAAAAATAACAAAAAATTCCACCCAAAATTTCTACCTTATGTCACAAAGAAATTACTAAAATTTTAGATGCCAAATTCATCAAAACTATTGAATATTATAATGGGTATCAAACATCATTCCCATTTGTTAAAAAATCACCATGGTCACTCATATATGCATTGAATTTCATAATATTAATCTCGCATGTCCAAAAGATAACTTCCCCTTACCTTCAATAGATGCTATCATAGATTCCATGATTGGATATGAAATTTTATCACTTAAGGATAGTTTTTCAGGTTATAACCAAATTCACATAGCCCCTAAAGACCAATAATAAATAACATTTACTATGAAATGGGGTTCTTATTGTTATGTTAAAATGAATTTTGATCTTATAAATGTCAGAGCCACCTATTAACATGCAATGACCTATGTCTTCCATGGTCTTACACATAAGATAGTATAAAGCTATGTCGATGACCTCATTGACAAATATAAAAGTTATAAAATGCACTTCATTGATCTAGCCATCATTTACAATTGACTAATCAAATATAAAGTTAGACTTAACCCATATAAATGTGTATTTGGAGTTACATTTGGTAAAATTTTAGTGTTATTATTTTTTATTCAAGGCATTAATGTCGATCAAGCTAAAATAAACACTATCATAAACATACACATTCCTTTCTCCATTCTCAACATACACACTTACCTTGGAAAAATTGGGGCAATTTGATAGTTCATCCAAAAATGCCTTACCATAACTACTCTATCAATTCCATTCTCAAAAATGGTAATGCTTTAAAATGGATAAATTCATGCCATTTTTTTTTTGATAATATGAAATAATATGTGATCCATCCTCCTACTCTTTGACCACCTTGAAATGAACATAAATTGGTCTTATATAACCACTTTAACCCCATATCAGTTGGGTCAATTATTTCCCAACAAGATGATACTAGTAGAGAGTATGCTATTTACTACATTAATTGAGGACTTGTTGACAATGAAAAATGTTATAACAAAGTAGAACATGATTGCCTTGCTATCTATTTCATAGTTGAAAAGATCCATCACTATATGTATTATCAGATTACTTATGTCATTATTTACTCTGATCCACTTCATCATTTATTGTATAAATCATTCCTACCTAGAGATAAAAGTGGAAAATGGATGGTCCTATTGATGGAATTTGACCTTAGAACTATTACATAAAAATATGTCAAAGGACAAGTCATAGCCAACCAAGTTGTGATGACACCTTTACCAGTTATAAATCACCTTCAAGATAATCTCCTTGATGAAAACATTATTTATATTGATGGTCTTAACCAAGCTATCTATCTTAAATACTATTTACATAATTTCACTAGTGATTTGGAAGAAACTAATAAATAAGATACCAATATCACTCCTGATACTACTAAATCCCAAGTAGTCATTGAAGAACTCCCTAAAATTACCATTTATGTTCATGAAGACACATGGACCCTCCACTTTAATGGTGTTAAATGTCTCAAAGGAGCTGGGCTAGGATGTATTCTAACAAATCCACATGGTAAGATCATACCGTTGAAATTTATGTTAACATTTGATGTCACTAATAACATGGATGAATATGAAGCTCCAATATTAGGCATGAAAGCAACACTCAAATTAGATATCCCATATCTAAATGCTTTGGGTGACTCACAACTTATCTGCTACCAAATTAATGGTGATTATCAATGTAAAAGAAAAAATCTAATCACCTATCATCAAATGGATACCATACTTTCCATATACTTTGCTTCTTTTACCATTGAACCAATTTCAAGAGATCAAAATTCTATAGCTAATTATATTACTTTCTCAACATCTCTATTTCATCCTCATCAAGTACTTAATGATTCCCAATTTCTTATCTAAATAAGAAAATCACCTTCTTCTATCCAACTAAATGATTTTCTCATTTATAACATTTAGGTTGTCAATATTCGATAAATCCCTTGGTATGAAACAACATCCAATACCTTGAACATAAAACCTACCCTCTAGACACAAATTCTTGTGAAAAGACTAAAATATGTAGACAAGCCTTCAAGCATGTCTTTAGATAAAACACCCTTTACTACAGTAATGCCAAAGGTACTCTAATCCATTATGTAATTTAAGAAAATGTTACTACTCTCCTCGAACAAGCACATGGGGGAATTTGTGGTGGTCATTGTAATGAACATGCTATAACCTAAAAAATGCTTATGTATGGGTTAATTTTGGCCTGCTTTAGAAAAATACTCTATTAATTTTTCTAAAAAGTGTAATCCTTGCTAATTCCATGATGATGTAATCCACTCACCATCACCTGAGCTCCAAAAAATGGAGTCTTCTTAGCCACTCTCTATGTGGGGATTAGATCTCATTGGTAAACTACCTCAGTCACAAGATGGTCATGTTTTTATCATTACTACTAATAAATATTTTACCAAATGGGTAGAAGCCATGCCTCTTATCAATGTCATGGGAACCATTATTTAAAATTTATCTTTAACAAAATCATTTATCATATTGGATTTCCCCATACTATCATCTCTGATAATGGCGGCAATTTCAAAAATAAGGGCATGAAATAGTAAGTGCCAAATTTTAAATTTCCCATAAATTTTCCACACCTTACCATTTATAATGTAATGGCAAAGTAGAGGCCACTAACTTTTTTTAAACAAAATATTACAAAAGACCATTTGATAAACTCGTACCAATTAACATCTTCATTTATGTCCCACACTTTGGGCCTATCATACTAGCATACATAATGTCACTAGGGAAATATCACTCTCACTAGTATATGGTTCTAAATCAATCTTACCATTGAAATTTAAACTCCTATATTTACATATATCTCTTTATGGTATCATTCCTAATGAAAAATTACGTGAAGCTCATCTTCATGCCTTAGAATTTCTTAATGAATACCATTTAGCTGATTTATAACATAACCATTAATACAAAGCTCTCATTTCCAAATAACATAACAAAAAGGTCAAATTCCACACATGATAAAGAAGGAAAATATGCCCAAAAATGGTGGGGACCTTATTTAGTAAAAGGAATTCTTGGTCTTAGTAATTATCATCTACAAAATAATGAAGGGCATGATTTCAAAGAACCCACCAATGCACAATTTTTGAGGAAATATTTTGATTAAATATATCCCTTCTTTTCATAATTCTATATACTGTCCTACTAACATTTCTTGCAAGACTTTTTCAATGATTTCTCCTTTACAAAGTCTCTTTCATCCACAAACCGTAGTTCCTTCCGTTGGTCCTTTGGTTTCTTTAATTCATTAACTACATTGTAATACCATGGATAGGACCTATTTTTACTCATGAATAACTTTTTGTCTCACATCCATGTTTCATGTTTTTTCTCTTTTTTACAAGTTTTTTATTTTACAAACTTTTTTCATTTTCTTCTTTTCTTTTATGAGTTTTAGTGTAAGACCATGGATAGGACCAAAAATTCCTCACAAATACCATTTTTCACTTTTTACACCCACTTGAGTTTCTATTTTATAAGTTGCAGTGTAAGACCATGGATAGGACCAAATTCTCTTTATAAAATCTACATATTCTTTCAAAACATTTTTGCCAAACCAAGTGTTATTTTTAGAATGTTAATAAATGGTTAAAAGTTTGTGATTCCATATTCTTAGCATGTGATTTTTTATTTCTTTTATATATAAAAATTACACAAGAAACTATGTTATCATGTTTCACTACACTTACATACATTCTTATAATAAGGAATCATAATTACCTATCATTGTATCCCTATTCATATTTTCACATTTTTTATGATTTGAGGTAATTAAAATTGTTTCATGTTAATTTTTCCCTTGATTTCCCTTTTTTTCATTCCACTTTGGATAAAACAAGGTTGAAGTCAAGATAACACTTTTATTTACCATGAATAAACAAGACTCTTAGACACCATGATCTCTAAGTACTCTTTCTTAGCTACTAATTCCAAAATTTTCAAATGATAGTCATTTTTAGCACCCATGTTTGGTCCTACGAATCCATTTAGAGGAGGAAAAAAAAAATCCATCAAAATGTTAAAATCCAAATCATTAACAAAAGGCAATGATCAAAAGGTAATATACAAATCTAAAAGTCAACATCACACCAAAAGATGTGATTTATAGCACATCTCTTATCCCAGTCAAAGATCAAACTCCACAATTGGCCTCATACTAGATTTAAGGTCCATTGGGGTGTAGTAGGCCAATATATTGGGATAGGATAATTCAAAATTATCTAGTGATACCTACATTCTCATGCAAATAACCAATCTTTGTAGTAGTATGAAAGCTCTGTAAGGGGTCCTAAGGAACAAGGAACATGTTATGGGAAGGTAGGTCCATTTTACTTATCATGCATATAACCTTCATGGGATGATATTCATACTTCATTTGGTAGCCCAAGATTTGTGTGGTTATAATAAGTTCTTTAGAGTCCTTAATGTCAAAAGTCTTCTTGTTTTGACAAATTTTATTTTAGCATCTTGAATTTGATAACGATTTTCTCTATCTTGATTTTTCCTACATCTCTCCCACCACCCATAACAATCCCCCTTTGACAGGCAAGTTTTATTCTAAATCTATTTCCCCACTTCTATATTCCCTCTTATTCACATCTTAAAACATGCTAGCACTACTTTATTTTTATTTTATCTATCTTTAGAATAAAAAAATATGCTTGAGTGAGTATGGATTATTTTATTTACACCATTACTTTACATTTATCGAATTACCTTGGTTTCATTTGAATTTTTTTCATTATCGTTCTTTTTTTTAGACAAATACATTTGTTTCTATATTTTTGTACTTTTTTCTCATTATTGAATGAGTTTGGATTGTTAAGTCTAACTCACCAATGTTATTTTCCCTTTCATATACTTTTTCCATTGATGATTGAGTAAGAATTTTTACTGTTTACTCATCAATGTTATTTTACCATTTCTTGCCTGTATTTATTTAAGGATTGTTACTGATTTCACAATGATATTAGATTTTCATTTTTCATGTATCCTTAGTTTGATCTAGATTGTAACCCTTCTTACCTATGGTAAATTTATTTGATTTTTATGATAATTTAATAGCCTTGGCTTTTTAGTTACCCGATTTAATCTAAATTTTAACTTGGTCATTTGGTCCTAACTTAGAATTTATCAGCCTAGCTTACCAAATTTCAAAGTACATCATGATTACACATTTCAGTTATATTGACTTTCTTGGATTTGTTTATTTTTCTCTTTAGTTTTGTGGCCTTATGGTTTGTCCAAAGAAATCTCTTTGCCGTCCATAGTCAAAACTACAAACACAATAGACAACCATTTAACAATAAAGGTAAGTCAAGGTACACATATATTACTTATTAATTTTAGTCATTTAATTTTAGTTATTTTATGCTTTAAAATAATATAACTCATTTAGCTTAGTATTATATGTTGCTATGTTCTTTTCACGAAGCACCATCCCATGTTACAAATGTGTGACATGTGATGATCTTTGAATGGGGCATATGTATACACATAATATTTTTAAAATTTATCAATTATTGATGCTTTATCTCTTGTAAGAACCCATCAAGTCTTAATCTTTCTGAGTGAATATCTTAAAAAGTGCACCAAGAAAGGGTTGGGCAGACCATTGATGCTTCACAAGATTTTTGTTCCCTATACCACCACATAAAACCAACATAAGTCCCTCCTATATATTTCCCTAAGGTTTGACACCTCCATTACACACTCCAAGAAATTCACCACCTCAAATAGCCAACACCTAAGATAAAATCCCTTTTTTTCATCCTTTGATCATATCCAAATGGGTCGACCTTATTTTTGGAAATAAGCACATTATGAGATTAAGTCGGCCTGACTGACTTAGTCTGGGACCAAACTACTTTATTTCCTAAAAAATTGGATCTATTGGGATGATTATATCAGATAAAAATTTATGAGGGTTTAGGGTTGGATCCAACTATACAAACACATCCTTCACCACATTTTTAGAGAGAGAGAGATAGAGATAATAATTCATTTATGCTTCTTTACAATCTTCTCTTCCACCATTCTACTTGAGGAGTAAGTGTGTAGGGTTTACACTTGTAGAAAAGAATCTTATATTGTGGAAATGTCTTGGATGCATAGGGTATAAGTATTATAGATTAGAGATGACCTATCTTTGTGATCCTTATAACCACGACAACCTCTTTCAAAACACCATTGGCCAAAGGAGAGATTGAGACTCAATGATTTCATCTTCAAGGTAAGTATTTCTAACTCTTATTCTTCTATTTTGGTAGATTGAAGTAGCATAAGTAATGGATTTTGAATGTATTTATATCTCTATGTACTAGGATTACCTCTAAATTGACTTGATTAGAGTTCTTTGCATGTTTGATTTTATATTTATTATCTTCCATTTATTCCACAAGCTTTGGTGAGCACTAGATTAGTTTTACTTTACTTTATTACTACTTTGATAAAAAATCTAAAACCTAGATAGGGTTATTGTGTGATATTGCTTGACTAGAGGATTTGAAAACCTCTCTAGTGATATTGTGTAGTAAGATACCCATTAGTTAGGTTTAGTAGATCCATATTGGTCATAATCCTAATTTTCTAAATGTACCAACAAGTGGAAGGACTAGTTTGATTTATCTTCTTTGATCTAGGATTGATTTGTAGATTAGATTCACTTTCCATTGTATACACCTTCCTCTCATACTATTTTTTCACCTTTGATAGATCATCTTGTTCTTGTACAACTTATTATGGTGGCTCTGGCTATGGAAAAATGGTCTTTTTAGGCTCTTCCATGGGGGTAGATGAATCCAATCTTGCAACTAATTCTGAATCTTCCAGAGAAGATGATTTTATAATAGACCTCTTCACATAGTTGTATTCTTTCTAAAATTTGGTGGTGGAGTGAGGCTCTTATTTTGCCTCTTTATGATCTAGACCTATGGTTGTTGATGGGATTCACATGCTTATTATGAACCAATCTCCTCTACTAGATTTGTAAATGAAACCATCATGTATTTGATTATTGGTTTAGATGTATCATGGGTCATTGGTCCATGAATTAGGGTTGGGGGTAGAATTTATTGTGTTAATGGGTTTGCTTACTACAAAGTAGAGGATCCAATAGCTAGATCTACCTAAATTTTTTTTACTTTAAACCATTATTGGGTTGTTTCTGGACCTATAATATCAACTATAATGGAAGGAGGAGGTTGAGTGATGTCAACACATAAATCTTATTTTAATCGATTCCACACTTGGTAGGTGTGCACTGCTTTCCATAAAAATAATTCTTTCTCCTCTTCTTACTCATAAAAATCATTGTCAATGTCTATGAGTATGAAATGTAAAACTTCTTGTTTTCCAAATCCTAGCTCTACCAAGTCACACTCAGTTTCTATCTTTGGAATATGTTTATTATCAAGCCAAGAATTGTATAATATGTCCTATTTTTAGGTGGTGGAGGTGAATCTTGTCATGCTAGTGCCTTCCTCTTTCCTTTATTGGTATGTGATGGAATCACTATTGCTTATGGTGGTGTATGTGGTTGAGTTTATGGTTGGGGTTGATTTTGTGCATGAGTAGGCATTATTTTTTATGTGCATGGAGGTGTGGAACATAGAGGTTTCACCAATTTAGCTGATAGGGATTTTTACCTTAGAAGTATCTGTGTATCCAACATAGTGAAGAAAAAGGGAAGTGGAGTTGTTGTTTCTTTGGGAAACTCGTAGACTTTGATTTGGATACCATTGTGCAACTTTGTAACTGATACATTATGTCCAAGATATTGAATCACATCCTGAGGTACCCTAGGGTGGGAAATAATCATGGCTTGTATATCCAAGAAACATGTACCGAATCTCCCCAATTGTTCATAATAATACCATGTTTTAGTCCACATAATGTTGGAAAATGTAGTAGTAGGCCAAAAATATCTCACAAGGTTGACTAGTCCTTCTAGTAATTTCCATTGTGTGAAATAGAGGAATAAGACCAAAAATTGGTACTAGAATGATTGCAATGCACCAAAAAGAATATTATCAATGTTTATTATGATTTATAAGGATAGAAACATAGGCCAATTAAAATCCTCATGTAGGTATATCATGTGATATGTAATGTCCACAAATTCCTTTGGTTGCTAAATTTACATGTTTTTTATTTTCCACAACCACTGATGATACATTCAGACAAGATGCATAATGAAGCATCTTCCACATAATCAATGTGAATTCCTCTACCTACCCTTGTATATTTTTCTCTAGTGTTAGAGTGGATAGGTGGAATTGTAGATTTATAAAGCAAAAGGGATTTACCTCGAGTTGGAAGCGCCATTAATCTTACCATGGTCATAAGGTTGATGAATATGGTAACATATTGAGAAAAATGAATAACACCTTCATTATATATACTGAGTAGAGTAAGCATTACCTCATATAATTTCTTGAAAGTAGATAATTTTATTAGTTTCCCAACATCAAAGCCTTGTAGAGGATGTTAAAGTGTTAGCGCTCCTACTTGTGCTACTTATTATGGGTCATGGGTAAATAGAGTAGTTTCTACTATATAAATAAAATAAAAGGGGTCTAAATCATGATATCTAATTTGTCTGAGTCCAAATCTAATCTCCATTTCCTCCTTCTATGCATAGGTGAGTGGAATCAATAATTATTCCCTAACCATGGTTGCTGTTATGGATTGAGTTGAACACTTTATTTTATTGGTATAGGATTGGTGAAAAATATGTGCACAAGTATTTGATTTGGATACAATTCATAAATTTATCTTATTTTTAGAAGCATGTAATGTCTTTGTGTTGTTTGCATCCTCTGTTATATAGTATTTACCACCCAAATTCATCTAGATATCAAGTTTAATTGTGTTGAGCTAGTTGAACATGAGCTTACCTCCATAATTAATGTCAACAAGTTGTTTTTTGATATGAAATTTAATATTTTTCATATATATTATTTGATCCATCCATCAACAGGTAGGTGATGCGACTTGGCATCCTTTCATATATCTAATTTATTTTATGGCCCATCTTGTCATTCTACCATGTGATCTACTTCGATAAAGATTTAATATCTCAAGTGTATCATCATTAATTATTTTGAATGACCACTAACCATCTTTTCTCTATACTTGTCTTGTTAGCACATCATTCTTAGACTCAATTGATGACCACCATGTTCCTATTACTAGTTAGCTTTCCTATAGGTTGAATCTATATATGAATCACACTCTATGACCTTGACTGACCCAACTTCATTTTGATGTGCTGAGATACAAATATCACACTATACAAACACAATAACCCTAAAAACAAAATACAAAACAAAAATCATTAAACAAAAACCCTAACTACATGGTGCTACTCAACACCCTCTCTCTTTGTGCATAATGAATGATAAAGATTAATGACAATAAGGCTTAAGCCTATAACAATTTATATGCCTTGGTAGAATGATTACCTAAAAATATTTAAAAATAATTATACCCTATTATGAAACACCATGAATGATATAGGGTCCCTTCCATCTAATGCATAACTTTTTTAGAAATGATTTAAATCTGTTGTCATCAATTAATACTGCTTATTGTGGATAAAATTACTTAAATCAAAATTTATAATCATGCCATATTTTTTGAATCAAATTATTAATCTCCTGTGTCCATTGCATTCATTGCCTATTTTTCTCTATTTTGACCAAATCCATCAATATGTGTTTCAATGAGTCCTAATCTCCCAACCTCATAATCATTACAATGCACAAACTAAGAACAATGTATTCCATAGGCATAACTACCTTAAGACCATAAACTAACTAAAACATAGTGAAGCCTATCACATGTTTATAATTTGTCTAGTATGCCCAAATAATTGCATGAATGTGATCCTCCCAATCATCCCTTTGACCATTACATATATTCGTCAGCATTTCATCCATTACTTTATTTGAAGCCTTAACTTGCTTATTTTTTGTATATGATAGGTTGTGATTTTGTGGAGTGATATAATGAAATATTTAGTAAGAGTCTTGATTGTATTATTGAGGAAGTGAACTCTTTTGTCACTCACCAAATTAAACAGACACCTAAACCTTATTATGATATTCCCATATAAAAATTTAGTGACATTTTTTGCATCATAGCTTGGTGTTTCAGTAGCTTCCACCCATTTCATGAAATAGTATATCACAATAATGATATATATCACATGACTACATTTTCTTAAAGATGTTATGGGCCCCAAAAAATCAATGCCCCATTGTTCAAAAGGTTACTCTGCTAGCATTGGAACCAAAGGCATCTCATCTTGGTGATTTGGTTTTCCCATTCTTTGGAAAACATTGTAGTGTTGTGCCACCCTATGAGCACCCTAAAATAAATTTGGCCACCAAATACTACTCTATAATATCTTCCTGATATTAGTTTCTTCTGATAAATGACCTCTTGTAACTTGATGTGCTTCTTAAAGAAGTTGTTTTTGTTCATGTTCTAAGGCTACTCTGTGAAACACATAATCCTTCCTTATCTTATTTAAGAATCCATTGATGAGGCTATAAGGAATGGCTCATGTAACCATTTACTTCTTATCCCTTTCAACATAGTGCACATGAAAAGTTATTTATTTTAAAAAAATTCACAATATCCTCCATATCATCAAGGATCAAAAAGGATCTAAACATCCATGCATATGGGGATTCATCTTGAATTTATTTTGGTTCTTCTCCATTATAAAGCCTACACAAATGATTAGGTCTCATATTCTCTTATCTTAACTTGACAATGATTTTGATTATAGTTATTGAAACAACATACCTCACATGGAGATTCATCCACCCAATATAGGACTATTAACTAGGTATCATAAGGCTTGGTGATTTGTAAAAACCTCAAATAGTATGGCCAAAAGATAATGACTAAAATTATGTAAATCAAACACATTACAAGGGTTTCTCTCTATGTGGTCATATAATTTTTATCTACATCTGATAGTTTCATTCTTAAGAATTGTATAAGATGATCTAACCCACCATCCCTTGTATGTGATAAGATAACTCCTACTATGATACTATAAGCATCCATATGTACATGGAATGGATTATTCCAATCTTCAAAAATTAAGATAGAAGCTATGATTAGCCTTTGTTTGAGTTCAATAAATGTTGCTTAATATTCTAATGTCCATTCAAATGTTGTATCTTTTTGTAATACATTTTATAATGGCACAAAGATGAATGTGTATCCCTTAATGAAATTTGTATAATATCTAGTGTGACCTAGAAAGGTTTGCACCTCTATGGAACTAGTTGGAGGTGGCATCCCTATTATTACTATAATTTTAGCCTGAAAACTAGGATTCTATCACTACATATGATGTGACCCATAAAAACATCAAAAGGTGTTAAAATTAGACATTTATTTAGATTTAATAAAATTCACAGGGATTGATAATGTTTTAGCATTAGATGTAACTTATATAAATTATCTTTGAATTAATCAAATATAACCCAATCATCCAAATAGACTTATAAAAAATCATGAATAAAATATTTGAATGTAGTTACCACAACCCTAGATAAAAATATTGGAACATTCTTAATACCAAAGGGTATTACCTTATATGTGAATGAACCCCATTCCATTGTAAAAGTTATTTTAGCCTTATATTCTTCTACAATAGGAATTTTATGGTATCCATCAAATCCATCCATGAATGAGTATTCCTTAAGGCCTATGACTATTCAAGAACCTCATATATGAATGGTATGGGAAATTGATCATTAATTCAAAATTTTTTTAATGCATGAAAATCTCCACATACCTGAATCTCACTGGTCTTCTTTGACTACACTACCATGGGATTAACCCAATCTATCTTTTCTACTAGATATATGATCCCTACTTCTTACATGTGATCCAAATTAGCCTTCAATTTCATATTCATGTTGGGATTCAATATGTATGGGAAGTTTTTTATGGGTCTAGTGCACTCTTTAATCAAAATGTATCTCCCCCAATGATGTATCTACACCTTTAAATTCTACAAAATTTGTGGAAATACATCCTAGTAATATCTTAACTGCAATGCCCCCAAAATCTTATTCTGAGCATAATAGTCTCCCAAATTCATAATATTGGGCACAAAATCTATTATAATATTTTATAAAATATTCTTAAGTGGTTATCGATATAATTTTATTAGGTCCATTGGGTATTTCCTCTCAAAAAGTTCATTCTCCTTCATTTTGTAGAATGTTTAGAATATTTAGTCTTTCTTACTCTTATTATTTGATTTGAATGTTTATTGGCTCTACTTCTTGATCTGGTTCAAATAAGCCTTATAAATTTAGATCCCCATCATTATCACTAGATTTTGTTAGTTCACATGTAATTATATTATAAGGTTTAAGAAGAGACTGCTCCTTTTTACTAACCTTGTAATTATGAATCACTATATTTAAATCTCAAGCCAATCAAGCATCTAAGTGTGCCTAGCCCCATTTTCCTAGATTACTGATAACTAGAGATTATTAAGCACCTTTTTTGGTTTTGATCTCATGCACAATATGCATGGCACTAGATACATTCCCTTTTCCTTCCCTTTTAACCTAAATTATTCACATGGAAGATGGATCTCTTGGGGGACTTGATTCTGTTGCTTATAAAATATAATTGCTTTTGGTAGATCTTTCAAGGTGATATATTATTTCAAATTGGGAAGCTAGAAATTATGCTTTATTTAATCATGAAGAGTTGGAACGTATTTTTATATTACTAACAAAATTACTATTCTATATAATTTTATTCTTTAGATTTAAAGTCAAATAGAAAAGGTTCACCTAAAACTCAACCACCTTCAATGTTTACTTGATCATTGGGAAAATTCCCTATGCAAAGTCAAAGATGAACATCTTGATACCCCATAACATCATATGCCTCTATGAGGATGAGGGTATGGGCCAATTCGACAGTGGTCTAGAATAAGACACATGAGTCATTTTCATGGTCAGTCACCACCTTACTACTCTTCTCCTTGTCATGGTGGTATGAGTGGCTCATCTAGATTTGGAAGTGATGGTAAGGGCTGGGTATATCCTCCCCTACCCAAGGATGGTGACATAGAAGGTTGGGGTCCTCCTCCCTAAGTCAAGTTTCCATGCCTGGCTCTAGAAATTTTACTTGAAATAAATAAAGATGAGACATTAGAGGCTTAACAAAACACTAGTTGGAAGCCCTTACCTATGTATGAGGATCCTCCTACCTTAGGAGGATGGGGTGGTAAGCCTCAGGACCCACCATCTCCACCACCTCCCTTAACATCTGTGTTTACTATGGCTGTATAATTTTTCTCTTTATTTTTTATCTATACCTTTCTATCTATACAATTCTATCAAAATATTGATGTGATATTTATTTTTGTGGGTGTGGTAATTTTTTGACCACTATTTTGACTTGGCCCAAGGTGTCTTTTCCCTCGATGTGATTATGATCATGGGGTGTGACTTTTCCACCCACTTTTCTTTTATGATTAGTGTTGTACCATATCTTTTTTGACTAATATATAGGCACTCTTCAATAAAAAAATCTCAATCTACTTCTTGCAATGATGATGAGTATGTTGGAGCTCCCAAATCTTCTACCTGGTTATAACATAGAAAATATTTCAATTTTCATAGTGTATTGTGCACTACTAGATTGTCATATTCAAAAAAATTTCAAATATAATATTACTATACTTATGTCTAATGTTTAGTCTCCCTCATGTGCTCTTTGTGCATATACCATGTAGTTGGAAGTAGGGCTAATATGGGGATAAAAATATGCACCTAGTATCTTGGCTCAACACCTTGCTTAGACCATATATCTACACATTTATGAATGTGTAGCTCTAGACATTAGCCTTCTTGAAATAATGACCACTCTATTATAATAGTGAGTGGTAGCTAAAATTATGCTCACATAAATTTGTATGCTTCATCCCATTATAATTCCTATTCTTTATGCACTTCCCACCATGTTGCAGTAGTTCCCTTAAATGCATAGTTGAGTCCACTGACTCTCTGATTTATATCCAACTTCAACCTCAAGATAAATTAATTAAGATCCTTTATCATAAAATATTATTTAATTTGGAATTTTATGGTGAAATCCATTCATAGAGACCATAATTCATGATCTACCCTAGCCCAATTTAACATATGCATGTTTGAATCACCACTTATTGAAGATAGTGCTTCCCAAAGTAAGATGCCTTTTGGAATAGGATATGCATAATATATTATTATTATACCTATATTATATAGGAAATATACCTATGACTTAGTTTAAGATCACATAGATGGATAGGTACATCCTTCAATTTAAAACTTAAGAGTTGTAGACTTTATTAGAACTAGCTTTTAGATTAGATGCTTTATTATCTGTGGCTAGTTGTGTTGCTCAAACTATAGTTTAAAGAATTGATATTCTATAGCTCACAGAGTATTTTACTTTATATCTACATTGAATTTGAACCAAATTTTATCACCATATGCATAAGGTGACTAGTTATTTTGGGATAACATAGGGCTTATGTTTTAATTTGTTAGTGGTATAACAACTATGTTATCCCCTTGATGTGCTTATAATTGATTGTACACTATATTAATAGTCATTTTACCATCATAAGCCCATTTATTAAAAATCAAGGCAAGTTAATAGGTCTCATCTATCTTTATGTCAATGACCTCAAAATATATTCATAGACTCAACTCAAAAACTTTAATCTCTACATCTTCCGAACAACCAATTGGCTCTACTCTCCCATAATCTACAAGACTAAGAGTAATAGGATTGTAGATCAAGGTTGGCCTACCAATAGCTTACCAAGTATATCTAATAATCATGTTGAAAATACTTCTAAAATTAAATACTTCATTAGGGATCTCATATCCTATGAGTTCAATGTCCATACATGAGTCAACATCTCAATGTTTCTTAGTTTTGACATACCAGACCACCTTGCCAATATGTTGTTGTCCTCATTGTGTGCACTCCATAATATTATGTAAAATATTGGTAATTTTATATGATATGTCTTTATTTTTTATAGTGCAAATTAGTTTGAAAAAAATTGTCATGGCAGTCAGAACATTGTCCTATCTCATAATCCACATAAATTTCCCATACATTTGTGTGTCAATGGCCATGATGTCTCCTTTCAGTGCATTGTTATATTATATGTGCTAAAGGACCTATGTACATTGATATATCAAGATATTATTTTTAATAGGATCAAGATATTTATCTTGTTGCACCTTCTTGATTCCATAATTTTATAACATTTATAATGGATGCAACCCTTGATTTATGCATTATTTATCTAGTGACTACTTGTATGAATGTATTTTCCTTAGGTTACACATTTATCATTTTTACATTACACACATGCTTGTATTTTCTCTTATTTTATAATATTAAATAATCTTTAGTCTAATGTTTTTCTTCAACTCTACAATAAATTTAGTACGATTGTCTTTGAGGATTAGTGGGCCAATTTCATGCAAAATGATTATACTCACCACATAAATAACATTGAATGGGATGAAAAGATTATCATTTATCATTATTGCAACCTACCCAATATCCAATTTAGTACCCTCCTCTGTATCCTCCTTTATTCTATTGGAAGCCCCAACTGTGTGACTATTTATTAACAAATCCTCTTTGCTATGTTTGTTATGCATTGTATCCACCACACTTCTACTGAGGTGATGTTAGAACCTAATTTGATTGTTGATTTGAGGACTTGCATTATTACACAAGATTTATATTTATGTTACAATGATGATGATGTATATCTAGCCAAATTTTGGGGTTAATATTGATATTGAGGTGACAAAGGCATGAACCCAGGACCACCTTGTGTCAAACTAGTCATTTCTACCTCTGAGCCTAAAATTCCCTAATTCCCAATAGGTAATTACTACGTTGAAAATGTGAAGACATTTTTGGTGATATATTACTTCAATTATTAAAAATCTAAATAACTCTTCTCATCATGATTAGTTAATTTACAAAAAATTACAATATAAACTTTAGGATTTTTGAATGTACTATTAAAATAAATGACACTTTGATTTGGCATGTCCTACTAATCTAAAAATTTCATATAACTCTTATTTTGAGTTTAGGATAATCATTCCTATGATGCCCTTCTTGACGAAAATCTATACACCATAAGCCTAATTTAGGTCTATAATTTTCATGCATATCATCCATACTCTTCAGAAAAGCATCAATTTTCACCTCAACTTTGAAGCCAACTATTGGGGCATCTCCACATTCCTCAATTTTTTCAACTCATAGGGCAACTTTTTAAACACCAACATTAGTAAAAAATTAGGACCACACAATGGTAAATCTAATTCTAATTCTAGATTATATCCCTTATACAAATTAGGTAGCCTTATCCTTGTTCTCCATGATAAAATCAATCTTATTCATCACATCTAAAAATATACAATCATAATACCATATAAATTATTTTATTAACTACAAAATCTCCTTTAGATCTTGAATAGTCTGACTCGAGCACTTCATCTTAAATTTTATAATTAGATGCTCTTTAACTTACTGAATATCTAAGGCATTAACATCCATTTTAAAAATGAATTCCAAAGCTCAAATTGATAAAGCTCCTATGAGTTCACACTTATTTACATCTTCAAATTTTATTCCCTTAAATTACCACTTCATGTCATAGGTTAAAAAATATTGTTTAGGGTCCATACACCCATCATATTATGTCAAAGTAATAAACATTCTTTGATTCAATGCCATATTTGGTGCACTTGAAATTACTACCTCTGGATTTTATGCACTATTAACTATAACTCCAGGTTGATGCACACTAGTAATTATAACTATAGGCTTTTGTGCACTAGTTTTATAGGTGTCTTAAAACTATTCTCTAAAGTGAATCCAATCTCTTTTAGACTCTTATTGTATATTGATTTTTAGTCTGTACACTAACTTTACCAAACTTATCCATATATAATTCAAACCAACTTCTATCATCCTTTCCTTTGCACTTGGATTTTTTTTAACTAATGAAAAATTGGGCTCGGGGGATGCATACTCAAGAAATGAATGATCTTTGTTCTCAAATTCTTTTGTATGTAAAATTGAACCTATGATACTTCTATAATTGAGCATAATCTCCTATAAGGAATAATATTTCCCTGATCCAAACAATATCTTTCCTCTTAACTATGATCTAATCCTATCCTTTAACTATTATATTTTTATCATACTTTTCTCTTCATATTCACTCTACTCTATATCCTCACTATCCTCATTTATTTCTTCTTCCTTATTGGGTCCTTCTTTTCCCTACTCTACATACTCTCTACCTTATCCTCTTCCAACATATTTTGTATCCTCTATCTAGGATGCCCTCTCTTCAACATCCTATAATTTATTCTTACTCCTATTCATAGGTAAATCAAGATTATTCAATTTATTCCATCTTCTTTGTTGTCATAGTTCTCTTTCCAATCCTAGAATTTTATTCTCACTCTGGCTCTTTTCATCCTCCATATTTTGGGTTTAGGTTCAAGTTTCTATTCTTAGCTCAACATCATTCAATTTTACATCACACACATCCCCATAAAACCCAAAGCAACTACTCCATGTTAGTAAGAGTAGACACCATGGCCTTTTCCACAAACAACATCTTAATCAGAGTAAGTAGTTGCTATAGAAAATTTATGCATATTCCTATGGCAAAAAGTCATGTGTAGATTCAAAATCTAAATAACCTTGTAAAATAAATTCTGTGACATAACTATCAATGGTAATCTTGGTCCAATAGTTTATTTCATGATCCAATCAATATCTATATTTCACAATTTTTATAGCTTTTCTTATGACCAAGTTAAGAATTCCATATTTCAAGGTTGAAAATAATAATACTCCAATCTAGATAACCATGTAGCTAATAACCCTGGTAATTTACACCAAAAGATTTCATAAATTTATTTGTATATATGAGCCTAAATAATTTACTTTTTAGTCTTCCCTATTATTGTTACTTCCTCTTCTGTAGAAAATTGGATTCTTTCATCACACCATATTTCTATATATTTTTGCCTTGGTAACCATCTCAACATGTTTAAAAAAAAATTTACACACTCACTGCACCATTGTTAGCATAAGTTTCTGGAAAACCCTTTAAAACATGCTAATATATGTATAACTTGTGATGGAGTAATAAAAGTAAACAAAAAATAATAATTCAGACTCAATATATTCATTAACATACAAAATAAATAATTTACACAAAGAGACATAGACTTATTATAATTTGAATAGTCGATATAAACTCATATGACGAACAAATTAAAGTAAATAGAGTATTCACTGCACATAAAATATTTATAAAAGATACATATGAAAACCATTTTAGCTTTTATTCTGACCAAGTTATGAATTTTATATTTCAATGCTGAAAACCATATCGATATACAACTAAATGCTATATATAGAGTTTAATAAAGTGTTGTCTCTTCATATTATATCCTTTCACTATGCCCAAATAGAAGGACTCTTCACCTTTTGAAGTCTATTACTATGATTACAAAGGTTGAATACATATAAAAAGATATGGAAAATACAAAATAGTGCAAGTCATACATGTGTCCATTACATATATTATATGATTTTTGTAGCCCTTTTATACTCCCAATACACACTTATGTGAATCTATTAAGGATATAATCATTATAAACATGTGGAGGTTGCTTCTAAGATATTGTATGAAAATCATGTTTGTTTTTATATTAAGTAGCATGATTTGGCAAAGGATTGGTAAATATTTCTAGATGGTGATTGGGTTGAGAAATTAATTCATTCAAATTACTATTGTGACCTTATATTTGGATTTGGTTATTTCATATCAAATCTTAGATCTTGTGATTTAGGGTTATGCATATGTTTTTATGATGGAAAAATATTATATGACCATCATAATATGCATTAACATCATGTTTTTTAGGTAGGGGTTGTGATGAATCTAATTCTAGTAGTGGAGGTAAAGATATCATATCATTTTCAAGTAATCATTGAAGCACATTTCAATGAATCTCACTTAACCATGTAAATTATCTTTACTTTATTTATTGGGAAGGAATTATCATATCTTATGGATGATTTATTATATTGGCTACTTTTTAACCTCACTCTTAGGTTAGAAAATACTATTGTTAGGCTTAGCATTAAATGTTTATTTATCTTAATATTTATCTCCACTAGAGGTAGGGGTATTAGTCAAATATTTAAGCATGTTGGCCTCTAAAATATTGATTTCATAAATCCTAACATCACGATTAAATTCATAAAATGATTCATAAGATTTGAAGACCACCTTGTCTTTAATAGGTTAGATTAAAATTTGAGAGAATATACTTTGAAAGTCACTAACATGATATTTCATAGTCATATTTGTAAGCATGATTTTGAATCTAAGCATATACTCACTAAAATTCTCACTATGTCCTTGTTTAAGTTGAGAAATATCTAAGAAGTGACCTTCATGATAATGTTGATAAAAAATTGAGCTTATAAATTATTAGCCAAAGAAAATAAAGAATGTACAAATTTAGATGGAAATGTGTAAAACCAATAAATAACATAGTCCTTAAGGATTATAAGAAAGATCTTTGTCAATAATTTATCACTATCTATAAAACTAAGACATGAAGCATATAAATACTTGATATGGTGAGAAGAATCAAATTTAATGTCAGATAATTCAAACTTAGGAGCTGCAAAGATAACAAGCAAAGGATAAGGAAACACTCTCATGAACCAAAGGATTAAGTAATATATGATGTGAAATGACCATATGACTTGGTTTTTGAGTCCCTTGGGAAAGCAATTGAATCTTGTGTTTCATAGCTTGAATTATTTTCATAGATTTTAAGAGGAATGTGGTTTCATGAGTTGAAACCAATGGATTGGTAGCATAAATAGAAATAAAGACATTAGGCACTAGAGAAACACTATGTAAAAGAGGATAAGGCTTATTTTTTTTAATGTATGGTTGATGAGCTTGAGAAATAAGAAATAAAACATCAAGACAAATATGAGAAGGTAAAGATGTAACAATTTGAGTAGAATAAACTTGAGGAGAAATAATAATAGAACCAATATGAGACATAACCATATTATCTGGCTTGGGAGGGGAACCTCTAGAAGTTGGAATATTATAAACATTCACAGATCCATGATTAATTTTCAATGATATTTTATTGGTATAATATCTTTAGTTATGGGTTTATTTTACTCATATATTAACACATGTAACATTGACATGCAAGAAATGAAGGCATAGATAATAATATGCCCTAGTGTGGATAATAGATTAGTAATAGTAACACAAGTAATACTATATCATAATGTGGGAAACATATAAGCAGTAAAGGCAAAAAATGTGGTATGACCCAATATAAAAATGTATAATATGTTAAAGCGTGGGTGCATCATGGCCTTAATATGAAATATATAGTCCATGAATCACAACAAAAGTAAGCCCAAATATATGGATGGTATAAACCACATAAACATAATAAATAAGTATATAGTAAATAAATAACTATCTTTGATGATATATATCATGGCACACTCATAGTAACATAGATAAAATAGAGAAATAAAGGTAAGCACACCAACCATAAGTCAATCATATCACACTCATAGTAAATAGAGATACTAGAGCACATAGAGTAAATAAGTGAAACAAAATGAAAAAAAGTATGTAACTAAAGAATCCATTATAGGGAAGACACGACAAACACACCAAGAAACATGCACATGCAAGCAGAGTAGCTAGAGGGTAAAAAGGCTGACATACTAGATAGAAAATAATGTATGAAACATATGGATAAATATATAACCAACATAAATAACTCTCATAATAAAAGCACAAATCAACATTGAAGAAAATCATGATAGATATGTGTTGGATTAGGATATATATATATATATATATAATCAAGTATGAATCTCAATATGATAAGGAAACCAGGAAATCTAAAACTTGAAGCACTATTGGGGATGCCCTAGAAATAGGCACAAGGATGCCCCCAATGTTTGTATGACGTTGCCTTTAGTAACTATAGATACATAATCATATGTAAAAACTTTTATATCATGCATCTAACTTAATAACATCATTAGTAGCACACACATAAAATATATAGATATAAAACATCTAGAAATAGGCATATAATCATGATATGTTAAACTATGTAACTATGAAACAAACAAAGATAAATGTATTTCTTTTTAATTTTACAAATAATTGAAGTAAAGAAAGAAAAGAAAATCAAGGATAACTAAAATACAAGAGGAGAAAATAATAATAATAAAGAAGGGAGGGATCCCTAATAACCTACAAATTCCCTCAGAACTATGCACCCACAATGGTGGAAGGCCTCAATATGTATGGTGATGTCAGCACAAGGAAGGTCATGCAATATTTTGAAATGGGAAATAATAATCAAAAGCAAGGGATTGAAGTAAATAAAGAGCACAATCAAACATAAATAAAGAGGCTATAATAATTTTATATAAACTGTGAGTAAAACCAAATAAGGAAACTGAAAGACAACCAAATCATGAAATCATATAAAGAAGAAATTAAATTAAAAATTCAAACAAGATAATGTCAAAATTAGAAGAATCTAAATAAAATAAAATTATATTTACCAAAATTTCATGTGCAAGACATAAAAGAAATAAAAATAAGGATAAACAAGAAAGGAAAAGAAAACTAGATACAAATATATTATTCAGTTCAAGCACATGGGGTTAGAAGACAAAACTAACTAATGAAATCTATCTAGCCATATTTCATATAAGTATAAGCAATCATGTCCTCATGCTTTATATTTAGATGTCTTGGGATCCATGAGTCTAATAAGGCTAACGAATTATCATCATCATTGTTAGTATAATCATAAACTCTATAGCATACATTATCACTAAAATAATTTCCATAGTAATCTTCTCTAATACAAATGGTTGCACTATCTTTTTGTAAAGTTACACTTTACTTTATTTTAATGACACATTGTATAATGATTAGGTCTTTGGTAGGTTATCTATTTTTAATAGGCTTATGAGGTTATGATAATATTATTTTGGTCCATGGATGACTAAGTGTTTTCCCTTTAGGTACACTTGTTTGAGGCCATATGATTATATTTTTAGGTATCTCTTTAGGTAACACCTCATGTTTGAATTATGTGGGAGGTTCATAAGTAGTGCCTTGATTGTTAATCACTTTTTTTTATCATGGACAAATTTAAAACAATAGTGTAGTGTAGATGGAATTTATTTCATTTAATGAAGCCAAGGTCATCTTAAAAATATGTAATATATCCATTTCCAACAATACATGAAACTCAACTAATAACATCTTTAAAAAAATGGTGATAGGCCATATATTCTATTTTATCAATATTCATAGTTTTATTTTTTATCCACAAACCACCTGACTTAAAATCTTTAGAATGGTTGTTGGAGTCTCCAAAAATAAACCTATAAAAACTGGGGTAGTACCTAATTTGAGATACATTGGACCACCATAATGCTTGGAGATATATTAAATAATTTAGCATAAGAAGGGTGATGCTGAATAAATAAACGTCATCAAAATTTTACATGATAAGGAGGGTTGACCATAAAATTTAGTCTCTAACCACCTCTATTGTTTAGATACCTCTTGACAAATATCAGATCAATTTAGAGGCTTAACTATGTTATTTGTTGTTCCTTATTATTTTAAGAGTTACAAATATGAAAAGGTTGACCTTTAATTTTCTATATACATCCACCCACCCACACACACCAAAAGTCCAAATTGATGTGTCAGGGTGTAAAATATGCCTCTTTACATAAATTACTTATAACAAACTTTTTATAGTTTAGTTATATGAATGGTCCCTTTATAAGTCATTATCAATAAATATTTTTTATATAATGGGAACATGTTTTTGAGATGGAATTATCTAGGTTAATTTGATAGCATGTTCTTACTCTTCGATACTAACATCACTAGGAGTTTCATAGTCATGCCTTGTAATCCATATATAGATTGTGGTTGTTATCATGTAATGTAATACAAAGGTTTGATTATAAACCATTTAAAAATAGGATTTATCTCCACTTTAATACTTTCAAAAATCTCATATAAAATCAAAGGGGTTGTAGTTTGATTGAATAGGATGATGGCATGTCACAAGTGTTACATTATCTACCAAGGTACAAATCCTCAATGTAGTTAAAACAAAAAGGATGACATTGATTCCTAAAAAAATTTCACAGAATGGATACCCTTATTCCTTGACTCTAAGCCACATAAGGTTGATATTTCATGCACATGAATTGGGTTGTTTATCACTCAATTATGAATGTGGTTTAAATTTTAAGGGGTTATGAAATGTAAACCCTAAGTTGTTAAAGGGTTTGAGTAAAATAAATCAGGGTATAAAATATGTAATAAATATAACCATTGATTTGTGAAAGAATTGACCTAATCTAACATTTCTAAAAATAGAAATGAATGACAAATGAATACTTAACTAAAAACTAACTGAGATGAATGATCTATAGGCTAAAAACTAGTGTAGAATTTGATTTGAGTGTCACAAATAAGATTCAGGTGTCAGAAACCCTCCTGGATAATAATACCATATATTGGATAGTAGTGTTGTGTTCTAGTGTCCACTTTTGGTGATAATGTCCCATTTATAATCTTGGCAAGATATTTATGGGTTTTGTAGACTAGACCTTATTCCATCTCTATTCTAAATTTTAAGTCTATTTGATTAATACTTTTTCTTGTAGCTTTGTTTTCCTCTAAAAACCCTAGGTTTTCATGCTTACAAGGGATTGAATAAACACCATGAGAAAAAGGAGCTAGTGGGGTAGACTAGATGTTCTCAACACCCTACTATGTTGAGAGTTTCCTACATACCAATACCTCGAGAGGTGATCAAGCCTAATGCAGTTCTCCCAATCTAAGTGCTAGTGCAAGTGCAAGTGCAAGTGATGTTAGTATGAGTGTTGAATTGAGTACTTTAAGTGAGAATTTAGATTGAAATTTAATGTGTTCTGAGCTTAGGATGGATTTAGATGACTATATGTAAAATTAGGAAAGAATAAAGATCAATGACCTTGATTATGCATAACTTGTTCTAAGATTGTTTTTGTATTTTACATTTGATTTCCATCTAATGAATATAGGGCTAAAATTCATGTATATATATTGATTTGGTGTTTGTGCAAGATTTTAAATAGGTCTAGGCTAACCCTAAGTGTCTTTGGGAGTAAAAATATATTTATTAGGGATAAAAAAGGAAAAAGGATAATAACACCAAATTTAGATTGAAAATTAATGTGTTTTGAGATTAGGATGGATTTAGATGACTATATGTAAAATTAGGAAAGAATAAGGATCAATGACCTTGATTATGCATAACTTGTTCTAAGCTTGTTTGTGTATTTTACATTTGATTTCCATCTAATGAATACAGGGCTAAAATTCATGTATATATATTGATTTGGTGTTTGTGAAAGATTTTAAATAGGTCTAGGCTGACCCTAAGTGTCTTTGGGAGTAAAATTATATTTATTAGGGATAAAAAAGGAAAAAATATAATAACAACAAATTGGGATGCTAACACGGGGTGTTAGTGTCTAATGGTGCTAATGTCTAGGTGGTATAATATGAGGCACTAGGGGCTTAAATGCCTAAGGGAGGGTCTAAGACTCATTTTGATATGTCTAGGGATGTGTGTGGCCTACACAAAAGTTGGATAAGTGTCTATATAGGTCTTAAAATAGGTATAAGGCTAAGATAGGGATGGGTGGTATTAAGTAACACTCATGGCACTCAAGTGATGTTTTAGATGACTAAATTTCCCTCCCCATTCATTATAGAAATGCAACAAAGTGAAATGACTAAGATAAATGAAATGAAACATAACTGGACTTACCTAAGAGGTGAAGCCCATGAATTTGGATCTGAGTATGTGAAGCATGCTCCATTGTGTGTCTCATAAATGAAATAAACATATAATCTATCCTTATTTAAGAGATATCAAAATCAAATACGCAATTGAGTAAAGAGATAAGAGAAAGGAAAGGAATGAAGACATCTCACTAGGTACATGAACCAATGCATAAACTTGATAACATCCTATGTGTGTGTAGATTGTGATCAATTAGTGGACTAATCTGAATGGATTGCTTAATCCCCATGTGTGGGTGGCTCAAGAACTCAAGTTAGACTTGAATCCATCATTTCCCACCCCTGTTAGGTAGATCATGACATGTGAATAACTTGGATCATACTGATGGATTATCTAACCCTTTTATGTAGGTGGCTCAAGAACTCAAGTAGACTATGAATCCATCATTACCTACCTATGTATAATAGATGCATCTATAAATAAATTACATAATGTAACTGAAGTTATATGATTGTAACTAAAATTGTATATAATGACTCTATGACCACTCAAGAACTTTGGAATGAAAATTGGCTCAGGGGCCTCTCGAGCACTCAGGTATGTAGCTTAGGGACTACTCGATAATACCAACCACTGTAGATGGAGTAAGGCATAAAATATGGTACAAATTGGTGTAAATTGTGTTTGAATTAAGAACAGAGAGAATGACATGGAGTTTTCCATTCTATCTGATCAATTGGTGTAAAAGTGAGCATATGGAAATAATGTATCACACACATGCCCCTAAATTTGATATCTAAGCATATGGATTATGGATTGAGTTGTAATAATATGTATCTAAGTATCTAAAAATAAAATGAGAATGATCATGTTGTACTTGATGCCCCCAATCTAAGAAAATTGGTATGAATATTGTAAAACTGATAATTTATAACTAAAATGATGCAAACCTAGACTATACCTATTGTAATTTTCTAGTGAATTCAGATTTTCCTTTTTCTAGGGATACTGGACAATAGCACCATACCTTGGATAGTAGCACTAAAATGCTAGTGTCCTCTTTCAATTCTAGTGTCCAACTATGTTATTTTTCTACCAAACTAACTCTGATCTCTATTTAACTATTTTCTACTATGTTTTCCTGATCCTAAGATTTATATTTTATGCCTACATGTTGACATTATATTCTAAGTGCATTTGGATGACCTGATATCTATGACAAACCTCTATGAATTCCCCCCTATTTTGAGGGGAGTTGTTGAACCTATACAAGAACTGTATTGAAAATAACAATCTCTACATGATATGTGTTAGCTTGAGCATATATGATATTTATGTAATAAACCAATATAATATGTATACATGACATTAGAATGTAAGATAATTTGAGCATAAGTTGGTAATGTGTGATGTATGTTAGATATAGCATTCACAAGGTTATCAAGATAAATATAATAATGTAATCATGTGTATGGATAATAAATATGAGTAATAAACTTAATAACTACATAAGGGGATGGGCATGATGTCCATCAAGGCACCCAGGGAGGAAGGGGATATGAATGAGGTCACTCACGGTATCTAAAAATAGAGTGTAATAATAAAGAGATAAGTGTCATGGCCATGACACATACATGAAAGAATACATACAACACACATGAGGCACTTAAAGTAGGCCAAGGGGCCATAATACAATGGACATGGGCACATGTCACTAAATCTGTGAAAGTAATACATACAAGGACATGTTCAAATTCCACATATGCAAATAGCCAATTAGTTGACATGGAAACACATGGAAGGACATGTTAAAATGTCTACATACACAATTAATAAGGCACACTAAAGGACATGGGAACATATCCAAAGCATACATACAATGAAAAGAAGTGTTGGCCCACTTATTTGTTTTCTTGCATTTACTTATATTTATTATTTAGATTGGTGCACTAATTACTTATTGTAATTAGTTTATTATGTTTATTAATAATTTTCACTAGATAAGATAAGCTTACTTAACTAGTAGTTAACTTAGACACCTATCTTGTTATAGTGGAGTTCCACTCCACTATTCAAGGTAAGATAGAATAAGATTGCTTAACTAAAATTCAACTTGTGTTGATCATTTACACAAGTTAGACACTTATCTTGTTAGTGTAGAGTTTCACTCCACTATTCATGTAGTAAAATATTAGTTGAACTACACGTGTTGTGTGAGTTACCTGATCTTTATCTTTCACACCTTGCTTTATATAAGTAATGGTTATTTGTGTATTCTATATTAGATTAATATTGAATTATCAGAATAATTCATCATATTTGAGTTATTTATTCATTTTTGTTATTATCTCTGATATACAGTTATTGTTTATTACTATTACTATTTTATCTCTTATTCATGCTTTCTATTAGATTCATTAGATCCTATAGCTAATTTTAACATGGTACTAGAGCAATCTTGAATCTATAGATTGCTAAATATTCAAGAGAAAAATATCTAGATATAGGATCAATTTTTTGATTTTGTATACAGGCACAAATTAGAGCTTTATGGAGAATTTTTGAGCTCACCATTGAGTTCAAAGTTCCTGAGTTAGTCAAAATTATCTATAATTTTATCCAAATTGGGCACAGGAGGTGAAATTGGCAAGGGTTTGATCTAGAAGCACCACATCCAAATCTGGTGGGTACCTAAAAATTAAAGCATTTTTGAGAAAAATGGACCTCATGGTTGCGTTTGAAAGGCATCAAACCTATAGATCCATATAAAATTTGTCCAATTTGGACACAGTCACCTGGAAGACAATTTTTTTTTGCTCCCAGGTAAGGCCGTACGGATTATGCAGACCAATTTTTTTTTGGTAGGCCTCATGGATCAACAACATATTTGAAAAGGAAACTTTAGGAGCCCACCATTTAAACACTAAAAGGTATTTTTGAGTGATTTTTTTTTGAAATAGATTAAAATTCATGCTCTTTGCTGTTGTAATTTTAGTTTTGTCTAGATTTGTCTAGATTTTTTTCATAATTTAGATTTTTCTATAGTAGCTCTTCCTCGTCCTCATTTTTTCAACATCAAGGGCTCATAACTCTCACATACAACCTTGTATTAAGGTCCCATTTTTTATGAAAGTTAATATTTTTTGAGCATAATGAATAGGTCTATTTTTTTTAATAAAGTACATATTTTTGTACTTTTAGACTAGAGGGCCTAATTGAGCTTTTTGTAAACTGAAAAAATTACAATCCTACCTTGTAATTGCTCTCAATTATAATGTGCCCACAAATAATTACTGGGTGAGATAAAACTAAGTAATTTAAGGGGGTTTTATGGTGTGTTCTATACTTTAATTTATACTTTGTGATGGTTTAATTCCAAAGGCATCATGGGGAATCCTAAGTTACCACTATTAACAACATATAACTACAACACATGGAAACAAAATGCTTAGAAGGCATTAATGGTGTTAGGATATATGTCTTACATAACAATTCTTCTTACTCCACCTACTGATGTAAAAGAGTTACAACACTTTCTCTTTGAAACTACAAAGGTAATTGGATGCATTCAGTCTTACAGTCTTTAGATTTGAATTTTTATCTTGACAAATGTACAACTCCAAAAGAGGCTTGGGATAAATTAGCATCATTATTTAGTAAAATAGATGAGGTTCATGGTTACCAAATTGACAATGAACTCATTAGTTTGGATCCTAAAAATTATGTTAAAATACAAGACTACATCACTAAAGTCATAGATCTTAGAGCACAAATTTTTGAATGTAAAATTGATAAAAAAGATATTCAATTAATTTTTAGTGCCTTACACAAATTAGGTCATGAATATTCATCCTTCGTCTCTAGCTTTCATACTCATAGTCTCACATTGGGCACATTATATCAAATTCCCACCTTTGAGGTATTCTCTAAGATTCTAATGGCTAAAGAAGAAAAGTTAATAGCTATGGATCTAATCAAGTAATCTAAATCTCAAGCTCTAACTACAAGTCAACCTCAAGATAAGAAATTTTCAACATCAACATCAAATACATGTTTAAGTAAAAAGAAGCAGAATAATCAGAATAAGTCACAGAAAGATAAGAATAAAGGGAAACAATCTTACTCACAAGGAGATTATAAATCCACTAATAAGAAAGAGCATTTACAAAAAAGGACTGACACTCCTTTCCTTTATTGCAAAAAAGGGTTTCATAGTGAACAAGATTATTGGAAGAAAGAGATTGATAAACTTAAAGGTCTTCTAAAAAAGAATAACATCAATTAATCAAAGGATTCTTTCACTCCTTCAAATTTAGGGAAAGGGAAAGCTACGACACTATTTGCACTAGAAAATTCTCTCAAGTCATGGGTAATTGACTCAGGTGCTTCACACCATATGGGTTCTAATCAAGAACAATTTTATGGATTAGAACTAAGTTCCTTGCCTCATATTCTCATAGGTGATGATTCTACGGTAGATGTTATAGGAAAATGTATAGTTTCTATTGATAGTGGTGTATTTATGGATGTCCTCTATGTGCTAGAGTTATAAACTACCCTTATCTCTATATACCAAATCACTCACTTTGATACTGGTAAGAAAGTTGAGTTCACACTTGATTATGTATTAATCAAAAAATTAGAGGATAATGCCTTAGTTGCAGTGGGAAAAGTTGACAATAATACTTAGCTTTATTCATTCTCCCATTTTATGCCTCAGTCTTCCTCTACAACTTTTCTTTCACACACTAATTTAGTGAGCAATCTATGACATGAGTGGTTTGGTCATCTGAACTACCACTATTTACAATAGCTTAGTCAATAGGAGATGGTTACTGGACTTCCATATATTCAGTTTTTAGGGGGTGTATGTCATGGTTGTGCCTTAGGCAAAAATCCAGAGGATAAGTTTGATAAAGGGAAGGCTTGGAGGGCTACACAAGTCCTCAAACTTGTTCATAGTGATTTAGTGGGTCCATTAATTTCTTTGTCTTTTAGTAAAGACTACTATGTTCTCATATTTATTGATGACTATTCCAGACATACTTGGGTTTATTTTCTAAAACTCAAGAGTGAAGTATTTGATAGATTTATAGAGTTTAAAGCTCTAATAGAGAAACAATCTAAGAAGTATGTCAAGATCCTCCACATAGATAATAGGAGGGAATATGTGAACAAGTTTGAAAATTTTTGTGCACTTGAAGGAATTTATCTTCAACATTCAGTTGCATACACACCTCAACAGAATGGTGTAGCAGAGAGGAAGAACAAATTCTTAAAAGAGATGGAAAGTTGTATGATTCATGCAAAATCATTAGTACCTAAGTATTGGGTGGAAGTGATTAATTATGTTCAATATGTATAGAATAGAGTTCCTCACAATGCTTTAATGGGGATAACACCTCTTGAATCTTGGTGTAATAAGAAGCTAGATGTACATCATTTTAGAGTCTTCAGTAGTTAAGCATAGGCTCACATACCTTCAAACAAGTGCTACATTTTAGAACAACAAAGCTAAATTTGCATATTTATGGGATATCCTGATGGTGTTAAGGGATATTATCTCATTTATTTATATTCACATGAGCTTATTATCGAGAGAAGTGTTCATTTTGAAAAAATTCCTTCAAACTTGTCTTCTAACATTTCTCATTCTTCTTCCTTAGAAGAATTAGATATCAGTGATGATGATACTCCTGCTTCATCTACTCATAGGGATGATGAGGTAATAACTCCCCAATAGGGTTTAACAGATCATGTTCCTCCTCCTCCTCCATATACTTGCCCATTTATGCCTTTATGGGCTAGACAGAATTTGGCAGATGCAGACCCTCTTGTTAGGGATCCATCAGATAGAAGGAGAACACAATCACATCATGATCTTCCACATTCCTACATTACCACAAATTTTGATCCATAGTCTTTTTAGGAAGCCATATGGATAGTTGAGTGGGATTCAGTAATGAAATAAGAGTATGACTGATTGATTAGGAATAACACTTGGGTTCTTGTTCTTCTTCTTATGGAAAGAAAATTAGTATGATGTAGGTGGATATATCAGACTAAGTTTGTAGCAGATGGAAATATTGATAAGTATAAATCATGCTTAGTAGTCAAAGGTTTTTCCCAAGTGGAAGGTATTGAATATAAAGAAACCTTTGTACTTGTTACTAAGATGAATTCCATTCACTTGATACTAGCTATTGGTGCAACTCATGGTTGGGCTATACATTAGATGGATATGAAGAGCACATTTCTTCACATGGATCTTCATGAGGAGATATATATTGAGCATCCATAGGGGTTTGTTCAAGATTATTCATTGGTGCATCATTTTTAGAAGTCTCTCTGTGGTCTAAAACAAGTCCTCAAGGCTTGGTATTCCAAGATAGACACATTTCTTCTCTTAGTTGGGTTCTTGAGATGTCACTCAGATCTGAATGTCTGCATTCTATGGTAGGAGGATTCATGATTGTGATTAGTTCTTTATGTTGATGATCTCATTGTTATAGGGAACACACCATCCATCATCAGTAGTATTAAGACTGCACTTCATGATAGGTTTTCTATGATAGACATGGGCTTATTGCACTATTTTCTTGGGATTTAGATAACATAGTCTTTTTTGGGATTACACTTTCACAACCCAAGTATGCCATGGAATTTTTAGCTTAGTTTCACATGGTTGATTTTGGGCTTGCACCTACTCTTTTGTTATCTGGATTTAGACTTGAGGTTCATTATTCCACTCCCTTGGTTGATGTCACATTGTATTACTGCTTGTAGGCAACCTCATCTATCTGACTCATACACGTACTAACATTTCATATGTAGTTGGCATGGTTTCACGCTTTATGAAGACACCACATGAGATTCATTGGAGAACTACCAAGTAAATTTTGAGCTACATTTAGGGCACTCTTAGATATGAGATTCACTATACAATAGGTACAAGTTCAAACTTGGTGGGATACATAGATTTTGATTGGGTTGGTGATTATGATGATCGTAAGTCTACTTTTGGTTACAAATTTCACTTTGAATCCAACCCCATTTGTTGGTATATCAAGAAGAATAATGCTATTTCTCTTTCATCTATAGATGCTAACTATCATGGTGTTGTTAATGCTACTAATAAGGCTATTTGGCTTTAGAATATTCTCATTGAGCTTGGTGTTCCATTTTAGAAGCCATCAGTCATCTACTGTGACAACTAGAGCACTATCCAGATCTTGAATAATCTAGTTCATCATTAGAGAACCAAACACATAGAGATCCATATGCACTTTATCAGGGAGATAATTTAGGTGGAGATCATTGATCTTCAATATTGTCTTATGGAGGAGCAGATTGCAGATATTTTCACCAAACCTTTCACTAAGAGAAAGTATATTCACTTGTGATCTCTTTTGGGGGTGTGAGACATCAATTCTTCAGGGGATATCAGTTTTTCAAGGGGGATCTCCTATACTTTCATTTTGAGAAGGAGTTTTTTTCCTTTGGGTTTTCTCTTTTCCTCATTTATTTGTACAAAGTACCTAATATGTCTACACATTATTGAGACTCTTATTTATATAGCCCTACCTAAGCTTCACTTATAGGGGGTTTTGGTGCATTTATTTACTTTATTGAATTTACTTATATTTATTATTTATATTGGTATACTAATTACTTATTGTATTTAGTTTATTAAAAATAATTATAATTTCTACTAGATAGGATAAGCTTACTTAGCTAGTAGTTAACTTAGACACCTATCTTGTTATAGTGGAGTTCCACTCCACTATTTAGGGTAAGATAGGATAATATTATTTAAATAGTAGTCAACTTGTGTTGATCATTTACACAAGTTAGACACCTATCTTGTTAGTGTGGAGTTGCACTCCACTATTCATTTAGTCAGATATCAGTTGAATTACACGTGTTATGTGATTTACTTGATCTTTGTTTTGTACACCTTGCTCTATATAAGTAATGGTTATTTGTGTATTCTATATCAGATTAATATTGAATTATTAGAGTAATTCATCATATTTGAGTTATTTATTCAATTCTATTATTATCTTGGATATACAGTTACTATTTATTACTATTACTCTTTTATCTCTTATTTATGCTTTCTATTAGATTCATTAGATCATGTAGCTAATTCTAATAGGAAGAGGCATAGAGCCATAGGAAAATGGCATATTCAAATGCCTTTGAATAAATGTATAAGAACAAAGACATAATCAGGTCTAAACTAGAAAAGCTAGAAATGAAATTATGCATGAACATGTGGTAAAAATATATACAAGAGAAAATATGTACATAAGCTGAGTCTATAGTAGTAGTAGTCAACAAAAAAATTGGGTAGTATAGGATGATCAATATCAAGGTAAAAACAATGCTAAATCTATGATATAAAGTATAGAAAGATGTAACCTAACAAACTAGAATCTATGTATGTGATGCCCCCATTGGGAGAATGTATCAATGATGAATCTTTATAGCTATGTATGTGCCCCCAGTGGGTAGATAGTAGAAAATATGGATCTATGTGTTGAACCTCAGTCTTATAATAATCTATGAACACTCGACAAGAATAAGTGAAACATGTATGTATGATAAAATTGACTATACTAAGATAACCAACATATGTAGTACCTAGAAAGTATAAATAATATAAACATGGATATGCAAGTAATCTAAATTTTGTGTTTTTGAGAAATATTTAAATGTTTTGAACATATTTTATTATTTTTGTATTTTATAAGTATATAAGCTATGTATAAGCAGTCATGAAAATGAAAATATATACAAGGAGCAAGGTAAAGGAAACTAGGTATAAGAAGCATGATAAATAAAATTATGTAGAAGGAAACTGGGGGTAAATGAAAGTATGAAAAGGTAGGATGGAAATGAGTGAGACTATGTATAAGGAGAGTGATATGGATAAGAATCTATGTGATGGTAAGGAATGGTACTAGAAGCCCAACATGTCATTGATGGGATACCTCTATGTAACATAGGTGGCATCTTCACTTTTTGAATGGTTTGTATCATAATAATTTGGGTTGTTCCAATCATTTTATTCATTTTGAGTAGAAATGCTTGGATTATTTATTAGGATATTTCCACCTGAATTTATATCCACTGTAGGTATAGCTTGTTTTAAATACTTTGTTGTTATAACCCTCTTTTAAAAATAGTTGTATGCTTAGCATGATTTTGAATGTACAACTTAATTTTTTTTCTTTTTGTAACATTACCTATGTATATAGATATTTTGCCTTGATACACTATATCTATGAATTATTTACCTTAGTGTGTTATATAAATCCCAATCCTTGTTGACCAACATTATCAACTACTAGAATAGGAGTAGTGATTCCTTGGGCATGTTTGCCCAACCCTTGACCTTGATAATCAAAATATTATAGATATTTTTGACCAAACCCATACTATTTTTAATATGGGACCTCATTTTGGAGAGGTATATTTTTATCCTTCACTTGATTTACTTGTGTTATTGTACTATTTTTTGCTCTGATTTTACTTTGTGAATATTATGTTGTTCTGAGTTATGCTTGGGTAACCACTTTTGTATTATTTCTAAATTTAACCCATTTTTGAATATGTTCCTATATCACTATGGATTGCTTAATTAATTTATCTTATATAGGTTACTCATTATAAATGATGTGTTATATATGTATTTTCAATGTCAAACATGAATTTGTGTGATGACCATGCATTCTATGTCATGCACAATAATATCTAGATCTCCTCACTAGATGTCGAGGAGGTAGGTTGATTAAATTAGCTTTAATTATTTCCCTTAAAATATCACTTGAAATTCTATTTGATCTGAGTAATTTTTGAATCACTAGTTGGAGATTTATTTTTTTATGATTTCTTATTTTGATATATAACATTGCTTACCAAAAATTGGCCAGGTGAAGATTCATGTACATGATTGACACTAGTGTATCCTAGAGGATTTTGTCTTGTGATCTAATTTTACAATACTATAATATTTTCATATAATAGTTTATTTTAATTTTTCAATTCTAAAATTAGATTTATCATATTCATAATTTCATTCCTTAGAGTCTCATAAGTGCAAAACCTAATTGCTTCCGATTGAACATGGAAACACACATCCTGAATGGGAGATATGGTAAGGTAAGGGTCTAAAAGATGGATGCATTGAATATAGACATTTGAAATAGTAGTATAGGCTGCCTTACCTCTTGGAGGAGTGATAACATGGACCTAGTTAGAAGGAAATTAGCTACCACCTTCTTGGAGATGAGGAGGAGGAAGATAATCTTCTTTATCTGTGAAATTTGGAAATGCAACTTGGAAGAGGGATAATAAAATAGAATATAGTAGGTATAAAAACCCTAACATAACCACTAAAAATAAGAAATAAAATGATATAAACCTTAATATCATTTAGGGCTAGTGTTTTGGTAGTATTCGAAGTAAGTCAGGTTCACCAAATGGTTTAAATTTTAAGGGGTTATGGAATGTAAACCCTAAGTTATTAAAGGGTATGATATTTATAAAAATTCAATATAAATTAGTAGTATGCAAAAGGAGAAAAATTATTCATAGATATATTGGTTCAAGTTAGTTTATTCTCTTAAAAAAATAAAGAAGAAAGAAAGAAAGAAAATAACTAGCTAGTTAATATTGGTTTAATCAAAATGAATTAAGTAGCTAAACTTGGTTGTTTTAAGGGAATGAATTCAACATTGGAAGGTTTTAAATAATTTAACCTAAATTTTTATAAACCCTATTTTTATCCACAAACCCTAAATGCCATTCTTATATAGTTAAAAAATTTACATCTTTGTAGATTAGTTGGCAAGGGAGGGCATATATCACATAAGAATGACATTTGGGTGACTAATCTGAATGAAGATGAAGGTTGGAAGTCACACTAATTTTTTTTAACTTTTTCATTTTATTTTCAAGGATATATATTTGAATTTATTTTGTTTCTTGATTTATTTTTTCAAAACTATCAATGTAGTTTAGCATTATAAATCCCACCACATGATGTCAGAAAAAATTGGAGTCGATAATGATCAAAAGTTGCGAGTTACCCTATTTACCATTTTTATTTGATTTCATATTTTTTTGTTTCATTTTCAACTTCCATAAAAAAATGGATTTGTAAGGCATTGTTAGGGTTTGAATCAAAATCCATTAAATTTGAAGGGGCTTAGTGATATGAGTTTTTGTTAATGATGCATCATACCTTTATAAATATTTTTTTATTGATGTTTTAGATCACCTTCTCCAAACCTTCATTCTATAAATATTGATGATGATCAAAGAGGGTGATCCAAAACATGGATACAAAATACTTACACAAGTCTCTCTAGAATCCTTATCTTAAGAACCAACACATTAATGAAAAACAAGGAGCACATGAGATCTTCTCAAAAATAACAAAACACAAAACCATTAAACATGCAAAAGTCCATGAGTAATTTAGGCCCCAATTTATTTGGAACATGTACAACCTATTTTTGGTATCACTATTTATATTTATTTTTCATTCAACAGTTTTATAAAATTAACCATGATGGTAACTTGGCAAAATTTAAGTCTTAATTTAGATAAATTTATTTACTATAAGCTCAAATATATTATATGAATTTTAATTAATTTAAAAACATAATAATACCATAAAATTCAAGAAAAAAATAGATTTTTTCCATTCAAGGGACATACCACTTGTTATCAATGAGGAGAAACACAACAATAAATATATATGTGGATACAATTTGATATTCACCTTGATAAATAAGCAATTATATATGATAACAATAATTAATTTGATGGTATAGACTGTTAAGAGGAAATTTCTAAGGTGATAAATCAAATAAAACAATTTTGAAGTCCTTACTATTAAAAAAATTAAACTACAACTATTAAATCTATTCTCTCATTCAAGGTTTAGTAGAATCTCAAAAAAAACAATTCATAAACATCATTGCTCCTTGTTATTTTACTCTTAGGATATGGGTTATTTTATTCTTGTCATCTAATTTACCTACCATAAATCTTAGATGAAATGTAGTTAAGATCATTCAATCAATCCATTTTGTATGATTTCCAAATTTTGTAATGGCTAATAGGCACTCTAATACTGATTTAACTTGTAAAACCAGAGTGGTTTCTTGCTATTTCTCTAACAACAAATCCTAATAAGTTGTTAATGTGGATTTAGTATGATATATATTTTTTGAAAAAGGAGTTAAATTTTATTAATAATAGAGGATTACAGACAACCTCAAAAGTAAAGCTGTTTAGAATAGGTTCTAAGGGAAGAGAAGCCAATATTCAAGAACATATACAAAACAAAAAAGAACAATAGACCAGGACTAAAGAAAGTATTTATCAATCCCAACTACACTATTATATCAATCCTAGAGTGGAACAAGAAAACCAATAAGCAACAAAATCTATTAGATGAACCAAGATATAAACATATCGATACTAATAAGTGATCCATGGGACATACAAATATTTCATCAAATAGCAATTTTGAACACAAAAGGAAAAACTAGATAAAAAGAACCCTACATATTGATAAAAAATGGTGGGTCAAATACCAAACAAATAAATAAGGTCAAATGATTATTGGGTCCTTCCCCATGTGATCCACCTTTATAGAAAGTAGCTTGAAGCCTAGGGCATCAGTTGATTATCTTATGTTTTTAGAGGAGAAATTGGATTTACTTGCATGCACTTCTCTATTTCCAATTAATTGAATGCATGTATTTTGGAAGAAGGTTGTAGGTAATGTCAAATTTATCTTTCTTCATTCATTTTCAATAGTATTATATTTACACCAATAGGTGTAACCTACAATGGTAGTCTAGGGTGATGGACTGTAATGTCCATGATGCTAGCAATTAATGGAAAACCTTTAATTTTATATCCATTTGACCATTATTGGGAAGCTTCAATTTCAATTTTTTCATCTATTTGAATATCATATGGAAGTTTTTTCTTCTTGTTTGGAGAAGTTGATCAAAAAATTATAACATCTTGGGCACACAGGTGGAGTTTAGAGCTAATTTTTTGCCCTCATAAATAATTTGTTGAGCCAGACATAGTGATACAACTAGATTGAGGACATATCCTACCAATAAATGGAAAAATCATAGAGAAGTAAATGGAGTTATTAATAAACATGGTATGCTAAAAATCCAATATAGGCATCTCAAGATTGATATTTTTCAACATTTTTTAGATATATGTATTTAAGATATTTATATTGGTAGATAGAGATAGTTTAAAATTTCTCTGAAATATACCTCATAATATAGTCTTTAGAGTACATAAAGGGAACTAACTGGTAAAGATAATAAACATCTTAGCATCGACACTATGTTCTCACTTATTTGTATGAAGGGAAATATGGTTAAGGTTAAGTCCCTAGACTATTGAGGCTATGGTTATGAGAATTAGGGACATTTACATGTGATTACACTTGGATATAAGGCCTATTAAAAATTGATATGGTATGAATTTTGGAGAATAGGTTCCTAATTCATATCTAAAATGCATGTTTAGGTTAAGTAAGTTTTGTTATTGGGATTAATCCTAATTACTTAATATTTATTCGATAGATTCTAATTTCATGAGACAGGGTTGAAATGCTTTCAAAGTTCACTAAAAAAATATGATTACCAATTAATAATTCAACTATTTTGTGATTGTACATTTATTGTGAAAGTTTTCTTAAATCAATTATGTAGTTATTACTTAGTGCAATATTTATATTTATTATATGATATTTCATCATTTTCGATAAGATGTTACATCCATGATATGATAAACGCAATTTATAAAAATAAATAATAACACCAATTAATACTCATCTTATAAACAAAAATGTGCATGAAAAAACATATTTTTATAACCTTATAAAGTTACACATTTTAATGATTACATGATGCCTCAAACAAACAAATTTGAATACATTGAATTCTCTCATCTTGATATATAATAAGTAGTAGTTTATTAACAGTCCAATTAGAGAAAGGGATTTAGATGAAATACATACATATGTTGTAACATATCCCAAGTTTTGTGCATGTGAAGATATATAGCATCCAAGTATCTCTCTTAAAATCAATAGTAGAATTGTGGCATGGTTGGTTAATTAATCGCTTCAAATGTATAGAGCTCCCAATATAAGATAAGAGGAAATTCGTCATGATTTTTATTTGTTTATTGATAAAATAAGGGGAAAGGGCCCTTGTCCCATAGATTATATTATTTCATAAATTATATGGATTGATATAAAAGGTAGTTAAAAAGAAATTGAAAAATAAGAGTTATATAGTTGTTAGTTCTTATTTATACAATTGTAAGAAGCTAAGAAATTTTTGAGTTTAATTTATTGGTTAATATAATAACAGTTGTATATTAATAAGAGATCCCTCTTTTTGCCTCTTTTGATCCACATTCCCCTAAAGAGTTTAGTTGACACCATATTTTGGGATCATTATATTAAATGGATTTTTAGTTGTTAAAGCATTACCCAATACCATTTAACTGTAAAAATTGAGCCATCTTACTGCTAAAAAGTGATTACATTTAAAGGTACAATATTGAATATTATAATACATACAAAGAATGTATGCAAATAGTTCATAAAACAATAATAGAAGAGTAGGAGAATTAATTGATCTATGTAAAAGATGAGAAATTGTTCTTCAAATTGATGTTGTATCCATTGATCTATTTATAATCATTGATTGAGATTCCGTAGATAGATCTTTTCTAGTGCATCTTGTCATTTTTTTATAGATATTATCAAATATGTTGAAGGCAAAGATTGATTAGTCACATTAGAATTTTGATTGATCGAACAAAATTTCAATTTGTAGTTCAAATGAAGACAAAGCAATGGGGTATATAATTTATTCTTTGCTCTTTGAAATGCATGTGAAGAAGTGACAGTGCATGTTGTTGTTGCCATTGATAGAATCAAATAACAAATTTATTCTTCAAATTTTCAAATGAATACAAATTATCTTTCAGATGGACTTGATGGACTAGTTTTATTGATTGGACAGTCATTACTCCTCTATAAATAATAATAATTTTAATGGATTATTTGCACATGCATTTGGTGTAGAGTTCTTAGGTTCATTAGACTTAATGGTTTGAGAGAGATTATTTCACTAAAAATATATTAAAAAATAGATATTTATTAAATATTCTATTAAGTAAATTTTATAGTGTCTCAGGGTCTAAATTTGATTCGTATATGGTTGTATTTAACTTTTTTAATAGTAAAATACAATCATTTTTTAAAAAAACTGTAAATTTTTAGATAAATTATAAAAAAAAATTTAAAAATATAAATATTATATATATATTTTTATTTTTATATATATTAAATTATATTAATATTTAAATGGTAATGTTGAATAGATAATTATCATTAAAAAAATTCAAGATTGATAAAATTTGTCAAATTTAAGTCTTAATAAAGACTTAAAGTTTAATTGAATTAATGTTAAACACATAGACTATTTATCACATTAAAAAAAGTATTTTCATATTCTATATCATATTTAATGAAGATTTATATAAAAACTATATAATTTTTTAAAAATAAATATTTTATTATTAAATCCTAATAATTCATAAAACATAATCTAAAATATTAATTAATTCTTTTTAAGACAATTTTTTCAAAAATCTTTATCAAATATTTACCACATTTATTTAATGTAGACCCACATACCTCTTATTGTGATTTGAACATAAAGTGGCAAAGATGCATAATCTTTTTTTGCCACCTTTTATAGATATATATATATTTTCAGAGATTGGAAAGTATTTAATTTTAATTAAATATACATGAATACATTATTATCCATATAGAAAAAAGAGTGCTAAGGAATTATATTCCAAAATAAAACACTACATCGATCACAAGGATCTAAAAATGGTTAAATTAATTTAAATGAACAAAAAGATAATTAATTAAAGATTCTTTTTAATTAAAAAAAATATATAAAATTTGATATAAAGTTGTGATGTTTTAAGGAGTAGAATTTGATTTGTTAGGGTTTTAATGTCATTTTTATTTTTATGTAATTCTTTTGTTTTTCATGTCTTTCATTTCATGTTTAAGAATATTCAAGCTAAGTTATGAAATATTGTATTTAACATATTGTTTTTTGGGCTGGGATTTACTAAATAATGGCCTCCTCATTCTCTATTACAATTATTGTCGTAGGTAGCGGGAAGGATGGTATCTAAGCAATCTAAAAAAATTATGCCAAAGGTACACGATGAGGTATAAATTTTAAATCTCCATCTTATCTTGAGATTTGTTTAAAGTCTAATGTTATAGACAATGTTTGCAAATGATATGATTTTTTTTCTCTTACTACTTATTTTTTTAGTCGTACCCCCTCAAAAGAGTCCCTCAATACCTGGTTTTAACACTAGCAAAAGCCCTTAGGGGTCCATGTCTTTGGTGTTTAAAACATTGCTAAAGGTTTCTTTCTTTTCTCCTTTAAGGATCCATCCTAGGTCCAAGCTCTTTTAGCTAAATTAAGCTGTTGGTTTTTGAGGAACACCATGTTGATTCTATCTAAATGGATCCATGAATTTAAGGTCATTAACCATACTTCCTTTTAGGTGTTAGTCTAGATTGAAATCCCTTTCCTTCTAATGCCTATATGGACTTTTTTAGATGACATTATCCAAACCATAGGATGAGTTTTATGCCATTAGCAACATAAGTTTTATTCTACATGCCCTAACAGGCGGGTTTGTGTGGAACTTGATTTGTTCAAGGATTTGAAAGGATCCATTGATATTCAAGTTAGTAGTGAGTGATGGGCATAGAAAGTTACCTATTTTAACCTTATTAACACTTTAATCTATTTTGAGTCTCCTAACCACTGGATCAAATATTTCCATCTCATGGGATGATTGAAACCTATGTTCAAATAACCACAAACTAAGAAGCCCAAAGTGGCAGAAGAAAATAGTGGCCAAATAATAGTATCTATATACACATAATATTTTAAAACTTTTATTGATTATTGACACTTTGTATCTTATAAGAACCCATCAAGTCTCAATATCTCTAAGTGCATGCCTTAAGGGGTGCACCGAAAAAGGGTTGGGTAGAACATTGGTGCTTTGTAAGATTGTTTTCCATTTTATCACTTATCATCTACACACTTGTCTCATAAAACCATTTACCTTAAGCTTATTATTCTCAGTCTTACCCATTCTAAACATTTGTCATGATTTATCCTCCTTGTTCTTGCCTTGACCCCCTTTCACTAGTCGACTGTACTAGGTCAACTGGGTCCACCCTATATAGTTTTTAGCCTCTGATTACTATATAGGGTTGATTGGGTCGACCCTACACTATTTTTGGGTATTTTCACTTGAGAGTTTTGTTATCCCTTTGGTTGACCTAGCTCATGACCTAGTGATTTATCTCTTGAAAACATATAGGGTCAACTAAGTCAACCCCGTATATCTGACATATTCAAAAGAATTTAGGATAAGATCCACCTATTTATACAAGTTCATTTATAACCATTTGAGAATAGAGAAGCAAAGAAGCATGAGTACAAACAAACATCTATGGATTGACTATTCTACTTGAGAAGTAAATCTTAGGGTTCCATACTTTATTTGGAGATACATATCTTGTCTTTTAGATAACACTTTTAGATGCATAGATAGGTTGTGTAGACTAAAGCTGATTTGTCTTTGTTATTCTTACATATCATAACAATATCTTACAAATCACCTTGGCCAAGGGAGAGATTGAGGCTTAGTAGGTTCATCTTCAAGGTAAGTATTCCTAACTTTATTTCTCCTTTGTAAGAGTAGATAGATAATGCAGTTGTGATTCTCTCCTATGCATTAGGATTCCGTATACATTAACATGAGTATATGTCTTCTATGCATGTTTAGTTTAGTTTAGTTTAGTTTTTTTTTTTTTTCTTTTTGACCCACACTTTGTGCCACAGGCTTTGGTGTACACTAGATTAAATTTACTTTCTTATTTATTAGAATAGAGTGAACATTAAACCCAGGACTATTTTAGGGTTGTTGCATGATTGTGTTAGATTGTAGGATTTGAAACTCTTCTTATCATGGTGTATTATGACAAGTGATCCCCTAATTAGGTATAGTAGATCCCCATAGTGGTCATACTCATACTTAACAAATGTATTCCCAATCAGAAGTGTAGGTATGCTCTATCTTCTTTGACCCATGATTGATTTATAGACATGATGCATTTTTGATTGCATAAAATTTGGTGAACCTAATGTGAACTAACCCTTGAAGGATTTTTTCACCTTATTTCATTCTTTTCATCATTATTTTTATAATATATTTACCATATTTTTCTTACTTTTCAAATTACTTGAAAAAATTATCTTGTTTCAATTCACAATCTATTATAGGCTTTCTACTTTTTCCTATCTATTATACTAGGTCGATCCAGTCGACCCTATATTTTTTTCATCCTTTATTCACTGTATTGGATCAACCCAATTGACCCTATGCTATTTTTAGACCTTGTTCACTCTTTTCCCAACCTTTGTTTATTGTACTGGATCAACCTAGTAGACACTGTACTATTTGTAGGCCCTATTTTCTATACTAGGTCTACCAAGTCAACCCTATACTATTTTATGCCTTCCATATTTTCCAAATTTATCCCTATTTTTGCTCTTTGCCTTCTAGATCCACTGTTGTTTGGAATCATGAAGCCTCTTATCAAAATTTTTATTTATAGTCTCAACCCATTTCAAATATACATGGGTTATTCTCTCCTACCCCACCTGTACACCATAGAAAATAACTCTTTATGGTGTAGAACTTCAACAAAATCTTCTCAATCTCAATCTCACCCATAATGTATAGTCGATCTAGGGAATCCTGTTATACAAATCTCAAACCATGACAATCATATACCTTATACCACTTTTACACTTTCTAAACCTAGAATTCGTAAACTAATCAACCCATCTATATCAAATGTTGGAACCTCAAATTATGTTCCACCTATTATAACTAATGTTCATAATCCTCTTATTACATCTATAACAAGTGCACCTAGTATTATCACTTCCCAAATTAACATTGTTGAAACCACTAAAATTGATAATCTAAATGATTCCCAATTATTAAAAAACCTTGATGATAATAATATTTAAACTCACAACAAGAATGGTGGTTTTACCAAGCTTCTTTATTCTTCTACCACACTTAAGACAACCAATACTAATCTTGGGAATCCTCCACCTACAAAGAATCCTCTTCCCACCAACACTACCAATCCCCCTCCTATAAACACTAATATCCCATCTACAAATACCAATCCACCTATTGATATAACTCAACTTCTTGCACAAGTCATATAAAAAATTAGCATAATGCAAACAACAAATCAATCTCAAATGATGAACATGCAACAACATCTATTACACATGACTAGTCAACCACCTCAAGTCATCATGTCTCAACCAAATCAAAATTTTATCCCTCCTCCTCTTAGATATGCCAATGGGAATATCATCCCTCAACCTCTAATGAATTAAAAAAAATCTTTAACATCTTAAAAAATAACCTTTGTCCCTTTTCATTACATCCATAGATATTGGAAACATTTCTCCAACTATCACATATAATGGGACTAAGGACCCTAATATCTTTCTTAAGTATTTTGGTAATCTCTATAAGGAACAGGTCCAAACTAACACCTTTTCTACCACCAAGATCTTAGCCAAAACCTTTGTTGGTGATGCACTTTAATTGTACAACCAAATTCTTATACATTCCATCTCACAACTAGATGATTTAGTCAATGCTCTAGTGAAGGAATTCCAACATGATGACCTTCCTAAAAATTACATTAGTTATTTTATTAATGTCAAGCAACTTCTTAATGAATATGCTCATACTTTCATCACATGATGGAAGTCTCTCACTCATAAAGTGGACCATAACATGAATGATGATACTCTTTTAAAACTATTTGTTACTACTCTTAAACCTCCCCTTCAATACAAAGTTTGAATCTTTTCCTGTAAAACTTTAGACGAAGCCTTAGACCAAGTAAAAAGGTAAGACTTTCTTATGACTAAATTTGAAACACCTCAAACAACTACTAAATTACCTTTTTAATCATTTTCTCATAACATTGATTGATCCAAACCTCTCATCCTCAAAGTGGAGTATCCAATTTTACCAATTTTAACCTAACCTACCCACCCTTGAGTCTAGAACAACTAAAGAAGAAATTGCCACCCTATATACCCATAAGATTTGATCCTTACAAACCTCCTCCAAAATGGTAAAATCTTGATAATTTTTATTGGTGTCATGCTACTATAGGTCATTCTCATGAGTCTTGTCATGATCTTCACCATTTTCTTCTTTCTTCCTTTCTTGGTCTATATTTCAATCTTGATACTCTCACAAAATAACATTATCAAGACTATCTTCAAGCTTCTCAACTTCAATCTAAAGAACCACAATCACTTCAACATAAAGTACCTAATAAATAATAATAATTATCCCATACCCATACTCCATCTACTATTTTTGTTCAAAGCATAGTTGATCCTTCTTCCTACACCAAAAAGGAAAGGATACCTAACATGAATAACTTCAAACATATTGTGGCATCTATTGAACCTCAAACTCTTAGGCCACATGAACCAAATGAGTACCTGATTCAAATGCCTACTCCAATGCATATCATACATGGTCCTCTTTTACCTCCTCATACCTATCCTACCCATCATATGTCACATTCAACCTCCTTAAAATCTAACAAAGCAACACATTTACCTATCTCCAAATACACCAACCAACACAATGCAAACCATTCTAATGGTTCAATGTTACCTCACTCTACCTCACATGTTGGGGCATCTTGTGATGCCCATCCACATATCCCTTCATACTTTTAGGCATCTTGCGATGCCCATCCCTGTATCCACTTATCCTTTAGGGCATCTTGTGATGCCCACTCTTATTCTATAATATATAATAAAATATAAATCTAACTTTAAGAAACCTTTTTAGACTTATAGACTTGTATTTCACATGTTCATCTTTGATACAGAAGTTAGCATAGATCTTATTCTTTTTGTCTCATGTTTCTTTGTTTTTATGCACTTTCTTTCTTTTACTTTCACTTTATAAGCATCATTGTCTTCCTTTATGTTCTTTGGTTTTATTACACATTACATTTAGCATTTGATTTAATTTTGGTCCTTATATATCTCTTTTATTTTTGTCTTTTTTATGTTATTCTTTGCCTTAGTAGCTTTATGATTATTTTTTATTTTTATTTTGCATTCACCTCATTCGCATTCACCTTGTGAGTTGTAGTATAAGACCATGGATAGGACCTATCTCTCCTAAAAAAATACCATATTTTGCTGACCTCATTTATTTTAGATATTTATTTTTGGCACCATTGTGGGTTTTTATTTTATGAGTTGCAGTGTAAGACCATGGATAGGACTCGACCCTCCTCATAAAATTACCATCTTGTCATTCCTTTTATAGAAAATGCTTTTGATCCTTATTCTTAGTTTTAGTTTTTGCTTCATTTTAAAAATGCAATTTGCACAACAATCTATGTTAGCATGTTTTTCTCTATTTGCCTCATTATTATGATAATGAATTGGACTTTACTATCATTGTATCTTTTTTTTTCCATTTATCACATTTTTTATGATTTGAAATAATTCAAATTGTTCCATGTATCACTCCTCTTTATTTCCCCTTCCTTTCACTCCACACTGAATAAAACAAGGTTGAAGTCAAGATAACACTTTTATCTCACCTAGATTTATGAGACTCTTAGACCCCATGATCTTTGAAGTTATCTCTCTTAGCAACCAAGTCCCAAGTATTCAAATTAAAGTCATATTTAGCACCCATGTTTTATTTTCCAAATCTATATGGAGAAGGAATAGAAAAAGCCATCAAGAAAGTTAAAATACAAATCATTTGAAATAAAAGGTAATGATATATAAAAGGAAACATACAAATCTCAAAAGTAAACATAACAGCAAAAAATTTTATTACAAGCACATATCCTATGTCTAATCAATCTCAAACTCCATAGTTGGCCTTACATAGAGCTGAGGTCCATTGGGGTGTGATAGGCTAGTAGATTGGAATAGGGAAATTTAACAAACTCTATGGTGCTACCTACTTTCTCATGTAAGTACCCAATATTCATAAGGTCTATAAGGGGTCCTAAATAATGGGGAACATGTTGTGAGAAGGTAAGTTCACTTTAAGTTTCATGCATATAGACTTCATAGAATGATCTATATACTTCATTTGTTGACCTAAGACTTGTGTGGCTAAGACAAGCTCTTCATAGTCCTTAAGGTATAAAGTACTATTATTTTGAAAAACCTAATTTGAGTGTCTTGACTTCAATAAAGAGTTCCTCTACCTTGGTTTTTCCTTCATTCTCCCCTCCACCCATTTCGTTTTCCCCCTTGAAAGACAAATTGTGATTCCAAATCTATTTTCCCTCTTCTATTATTCCTTCTTCTTCACCTCTTAAAAACATGCTAGCATTACTTTGTTTAAGTTTTATCTATCCTTAGAGAAAAAAAACATGTTTGAGAAAATATGGATTACACCCTTACACCATTTATTTACCACACCATCTCATTGTCATACTAGCCATGTCATTAGGTGGTTGTGTTTTCTTACATTATATCTTCGAACAAGCAATAAGTTTGAGTTTTCATCCTTTAGAGCTTTTTGATTTTCATTTATCCATCTTCTTCTTATTTTATTTTTGTGGACTTAAATTATCTTACATATGACACTTTCCATTATTTCACATTTCTCTTTATGTATGGATTCTTCATATTTGTCTCAGATCTTCAGTTACATTGAATTCTTAGTCTTTCATGTTTTTCTTTTTGGCTATCTTACATGAGCTTACTTTTTACATTCTTACCTATCTTTGTTCAAATTGTCTTGCATGGATATTTAATTTGTCATTCATATATTACATACTTCCCAATGTGATTTAGTATGTTCTACATTCCTTTTTGCCATTTATGTTTTACATGCTTTCCAATATGATTTACTGTGTTCTACAATAATTTATCATCATTTTGTCATTTATTTTCCTTAAATATTATAAAACTTACCTTAAAAATCCTAATTTTCCAATTTTTATACAAAATTTGTCTCTACTAACCTTTATATGCTTATCATCCATTTTTTTTGATTTTTGGCTATTTTTTACACTAACTTCTACAGGTTCACCTAGCATTATTCACATTGGACACCTTCACATCTCTTGCAGTATATTTTATTATCTATAACACTAAGGTAAGTAAAGGTATGTTTTCAATTCTTCCCTTTTATTTATCTTATTTTCTACTTATTCTACTTTACTTAGCATCAGTGTTATGTGTTATCATGTTCTAGTCTTGAAGCACCATCCCATGTTACACTCACATGACACATAACGAGATTTTATTGGGGCATATGTATACACATAATATTTTTAAACTTTTATCAATTACTAATACTTTATATCTTAAAAGAACCCGTTGAGTCTCAATCTCTTTGAGTGCATGCATTAAGGGGTACACTAGGAAAGGGGTGGGCAGACCATTGGTGTTTCATAAGATTGTTGTCCCTTTTACCACTTGCCATATACACACTTGTATCCTAAAACCATTTAACCTAAGATTATTCTTCTTTGTCTTACCCATTCCAAACATTTTTCATGATTTATCCTCATTATTCTTGCCTTGACCCCCTTTCACCAATTAACTATACTAGGTTGACCTTGTATAGTTTTTAGCCTCTGATTACTGTATAGGGTCAACTAGGTAAAAATTATACTATTTTTGGGTATTTTAACTTGAGAGTTTTATTAGCCCTATAATCGACCTAGCTTGAGACCTAGTGATTTATCTCCTGAAAACATACAGGGTTGATTGGGCTGACCCCATACAACCGACATATTTAGAAAGGTTTAGGATAAGATTTGCCTATATATACAAGTTCATTTTCAACCATTTGATAATAGAGAAGTTAAGAAGAATAAGTGTGAATGAACATCTGCTTATTGACCATTCTACTTGATAAGTAAAGGTTAGGGTTCCATACTTTCTTTGGAGATATGGATCTTATCTTGTAGAGAAGTATTTTGATGAATAGATAGGTTGTGTATCCTAGACCTGATTTGTCTTTGTTATCCTTACATAACATAATAATCTCTTGCAAATCACCTTGGCCAAGGGAGAGATTGAGGCTCGATGGGTTCATCTTCAAGATAAGTATTCTTAACTTTATTTTTCCTTTGTAAGAGTAGATAGATAATGTAGTTGTGCTTCTGTCCCATGCATTAGGATTATGTATATATTAACATGAGAATATGTCTTTTATGCATGTTTAGTTTAGTTTTTTTTGTTTATAACCCCCACTTTTTGCTACAAGATTTGGTGTGCACTAGATTAGATTTACTTTCTCATTTATTAGAATATAATGAACATTAAACCTAAGACTCTTTTAGGGTTGTTGCATGATTATGTTAGGCTGTAGGATGTGAAACCCTTCTTATCATAGTTTATTGTGACAAGTGATCCCTTAATCAAGTCTCTAAACTCCCCATATTGGTCATGCTCCCACTTATCAAATGCATTCCCAATTGAAAGTGTAGGTATGATCTATCTTCTTTGAGCTAGGATTGATTTATAGACATGATGCATTTCTAATTACGTATAATATCTAATAAAAAAATACTAATCATTAATAATTCCACCCATAAAATTAATACTCTCACTATTACCAAGCCCACCTCTTAGGCACACATTGTTAAGTCCCCACTCAATACTCTTAGCATGCCAATGGCCCCATAGAGCCATGTTTCAAAAGTTTTACAACCTCAAGTGAGCTCTTTTCCCACTGGGATATCTTATACAAGCTATTCCTTCTCTTGGTGGTTACACAACCCACATTGTGGTGGTGGTGACTCACTCAAGAAGATAATGGGGATAAATGTCATTCCATTTCACTTGGAGACTTTATTTTACCAAATTAGTGCAATAGATTTGTGGCTCTTGAATATATTAAAGACAGATAGGGGGAGATACACATGGATGTTGTTTCCCAATAAATGTCTTATCTTTGAGTATTCAAGGTCTCACAAAGTCCTCTAAAAAATTATTTGTGTGAATTGTTTGTCAAAAATTGGGTTCTTTAGGTTTTTTTGTTTGTAAGAAGTTAAAATTTTAGGGGTTTTTATGCAAAATACCATTAAATGCATCTAATAGGAAGATTTTCAATTATCCACCCTACATGATGATGGATATGATGGCCCTAGTATCTTGGTTTCCCCAAAATTTTCTTAATTATTATCATGGGGGTGATTCACCACACTAGGATATTTGGGCCCTTCTTGATATTAATGGGCATTCATTAGGGGTTCTCAACATCTACACCCCAAATGATGGCCTTAACATAATGTATTTATGACAATATTTAGTTGATCACGTGACCCTTACCATGTGGCTTGTGTGTAAGGATTTTAATATTGTTGAGAGTCCCAATGACAAGGTTGGTGCCTTGCCAATGAGGTAGTGCATGGGAGAATACAAGGCTTGGTATTATTTTAAAAATCATTTGTGCCTGGTTGAATCCCTCTTTTGGTGATGTATAATAACTTCCACTCTTTTGATTTCTTTGTTCCAACTACTGTAACAACACTGATAGGGTCCTTAAAATATTAGACCACTATATGCTTTCAGAGTAAAATTTATTTAATTTTATTATTACCCATGGATAGCCTATTGTCATTCATCCTAGATACATTCTCTCAAACCATAATCCCTTTATTTATAAAATATAGTGGAGCAAAAACCACTTCAAATTTTTGCACAATCAATTCATCCAAAACACCTCCTTCCTCTACCATGAGGGAACCATCCATCTCATTACATAAGTTTAGAATCTCATGCCTTAGCCAAATTTGCTTTCAGTTGGATAGAGTGGTGGAATGAAGCCATACTTTACACCACAACCTTTCTCCACCACTATAAAAATTAGATAACTTGTGTTCACAAGTGGGTGAATTGGTTATGCTCAAATAATTATAGAGAATATCCTCTCTTCTTGAGTGAAACACCTTCAACCTTCTTTTACAAGACTAGGTTACCTCTCTTAAAAACCAAATCAAATTAGTATATAGTCATACAACTAGAGGACCGTAGCTTCACGCTTACCTCTATTGGCTCAAAATTGGCAATAAGGCTTCCAAATATTTTTTTAAGTCTCTAAGAGCTAACAAGCTTGATACCAAGTTAAGGCCATTAAATTATCCCAACTAAGGCTCACTACTCTACCTGACATCTCCTCTACTTTTTTAGACCATTATAAATTATTGTTTTAAGCCCAAGAGGAAACAATAAGTACGCTCAAGCTTTATAGGAGGAATGCCTTGATGTAATTCCCCACAAATTCAAACTTGTCAACCAAAAGTTATGCAATTGACCTTTGTTTTTTCATGATCTCTCTTATGGCCTACACTATATGAGCAATGAATAATCCCTTGACATTGATGGATTCCCTTTTGAACTTTATAAATCAACATGGGAGTTTGTCAAACTTGATTTACTCCAAATCTACAAAGAAGCTTAAAAAAAAATTGTATGTTTTCCTTATTAATCAAGGTAACATCAAATTCATACCTAAATATGATGACCCATAACTTATCACCAGCTGGTGCTCAATTACCTTGTTGAATGTGCCTTAAAATATCATCACTAAAGCTCGTACTAACCACCTCTTGCTCATTCTTCATATAATTATTAGACTTGAGAAAATGGAATTTATCAAAAGCAAGCATATTATTGAAAACCTTATTGCTATTTAGGAAGGTATGGAATGGGTGAGAGTCTCTCATTATAGAACCATCTTTATCAATTTGGATTTTGATAAAGATTATGATAGGATTGAATGACCCTTCATCTTGGCCATGATCCAGGCTCTTGCATTCAACCAATTCTTTATTTCATTTACTAAACCCTATTTTCAAACACTTCAACATGTATCAATATAAATTTCCTCAAATTTGACCATATTGGCCTCTTTTGTTCCATATATCTAGGTTTCCCCTTGCTCTAACATTATATGTTTTTTCTGGTGAGGTTCTTGGATATTTATTAACCCATAAATTTGAGTGGGGTCTCATCTAGAGTATTCTTATTCCTAACCAATACTCTTAAATCATCAATGGAAAATTTGTAGATGATTCTTTACTCGCTCTTGAAGATCATGAAAAATATTTCAAAGAGGTTATGTAGTGTCACGACATATTTTGCCTAGATTATAGTTCTAGCTTGTAATGGAGTAAAACCCAATGCTTCAAACATAGTATGATGGAAATGATAGAATGGTTGCACAAATTCAAGTGGAAATAGATTTATAGAGTGGGACAATTAATTTTTTTTGTCATTTCATTTACCTTTGATGGTTTTCCAATAAAATTATAGAAATATGCCATAAATAGAGTTGAGAAAAAGGTGGAATACTAGGTCTAAAAACCTCTATCTTTGGTGGGAAAATTCTAGGTGTGCACTAAGATTATAACTACTACCCATATTTATTATTACTCGTGTTGGGTCCCCTCTAAATCTCCTATGACAAGTTAAAAAATATTCTCAAAGACTTTATTTAGTCTAATGCCAAATAAACATGTGAGTCCCATAAGGCTACTTGGGATATTTGTTATCTTCCTCATGATAAATGAGGTATGGGAATTATAGACATCTATAGATAGAACATTTATTCATGTGTTAAATGGTGGTATTTAGATCCATTTAAGTCAATGATTTTTGGAAAATTCTCTTACATCATTATCTTTTAGTTGGTTCTCCTTATGGTAAATCTAGTTGGAAAAAATTTCACTTCCACACTCTATTGATTACATTAGTTCTTATAAAAATTGAGGAATATTTTGTGGTGAAAATCATTTAGAAAGATTATGATGAAATTAAGCCTCATTTAAAATGTGTTGGTGATAGATTTCATAGTGGTCTCTCTTTCAATGACCATAGTCTCTAATGGGCTCCTATAGTAACCAATTCTAGTCTCCTATTGGCTAAATTACTTGTCATCAAAGCCTTTAAAATCCTTAAAAATGAAATCCAAAAAATTAGATATTTGGTTTCATCTTGAGAATAGGATTTTTGGTCATTAAATAAAGTAAAATTTAATTTAGTAAATTCTAACTTACTAATTATTCTTCGCATTTTGGAGCTAATGCTAGACATCATGCTTCACAAGCTAGGTATGCAACCACTATGTTCATGATGGAAATGTTAGAGGCGTAATTGTGTCACTTATTTAAAAAATTATATTCCAAGCCTCCTTTTCCAAGAAATGATCCCCTTTTTTCCAACCCTTATTAAGCTTAATAGGCATTGGAACCTTAATTCCTAACCTAGGACATGACTTACCTGACTCAACCTATTTTAGAAGGCCAAGGGTAAACCCAAACTAGATCATTTACTTTAGTGTATGGTATATTGAGGTATTTGACTTGTGGAGCATCCTTATCACCTTGGAGCACTCAACCTAAGTGTCTAGCCTACCATAAACTTAAATATTTGAAATATACCTTTTTTACTTGCCCTAAAGCTCAATCTACTTGATAATGGATATGTAATATCTATTTACCCTACCATCTTGAACCTTTCTCATAGTGTGTATCCCTCCTTAGGGATTATGATGATTGGCTAGTTTATATAGATTTTATATGAAATTTATTTAGAGCTATTTTTCTATTTCAATTATGGAAATTTAGAAATTCTATTATATTTAACAATGAGGAATCATCTTGTGAATTCTATACTAATGACAAGGTTTATTTTTATCTTTGTCTTGCATGCAAATTCAAGTCCAAACAAAGAAAGTGGACATGGTTGTTTGAACACCAGGCGAGTGTGCCCTACATTATGAGATACATCCCTTTAGATCATCCACCATAAGGACCACAATCTCTAATTCCTAGATGTTGATGAATTAAATGATTTAGAGTCGTAAATGATTCTCCACCCTAATCTATATAGGGAATGGATCCATCTCCTATAACATGGGAAATATGATATTCATTCTCATTAGGTTTCACCATCTACCCCTAGTATTATGATACTATGGTGCACCTCCTAATTGATTGGACATTAATGTTATACTAATTTGGACATTATTAGTTATGCATCTCCTCTAGACCCCATGAATGGATGGGAGGCTCTAGATCCTCCCTTGATGGAGGATTCATCTTATATAATGACTTATGCCTAGTGTTATTTGTGCTTGTTTTGTTATAGTTATGTTGACGTGATTTGACCAATGTTTATACTTGTGCTTTTATGTTTTGAACATGTATTTCCTTATGATGTGGAGTCTGATCCATGAATTCCATTTGGTTACCTTATTATCTAACCTTTTATAAATTATTATTTTATTAGTAATCATTCTTCTAAAGAATTCCAATAGTAAAAATATATAGTATATTGTGCATCCAAATACTATGGCATAAAAACATTAAAAAACTATAAAAATCAATGTCATATAGTGATGAAGAATCATCTAGGTTATCACCTCAATAACCAACAAGTAGAGTTTCCATATCATGGATTGACTCCCACTCATTATTATTATTTGATTTATATTTATCATCCATTTGAATATTGTTTGTGTGAGTAAAGTGCAAATATAAAGGTTAAAATTTAGTTAAACAAAATAGATTAATAATGTATTTAATAAATGCACATGTAGTTTTATAATAAACAAAATTTGTTTTACGTGCTTAAATGCAAATATTCCAAACTAAAAATAGTCAAAGAAAATATGTTCTAGGAAGGAAAATTACATTTATAAGAGCCATATGCTATTTTGAGAGATTAGAATGTGTTCTAAAATAAATTAAAGGAAATTGGAAAAGTGTGGCACAATTTAAACAATATCGAATTTAACTTTCAAATAAATGTAGAGAGAGAGTATTGGAAAAACAAAATTGGTATAATTAATTATGCCCTACTATTAAGATGAATACATCCTAGACTGATGGTGTCCTTCCCCTTGAAAACATCCCTCAAAGTGCATATTATCTACTATTACCAACATTGCATCCTATGCTTGATATAAGTGCATCCTATCAATCTTTAAAATGGCATTCCTCTTCCTTGAAACAATGTCATGACCACTTATTTTGATGCATTTTATTTCACCATTGAGACAATACTTGATGATAATCTATTTGATATTGGTTGGCACTTTGATATATTGATATAATAATTAATTTTGATTTAAAGGTTATATTACTGATATAATTAATTAATTGATATAATTCATCGCTATGTTAGATGATTATGGACATGGAGGTATCTTGGATGCATTATAAATGTCGTATTTGATATTATGTTTAGTTCATAATTTACTTTATTATTTAAACATTTGTACCTTGTTTAAATATTGCTAATGTCCTATTCTGTGATTGTAGAAACATGTTAATGAGACAGGCTTGGTGATTGAGTTCAGTAGCTAGGGAACAAGGAGGTATTAGAGATTCATAAAATATTTTGAAAACTATTTTGAACCATGTTTAGATTTTGCTCCTTTGTTTTTTCTTAGGTCTGTTTGACTGGTTCTTATTTATAGTTGTTATTTCACTCTTTATTAGCTTTGTTTCATTATGAGTAGATTTTGTCTAGGACTTACATAATGATGGTTAAAGTCTTGTTCTTTGGTTTTCAACTTGACTATTCTGAATAGTTTTATTTGATTTGGAGCATGGGAGAAGTCATATTTATTGCATAAGTAAGGCCTTTGACTCTATTTTTATTATCTTATTGTTGACATAGGAAAGTTCACCCATTGATAGGAAAACAAGTTCCTGCCCTCTCCTCGCAACATGGAAACTCCTCTCTCACCTGTGGGACAACAAAGCAAGAGAGGAGAGTCTCTAGATAAGGGCTAGCTCCCTTTGATGTATCATGTTTGTTTCAACAAGTGCAAAATACATACAGGTGTATATATATATATATATATATATATATATATATATATATATATATATATATAGCTTTAATAAAGTAGGGAAATGAAAAGGGAGAAGAAATGCATGGAAAACAAACTACTCTAAGGAGGTGATACACCAAAACAAGATGACCTTCTCACACTCACTCTCAAAATCAGACAAACACACCTATACGCTTCACCCTTGACAGAGGAAACAATCTACAAACTTGACAGGGAGGTAAAAAATGAAAGATACAAAAGGGAGGATCACCAAAGGTGTTGTAAGAAGCACTCTATAGACGATCCCCTCTATTATATACTCCAAAAGAGAACTCTTCTCCTATCAGCTATAGATGGCACCTTGCAGATAGCTAGTGTGTTTGTGTTGAACCTGTGAGAGCATCAAAGACAATGACTAAACACAAATCAACACTCAAGACATACATAGAAAATCTATCCAAGAAGAGGTAAAATTATGTTTATAGATTTAGGTAAAATTTTTAGTAGGGTTGTGCCTTGTAAAATTGTGAAAAGATGATTACAAATGAACAAGTTTGCAATTTATATGAAAAGCCAAGAGGCCCATTTGGTGTTCCTACTTTTACAATTGGCATACGTGTCCTTTCATAAAAGAACAAGTCACTAAAAATATTAATGAGCTATTTGTTTTGCCTGATCGAGAACCACATTTCTTGCCTGGGTGACTTACATAGTTTGCCTTCTAATTTAATGCAAATGGAGAAATCGGTTGTTGTTCCCCTAGCTGCTTGCAAGCCAAGTGATCAATTTGCTGGCACAATTTCACCTACTGGAGTTGCTTCTTCAATTTGTGCCAGTTGGATAGCTGCACACTCATTCCTTGCTTGTCACTTTGTCCATTTGTCTTATCTAACTCATTCAGCCCCTGGGGTGAACATCTTGGCAGGTCACTACGTTTTGAGCTCCTTTCCATGGCTATCACTTCCTTCATTTGAAAATAAATGGTTATTCTATTTCTCTAAAATTGACATGCATATGGCCATCACCACTTTGAATACCAATGGTTCTTTCATCCTGTTAAACTTGATGGCTTCTGGGACATCGTCGGGTCCACATGGCATCATTGTCAGATCCCTTGTTAGCCTTTATTTTGTGTTCTTCCCCATGGGCACCCCTCTTTTGCCTTTGAAACTACCCTTCACACTCTCCCAGAGGGATGGTGACTCTCTGGGCCCTTTGAAATGCCCCTTTTCACTTGGCCGGAAGTCCCTACAAGGGCACTTGCCCTTCGAGGTCCTTCAGTGGGTCTCTTTGTAGGGTCGTTGGACCTTTGGACTTCTCCTCGGGCTTCGTGCAGACAAATTGTCTGCGAATAATTTTCTCGGGTCAATTTCCCCGAATCTATTGACTGTGGCTTTCCACTTTGTATTTCCACAGGGATTTTAACATTGAACCTTTTGGCATTGAACTGAACCCATTAAACCAAAATTTGGTTCAACGATTCAAGGTTCAACCATTGCACGCCGATGAGTCATGAACCAAGCCGATGAACCTTTCCATTGAACCTTTTGTTGAACTTAGGCCATTGAACCAAGTACGTTGAACCTAGTCTGTTGAACCAAAATTTGGTTCAACAGGTTCAATGGTATAAAGGTTCAACACATATGCATTGAGATACTTTGAACTGAGTGATGAAACTTTTGGCCTGAACCAAGTAGAGAAATACTGACATGAACTTGTGCACCCTGAAACAACTGTCTTCGAATAGCAAAGAAAGAAGGTGAACAATTTTGGACTATGGATAAAAAATTGGTCAACAGATGGTGACTCATAGGGGAAGCATGCCTGCCATGCTTAGAATCTAGCTGCCTTGAAAATCCATTGGGCATGGAGTCAGATAGTAACCTTGAGAACCAGCAACAGCTCCGCTAAAACTTAGAACCAGTCACGTAGATCTACCTCCAAGGAAAAGAAAGCACACACAAGACTAAGAAAACTACTACTTGTGTAACAACACTTAGGGAAAATAGGGAAAATATGTACAAGTGAACCCAAAAATCAGTGGCAACGCTTCAAATGTATCCCATTAACTGGGATACATAGTTTTTCACCATCCAACCTAGAAAGTTGGAACACATTATGCTGCTTACACTGAGTGATCATTTAAGAACTGCTCCATAGGGCGTTGAATTTTGCATGTTTTTTGGGCTTAGCTTGATCTTCATCCCATTTCAGGATAATGTCTCCTTCAGAGAAATCTCTTGACAAAGATTTCTTGTTGAAGTGCCTTTTTACTTGCTGTTGGCGACTGGTCATAGAAGCCATAGCCCGATCCCTTACCTCTTGGAGTTCCATTAGCTCACACAACCTGAACTCTAGGCCATTTCCTTCTTCAACTTGCAATTGGTGGGAGAGATCCAATGCTGGAAATTCAAATGAGATGGGAAGCCTAGCTTCCCTTCCATACACAAGCATATACGGAGAATTTTTGATTGCCCTTTTTGGAGTAATTCGGTTGGCCCATAGAGCTATCTTTAGCTTGGCATGCCAAGTTCTCTGATTATCCTCCATAGTCCTCTTTATGATTTTGATCATATTTTTGTTGGTGGACTCAGCCAACCCATTCCCCTGCAGCTAATAATTTGATGAAGTACTGAGATATATGCCATACTTTAGTGCCCATTCACTAGTTTTGGTTCCCAGAAAAGCCAAGGCATTATCTGAGATTATGGTGGCTGGGACCCCAAATCTTGTTACCAAGTCCTCATAGAACTCCAGGACTATGCTTTCATTCACCTCTTTCAGAGCGATGGCCTCCACCCACCTTGTGAAATAATCCATAGCAGTCAGGACCCATTTGTGCCCAACACTAGAGGGAGGATTGATCATCCCTATGAAGTCTAGGCTCCACTACATGAATGGTTGCTCAACTTGAATGGGCTATAGAGGCATGGCAACCAATCACTATTTTTCATCAAAAAGTGCACACTTTTGGCACTTTCTTACCCAAGCATGGGTGTCCTTGAAAAGAGTAGGCTAGAAATAGCCAACCCTCATTATCCTTGTTATTGTAGCTCTAGGGGCGAAATGACCACTTGCTGGCCCATCATGGAACTTAGCCAATACCTTATTAGCCTGGTTTGGGTCAATGCACCTTAGGAGGACCCCAAAGAAATCCCTTATAAACAATACTTCATCAACCAGAACATAAGGAAGAGACTGGAGTTTAAAATACCTTCTTCCAATTTTATCAAGACCCTGTGGACACTCACCCGTGAGAAGGAAATGCCTCATATCCCGCGTCTAATCCTTTATGACAGCTAGCTCTTCTATAGTGGCTACATCATGGATTAACAAGCTGTCTTTCCTCTCTTACTTTAAGTCTGTAGCTAGTTTTTTGCACAGGCCTCTTCCCCTCACCAGCTTGGTGATCTTAATGTCTATGTCATACTCCATCACTTTGGTGATCCACCCTGCCCTTTTCTCATCCAAATCTCGATTGGTCAAGAAATCCTTGATGCTAGGATGTGGGACCATAAGGTGAATCCTATTGTTAGACAACATATGCCTAAATTTCTTCAAGCTCCACACTACTACCAGGACTTGCTTTTCAACATACGTGTACCTGACTTCAAAGTCCTCTAACCCTTGGCTGAAGAAAGCAAGTGGCGACTCAAGGTCATCACCGTTAGCTTGGGTAAGCATGGTGGATATCACCTCCTCATTGCTGAAAGTATAGAGGTTAAAGTCCTTACTGAAGTCTGGGCTGATCAAAGTGGGAGCCCGAGTTATGGCCTACTTGATGGCCTCAAAGCTGTCTTTCCTTTGAGCTATCCATTTGAAATCTCCACCCTTTTTCAGCATAGGGGTGAGTGGCTTGACTATCTCTACAAAATTTGGAATGAATATTTGAATGAAATTGATCCTCCCAAAGAAACTCTATAGACTTTTCTTGTGCTTTGGTAGGGACATCTCTAGGATAGAGTGAACTCTCTCGGGGTCAATAGACAAACCCTCTTTGGACATAATGTGGCCAAGGAGTTTCCCCTCATGAACAGTGAACACACACTTCTTTAGATTAAGAGAGATGCCAAATTCCTTGCACCTTTCAAAAATCTACCTGAGGTGTTCTATGTGTTGGCTCACTTTCTTGGAGAATACCGTTACATCATCGAGGTACACTAGCACATTATTATTTATCAAGCCATCAAAATCCATGTCCATGGCTCGCTGAAAGGTAGCACTAGCATTGGATAACCCGAAAGGCATCTTCTTGTAGGAAAACATTCCCCATTTAGTAGTGAAGGTTGTTTTGTGCTGGTCACAGCCTTGCACTAGAATTTGATTATACCCTGAATAACCATTTAGGAGGGAGAAACACTCACTACCAGTTACCTTTTGGAGGATCCGATCCATGCTTGGAAGGGGATAATGATCTTTTAAAGAGACTCTATTAAGGTCTCTAAAATTGACACACAGCCTGATCTCCCCATTTTTATTTCTAACAGGAACAAGGTTGGCCAGCCATGAGGAATGTTTGATTGGAAATATAATTCTAGACTCAATCAATTTGGCCAATTCCCTCTGCATGAGGGGCTCAATTGTAGGATTGACAGGCCTTTACTTTTGTGTGACTGGCCTGGTACCTTCTTCTAATTCAATGGTGTGCTGGGCAAGCCTTGGGTCAAAGCCCTTTAAATCACTGTAATCCCAAGCAAAGACATCGGAGAATTCTTGACACAACAGAATGAAAGCTCGCCTTTCTTGAAATGTATAGACTTTCCCAAGCACAAACAGCTTGTCCTTAAAAATTTTGACCCTTTCATAGTTCTCCTCTTTGGTTGTGATTCAGGCCTTGTCATTTCTTAGCCGGTCATCTCCATTGAAAATGCTTTCAAGCATGACCAGACCTTTAGGGAGTTTATTGTTCTTCAATTGAACAATCTGATTGCCATATTACTACTACAATTTTTCCTGGTTGTGTGTTGTGAACTCAACTTCTTCTTGTAGGAAGAAAGCTATCTACTGGTCACTTTCAAAGATTTGCCAATTTGCAACATTGTCTGGGATTGAAGGTTGAACCACCACTTTCAAGTGGCACAAACCACAGTCTTGGCTTATTTCCCTTGAAACATCAAAATGAGTGCTAATTGCTGCCAGCCTATCAGCCTGTCTATTCTATTCTCTAGGAATGGAGATGATATTAAAAGCAAGAAAATCCTCTACCAAGTCCCAAACTCTATGCTTGTAAGACTTCAGTAAGGAGTTCTTTGTTAGATTTCAGCCTTTCACCTGATTTACAATCAGCTTGCTGTCTCCCAAGACTTGCAACTCCTTAATCCCTCTTTTTCTTGCCCATTCAAGGCCATGGATCAAAGACTCATATTATGCAACATTATTCATGAAAGAGAATTGGAAATGGAAAGCTGAAAAGTACCTTTCCTTTGAAGGGAAAACCAACAGCGCCCCACCACCAGCGTCTATTTTACTTTTAGAACCGTCAAAATATAGCTGCCACAGGCCAAGGTCTTCTTTGCTTTCCTTCATTAAATTTGGCATGAAGGCACCCTCTTCGTGCATGCAATAGACTCTAAGAGATGCCTCCTCTATGAATTTGTATGGGTCATGTTCAAAGTTATCATTTCCCCACTCATCCAAGAGTAAATCTGCGACTCCTTTAAGAGCAGAGGATGGAGATTGATCTGTCTGAGACTCTTTTGGGTCGATGATGGTATAACTGACATTTGCTGTCTTGGGTGAATATGGTTCTAGGTGGTCCTTGTAGAGTGGCTTAGACTCAATTTTCACTTTGGTCCCATACTTGGTTCTAAAAACTAGATATGACCAATTCACTGCTAGATATCCACCTATCTTTGACGTGAAGTCCTTGGACAAGCAAATTGTGAAATACAGAGGAACATCCGCTACCACTATATCATGGGGAATTGAGAAGGTTGGGCAAGCATGCAACGTCAAGCTTAAACCCTTGACAATCCCAACTATTTTTTTAGGTGTCCCATCTAGCTGTAGGACTCTTTTGTTCATTTCTTCATACTTCAATCCCATCTTATCAGCAATGTACTTGGGCATTACTGAGGTGTTGGCCCCGCTGTCAATTATGCAATTATGTACCAAGAAATCCCCAATAACCAAGGATACATAGAAAGGGGGAGTTTTTTTCTTCTTTATTTACCTATCCTGAAGTAGAAGGCTGTCCATTTGTCATTAAGACGTTATCAGTGCTTGTTGGGATAGCCTAACGATCTAGCTCATGCAATTCCCTTCTCAACATGTCCTTATGGCCTAGAAGAGAAATGAGTCCCATAAAGAGATATTCATATTTAGCTTCTTCATCTGATCCACTATATTTATTTGAGGGCTACCATGCCTTAAACTTTCCTTGGGGTTGATTTCAAGCTGAACTACAGGCTGAGGGGCTGAAGGTATAGACGACTGCCTAAAATTTGGGGCCTTTTGACTTGTGTGTGATGGAGGAGGTGCCACTGCCACTTGAGTGGTATCCTAGACTTATCCCATTGCCCTTCTCTTAAACCTCATGTTGGCTGCAACACAATCAGCCTGATTGTCTGCAACACCCACATAATTCACTAAATAAAATTCCCCTTCTAAATGATTCATCAGGGTAGAATCAGGTTGAGCCTGATTGTTGCTCGTGCTGGGTTGCATTGAAGGCTCGAAGGCCTAGGATTGGGTAGCTATTTGGTTGTTTGCATTATGAAAATACTTCATCATCTCATTTGTGTAGGTAGCCTATTCTTGACCATAACCCATGGTCGAACAACTTGGCTGCTCTTGCACTAAATTGTTCTGAACAGGCACCATGGCCTTAGATGATGAAGAGGGGCTGGTATTGTAATTTTGAAATGGCTTGGTTGTAGTGAGCTACCCCTAACCTTGGTTATAAATTTGAAAGGGGGGGTTTAGGGGCTTGACCATATTGCTGGTATCCCTGATTTGGTCTATTGTTTTGAGTTTGTTGCCTTTTAAGGGCAACAAGTTCATTTGACATATTTTGCAACAGGATTTTAACCTCATGAAGCTCATTTGATGGAACAACAGTTGGCTTCTCAATGGTAGGTAGGGGAGCAATTGTTGGAGCAATGATTTGAATTGGGGGCAGCAATTTTGGGAAAAGTGGCATGTGAGGCCTAGGGGCAATTTTCTCGACTTGAACCAAGCAATTTTTGGCTGCTATGGAAATGTCATAAGCAGCTGGCAGTATATGTCCTCCCATAGATTGGATAATCATAGAAATATCACTATTTAACGCCTTTAAATAGTACAAAAAAGCATAGCTGGGAGTCGGTCTTACCAGGATGGAAATTCTATCCCAAGTCTTTTGAAAACATGTGTTGAAGTCCTGCATATACTCGTGTGGAGCTCTCTTTATAGTCGTCAGCTACTTAGCAAGCGAGAGGTCGTCACCCTTTTCCCCAAATTGATCTGTCAGCTGAGTTCCCAACTCATTCTAAAAATGTATTGAATTCATAGGCAAGGTGTCGTACCAGTCAATAGCTTTGCCTTTCAGAGACAAAGCTAGTAGTCTGATGGTAATGTTTTCTTCTATTATATTGTGAATATTGCAAAGGTTGGCAATATTCCTAATATGCTTGATGGCTATAATAGGCCCCAATCCATCAAAAGAAGGCACATTCTTGAGAGCTATTCCTAGAATTGGGTCATAGCATGGGAGATTCAGGGGACTCTCACCATGAAAAGCCGCAAAAAGCAATGCCATGGCTATGATTAGCTGTAACTAAGGTCCTGCTGCAACTGTGTTTCTTATAACAGGTCTAGGAGGATTGCTTGTTGGATAAGGGTAGGTTTTCTCAAAATGTAATCTTTTAGCAGAGTTTAAAGGTAGCTCAATGAAATCAAAAGGGACCCCTCTTGAATCCAACCTTGTGGTGACTTTAGGCATAGAAGATTAAGAAACTGGTTTTGAAAACATAGAACTAAAGCTCTTACCAGTGGAGTCACCAGATGCTAAAACTTTAATTAGTAGTATCAGGATCAGCATCAATCCTAAACTTTATTGAGTGTCAAATTAGGGTCCCAACAGGCGTGCCAAAACTGTTGACGCAGGAAAGTGCACCCAGTGATAGGAAAACAAGTTCCTGCCCTCTCCTCGCAACATGGAAACTTTTAAGTTGTGGAGCTAAAAGCTTCACTATTATGCAAATGGTGGAGGTTGTTGGGTTACATAGTAACTGACATCGGTCAAACTACCAACATCAGTCAGGTAGGAACTAGAATCTGTTGACATTGGTTATGCATCGGCTGACATCGGTCATCTCTAAATAGACAGAGACTGAGATCAGTCATCTATGCATTCTAAAACTGGTCTAATTTTAGATGGACAATTAGTTTGCATGTAAAGACTAATTTTAGTCTTGAATCCACTTTTCTAATTATTGTTTGGTTTGGGGTTATATTTAAGAGACCCATGGGGCTGTATTGTAATAAGGACTAAGAAGGATTAGATCCTCAAGTGTAAGATCTAGAAGGTCTACAAGAGTGCAAGATCAGGAAGATCTACATGGTAAGCAAGGTCAGTTGATCTGCAGGGTGTGCAAGATCAAGTAGATTTGTGGGTGTGTGTGTGCAAGATCAGTTAGATCTGCAGGCTAGCAAGATCAAGGAGATCTGCAACACAAGAGTAAGCAAGATCAATTAGATCTGTGGGGTGCAAGATCAAGAAGATCTGTTGATAGGTACTTGGATTGTAGGCAACAACAACCATTGGGTTGATTGTCACTGTAGGGAACAACTCAGTGTTTGAGTTGGTTGTAATTGATTGAGAGAGAGAACTCTTGAGGAAGAATCATTGTACACCTAAGAGGTGTGAGTAGAGAGATATTTCTTCATTGTATTTCCTTCTGGAAGAGTTTAATACAAGATTGGTTGTTTTTTGTATCTCCTATTCTTTGTTATTTTTGATTTCTAGTTACTTATTACTTCTGATTTAATTTCGTGTTTAGTTTCTTATACAAAGGTAATCAATTGTACTCTCCAACAGAGTAAAGAGGATCCTGACAGTTGGTATTAGAGCCAGGGTGAAGGTTCATCAGAGCTAAGTTCACTAACAAGTGGTTCATCAGAGCCAGGGTGAAGGTTCACAGAGCCAAATTCATCAGAGCGTGTTAGTGTTTGTTGATTATAGGTCACTCACAGGGGTTTCTATTTGAGTGGGAGTAAAGCAATGGTAGGAGAAATTCATTGGCAAAGGGGAAGTGTAGCTGAAATTGCAGACTACCAACACATGGGTGTTGAAGGATGTCATGCATGTACCCATCCTGAAGAGGAATTTGATTTCTGTAGGAAAGTTGGGTGATGAGGGCTGCACAGTAACTCTCACATCAGAATCTTGGAAAGTTTTCAAGGGTGCACTTGTATTAGCAAGAGGTAAGAAAGTAGATACACTTTATCTATCTACTTGTATTATTGATTCTCCTTCTGTTTTATCTACTTCAGATGTAGATGTAAAGATGTGGCTTTGTAGGCTTGGTCACATGAGTGAGAAGGGAATGGATGTTCTTAAGTCAAAAGGTAAGCTTTTAGATTTGATAGACTGAGATTTTTGTGAGCATTATATTTTTGGGAAATAGGTGAAAGTGAGGTTTCTCACAACTGGGTCAATAAAGAAGAAGCACAGGTTGGAGCTTGTTCACACAAATGTGTAGAGACCAACTTAGGGAGCTTCTATTGGAGAATCACAGTGTTATGTTTCTTTCATTGATGATGCTACAAGAAAGGAATGGGTTTATTGCATAAAGAGGAAATTTGATGTTTTTGACATATTTAAGAACTGGAAAGCCTTGGTTTTCAAGGAGAAGATGATGGACAGAGATCAGCTCAAGAGGCTAAATAATTCTAATTAGGGCAATGTTGATTTGGATAAGGTTATGATCCAAAATGAGCTCGCGAGTAAAAATCATCACTCACAGGAAAACACAGATACCGATATCAGTCAGGTGAGAATCGACGTCGATCAGACAAGAACTAACGTTGATCTGATGGAGACCAAAGTCGGTGATGTCGGGCAGGTGGAAATTGATGTCGGTCAAGTAAGAACCGATGTTGGTTAGGTCGGTCACATGGAACTGACATCGATTGGGTGTAGACTGAGAGATGACCAAGATCGGTCACTGTTAGAATGAAATTTGGGTAGACAACAAGCTGTCAATGAGTCTCAAATGCCCATGAGGAGGTCTAAAAGGGTAAGTAAACCTCCAATTCATTATTCCCCTTCTTTATACTACTTGTTGCTCACTGATGGTTGAGAACTAGGAAGTTTTGAAGAGGCAATGTAGGTAGAATCTAGGAAACAGTGGGAGCATGGCATGAATGAGGAAATTGATTCCTTGGAAGAGACCCAAATGTGGGATTTGGTAGAGTTGCCAGCTGGAAAGAAAGCACTGAAAGACAAATGGGTTTATAGGTTAAAGAAAGGAGAGAATGGACAGGTGAGACAGAAGGCCAGGTTATATGGTCTTGAGCAAGCTCCAGGATAGTGGTATTTGAGGTTTGACAGGTTTATGACAGAGCATGGCTTTAGTCAATGTCAATGTGACCATTGTGTTTATTTTACCAGGTTGGATAATAGTAGCTACATTATCCTGTTACTATATGTAGTGTATATGCTTGTTGCAGGGTCACACATGCAGGGAATTATTGAGCTAAAGGTAAAAGTAGCACAGACATGTGCCAGGAAGGATTTAAGAGCAGCAATCCTTGGCATGAGTATTTCTAGAGATAGGGAAAATCATAGGTTGATTTTGTCTCAAGAGGATTATGTGAATAAGGTAGTGAAGAGGTTTGATATGCAGGATGCAAAATCGGTAAGCACACCTATGGTTGGACAGTTCAAGTTGAGCTATGAAAAGTGTCCTAAATCACATGATGAGGTTGGGTACATGGTATGTACTAGACCTGATATTGCCAAAGCAGTGGGAGTTGTCATCAAATTTATGGCCAATCTAGGAAAGGAGCACTGGAAAGCAGTTCAGTGGATTCTCAGATATCTGAGAGGGACCAGTAGTAGGTATTTATGCTATGCAAGGTCAAACACTTCTCTACATGGGTATGTAGATTCATATATGGTAGGTGACTTGGATGGTAGGAGAAGCACCACAGGATATGTGTTCACTATTGTTGGAATGGTAGTTAGCTGGATTTTAGAGTTATAGAAGGTTGTTGCAGTCATGGTGGCTAGCAAGGATAATAACCCTGTAGAAATGTTAACAAAGCCAGGAACAAAGGAGAAGTTAAATCTTCATTCAACTTTTGTTGGTCTTCAAGATTGAACTTTAAGATGGAGATACAAGCTAGAAAAAAATTAGAGGATGTTGTTGTATAGGTATAGGTGTAGCTATTTATCTCCAAGTGGGAGACTATTAAGTTGTGGAGCTAAAAGCTTCACTATTATGTAAATGGTGGAGGTTACTGGGTTACACAGTAATCGATGTCGGTTAGACTACTGACATCGGTCAGGCAGGAACCAAAATATACCGATATCGGTTATGCATCGGCTGACATCGATCATCTCTAGACAAACAGAGACCAACATCGGTCATCTGTGCGTTCCAGAACTGGTCTAATTTTAGATGGACAGTTAGTTTGCATGTAAAGACTAATTTTAGTCTTGAGTCTACTTTTATAATTATTGTTTGGTTTGGGGTTCTATTTAAGAGACCCATGGGGTTGTATTGTAATAAGGACTAAAAAGGATTAGATCCTCAAGTGTAAGATCTAGAAGGTCTACAAGAGTGCAAGATCAGGAAGATCTACATGGTAAGCAAGGTCAGTTGATCTGCAGGGTGTGCAAGATCAAGTAGATCTGTGGGTGTGTGTGTGTGCAAGATCTATTAGATCTATGGGGTAGCAAGATCAAAGAGATTTGCAACACAAGAGTAAGCAAGATCAATTAGATCTACGAGGTTCAAGATCAAGAAGATCTGTTGACAGGTACTTGGATTATAGGAAACAATAACCATTGGGTTGATTGTCACTGTAGGGAACAACTCAGTGTTTGAGTTGGTTGTAATTGATTGAGAGAGAGAAATCTTGAGGGAGAATTACTGTACACCCAAGAGGTGTGAGTAGAGAGAGATTTATTCATTGTATTTCCATTTGGAAGAGTTTAATACAAGATTGGTTGTTTCTTGTATCTCCTATTCTTTGCTATTTCTGATTTCTAGTTACTTATTACTTCTAGTTTAATTCCATGTTTAGTTGCTTATACAAAGGTAATCAATTGTACTCTCCAGAAGAGTAAGGAGGATCCTGACAGTGTTGTCAGATGCTAAAACTTTAATTAGTAGTATCAGGATCAGCATCAATCCTAAACTTTACTGAGTGTCAAATTAGGGTCCCACCGGGCGTGCCAAAACTATTGACGCAGGAAAGTGCACCCAGTGATAGGAAAACAAGTTCCTGACATCTCTTCACAACATGGAAACTCCTCTCTCACTTGTGGGATGATGAAGTAGGAGAGGAGAGTCTCTAGATAAGGGCTAGCTCCCTTTGATGTATCATGTTTGTTTCAGCAAGTGTAAATTACATACATGTATATATATATATATATATATATATATAGCTATAATAAAGGGGGGGAATGAAAAGGGAGAAGAAATGCATGGAAAACAAACTACTCTAAGGAGGTGATACACCAAAACAAGATGACCTTCTCACACCCACTCTCAAAATCAGACAAACACACCTATATGCTTCACCCTTGACAGAAGAAACAATCTACAAACTTGATAGGGAGGTAAAAAATGAAAGATACAACAGGGAGGTTCACCAAAGGTGTTGTAAGAAGCACTCTGTAGATGATCCCCTCTATTCTATACTCCAAAATAGAACTCTTCTCCTATCAACTGCAGATGGCACCTTGCAGATAGCTGGTGTGTTGGTGTTGAACCTGTGAGAGCATCAAAGACAATGACTGAACACAAATCAACACTCAAGACATACACAAAAAATCTATCCAAGAAGAGGTAAAACTATGTTTATAGATTTAGGTAGAAATTTTAGCAGGGCTGCGCCTTGTAAAATTATGAAAAGATGATTACAAATGAACAAGTTCACAATATATATGAAAATCCAAGAGGCCCATTTGGCGCTCCTACTTTTACAAGTGGCATATGTGTCCTTTCATAAAAGAACAAGTCACTCAAAATATTAATGAGCTATTTGTTTTGCCTGCTCGAGAACTGTATTTCTTGCTTGGGTGACTTACATGATTTGCCTTCTAATTTAATGCAAATCGAGAACCTGGTTGTTGTTCCCCTAGCTGCTTGCGTGTTAAGTGATCAATTTGCTAGCATAATTTCACCTACTAGAGTCACTTCTTCAATTTGTGCCAGTTGGATAGCTGCACACTCATTCCTTGCTTATCGCTTTGTCCATTTGTCCTATCTGACTCATTCAGCCCCTGGGGCGAACATCTTGGTGGGTCACTACATTTTGAGCTCCTTTCTATGGCTATCGCTTCCTTCATTTGAAAATAAATAGTTATTCTATTTTGCTAAAATTGACGTGCATATGGTCGTCACTGCTTTGAATACCAATGGTTCTTTCATCTTGTTAAACTTGATGGCTTCTGGGACGTCATTAGGTCCACGTGGCATCATTGTCAGATCCCTTGTTGGCCTTTGTTTTGTGTTCTTCCCCGCGGGCACCCTCTTTTGCCTTTGAAACTACCCTTCGCATTCTCCTGGAGGGATGGTGACTCTCTGAGCCCTTTGAAATGCCCCTTTGCACTTGGCCGAAAGTCCTCATAAGGGCACCTGCCCTTTGGGGTCCTTTAACGGGTCTCTTTTTAGGGTCGTTGGACCTTTGAACTTCTCCTCGGGCTCCCTATGGACAATTTTCCTGGGTCAATTTCCCCAGATCTATTGACTATGGCTTTCTACTTTGTATTTCCATAGGGCTTTTGACGTTGAACCTTTTGGCATTGAACTAAACTCGTTGAACCAAAATTTGGTTCAACGGTTCAAGGTTCAACCATTGCACGCCGATGAGTCATGAACCAAGCCGACGAACCTTTCCATTAAACCTTTTGTTGAACTTAGGCTTTTGAACCAAATACGTTGAACCTAGTCCATTGAACCAAAATTTGGTTCAATGGGTTCAACGGTACGAAGGTTCAATACTTATGCATTGAGATACTTTGAGCTGAGCGATGAAACTTTTGGCCTAAACCAAGTAGAGAAATACTGACATGAACTTGTGCACCCTGAAACAATTGTCTTCGAGTAGCGAAGAAAGAAGGTGAACAACTTTGGCCTGTGGATAAAAAATTGGTCAACACTTATTTTATATTATCAGATTCATTTTGTCAAGTCTTCTTGTTCACTTGACTTAACCTTATTGTTACAAGCTTACTGTTTCTTGTGTGAGTGGTTTTTGATTTATTTATTAAATTTTTTAAGGCCTTAGATTACTTTGATTTGAAAGTGGGTGCTTGAATGGGGTCATTGCCCATATAAGGGGGTTATGACTAGACCCATGGAATATTAATTAGTTTATGGAAGTTTTGGGGGAGTTGACCTTAGGAAAAGATCAGGTCATGATGGCACAACCTTAGAAATCATCTCCCATAGAGTAGGTTCTTTATAGTCTTTGGTGTTTCATTTTGTTTGGATGGAGCTTGACCCAACCCTAGGTCGATGCTACTATTTTTTTCATGTAAACCATGGGAGTTTGGCAAGGATTTGAACCATTCTATGAGGATTTTTGGCTATTTTGGTAGTTGTATTTTATCTAGGACTTAATAAAGTTATGGGGAAAATGGTGTTGTGATGTCGACCCATGATCTCAATCTTTTGTAGCTAGAATGTAGATGCTAGTGGTTTTTGGAGGTGGCCATATGAGTTTGTTTGTGTTTTTAATGGGTAACACGAGAGAGAGAAGATAACTTTGGAAGGACAACTCTCCACTGCATGAATTTTTAATTATGAGCAATAAAACAAGAAAGTTCTATTTATTGGGTTGTTTTTTATTGGAGTAAAGCTTGTATTATCTTGGGTTTTACATGGTAGGTAAAATGTGAAGTCGTATGACTTCACAATAGACATACATTTTATTTTTATAACTATTTTGTAGTAAGACTATGTTGGTTGTTTTTTTATTGAGTTTCTATAGCCATGTTGTAGCATGATTATGTTAAGTTTTAAAGGGATTATGTCATTTTATTAGACATAACTTGATTTGGTTGTGTGAGCTTAAATCTTGTTATTCTTTGTAGATTTTGATTTCTTTTTAACTTTTTGGAAATGATTCTAAGTATACCAAAAACTTGTTATGGTAACTTGTTATACATTGAGTTGTTGTGTTGGTCTATTTAACTTAGCTGGTTATGTTGTTCATTTTGGGTTTATAACTATGGGTCTTTGTTTTTCAGTTGAGGATTTTAATTTGGGAGGTGGATCTAGATGTCATTGTTCTTAGTCTTTTCATGGGATGAATTATTACCACTCAAATGATAAATTTGGGGTATATGAATTTGATTTTTAGTAATAATTTATATTCATTATTTGACTCAGTTATATTATGAAACTCGTTAGACTCGATTTGGGGTCAATTGTTTAAGCAAATAAAGGTTTTTTTTGGATGTTTGGTTTATTTAGCTTGAACTTTTATTTTGATTTTTGAATCATTATTTAGTTAAATGCTATTGTTAGTTGGTAATGTTGTGCTTACTTCTTTAAATCTCAAATGATATTTTTGGTAGTGAAATATGTTATGACTGTGTTTTTGTTCTCTTTTGAAACACTCTTTGGTTTATTTGATTGGTTTAGTACCATTTGGTTAGTTTATTGATAGGATAAGTAAGTATGAATCAATTAAGATGCTTATTAGATAAAATTGATACTTGTATAACTTTATTTCAAGTATTATGAAGTTGATTTTGATGAATTCACTAATAATATTATTCATTAATCGATGAAGGTCAAATATAAAAGCATACAAGTTTGATACTAGCATCCCAAGTTACCCATGGGTAATTGTCCTTTTAATGAATTATTAGTATCTTGGTATTTGAAATTAGTTAGTTTTGATTTCATTTGAAATCTCTTAGTTACTTAATGTTGATTGTTGACTATTGCTTATTTAGTCTTTTGGAATTTCTCTTATCAGCTCAGAATCTCATTATCACTCCTTACACCTTCCTAAATCATCCCAACTACCTAACTCCACCATCCAACTAATGGATGAGGTGGTTAGGTCTACCAATGGATGGAATCACTAGGTTGGAAGGGTGGTATTTTCCCCTTATTACTAAGGATTGTTGGTTTTTACATTGACTTTGTTTGGTGGCATTCTATTCTTTGGCCTATTAGTGATTCATTTCACTTTGAGTTTAATGTTATATACACATAGTTGTAGTGGTGATGCAGTTGTATCTAATGATCATGTTACATGATTTAGACTACAAACATGGTATATTTTATTAATTTAAATGTAGGCTTGTTGATAAGTGTTTTGTTTTTCTTAACAGATGTCAAATTGACTTACTAACACTATGAATGTCATGTATATTAAATAATAAAATGTGAGTGGGTTATTGAAGTTAAAGTAGTGGATTGATTAATTAATTAATGCATATTGATTTTTTGGCAAGTTAATTATTAAACTTTACCTATTAAATTTATGAAGTATGAATCTTTGTAATGTCTCTTTTCTTGAATGGTTAGTAAGACCATTGCACTTTATTAACAAATACTAATGTTTGAAGTAAAATTGGGCAGGGTTTCTATCAAGGATGCTAGTTTTACAAGTTTACGTTACTCATATATCTAGAGGTTTTTATGTTTAAATGGTTTTAAATTATATTTATATAAATAATGAATTCATAAAAGAATGGTCACAATAATTAATCTCAATGTATTTGGTCTTTTATAAATATTTTACTCTTGTATCAAGTTTATGATTCAATGGAAAATTAATGTTGTATATGTGGAAATATGTTGTACTTGCTTGATTTAGGTAAAAAAATTCTTGGCATGTGAATTAAATAGATAAATATTAGTATTTCTCTTTATATATATAATCAGGTGTAAATGACTAAGTTTCCTTCTCTAGAATAAACATAACAAGGAAGTTAAGGTAATTGGCAGTTTATTTTGGGAAGCTTTTTCATTTGAGTCTAGTATGACTTAATCAAATAATGAGTATCTAACAAGGTCATTACCTTATCAAATAATTTAATAATTTATGCATCATTGGATGTTACTATATAAGTAGATACATTTTTGGTTATGGTTTATGCTTTAGGACATAGAAAAATGTTTGGATAATAGACTATGATGTGTAAGATTGAACTTGAGCCATACAAAGACTTGTGAATTTTGATAGTTGTCATCATGCAAAAGTTTAATAATAATGGTTGTTGAACATGAAATCAATGTTTTGATTTTCATTATATTCATTTTAAAGGAAGATTAATGAAATACAATTGTTATTTTCTTCATATTATTGTCTCTAGTGTTATTGCTATAATATAATTATCGATCGCATGATAAGTGAGTAAGATATAATGAGTATTTATTATATCACATCTATAGGAGGGTTGATTTATTTTTCTCATTGAATTAATTCTATTTTTATTAATTGAATCAGTGGTGATACATCTGATTGTCTATTAGTAACATGACAACCCTATGTGTGACAATGTTTATTAGCATGGAAACAAAATTATTACCCTAATATTCATGTAAGTAGACATAACTAAAATTAAGTGGGAAAATAAGAAAATATATAATTGAGTGCATGGTTAGTATTGGTATGTTTTTTTATAGTAATTAATGTTATGACCCTAAATTTAGAGATCATATATAACAAACTAGGAAGGTAGTACTAGATGAATTACTTAATTTACTTGCAGCTTGTAATGTAATTTTAGAACATTTGAATATCTCATGTTAGTTGGAAATGATATGTTTGGGTACAAAGAGATAATTATATGATCACCCAAGCTTGACTTATTTATCCTTTTTAGAGATATAATCTTGATGGGTGCATTTTATTTAGATGAATATTATAATGTCCACTTACATTGATGATTATTCATGTAATTATTTTTAGTAGTATTTAATGGCCAAATATTGAGTTAGATATTTAGGTTGTCTGCTTTAGTATTATTAGCTCTGGGAGAAGTTTTTTTAGAATTCTAAACCTTAACCTAGACTTTATTAGGAAATATGACGTGTTTGAGCAAGGTTAAGGATTTTTAAATGGTCTTATTATAAAATACCCTTATGACGTATTTAGATTGGAGTTTATGAGTATATGTTAGTACATTGATAAACTTAAAGTTATAAACAGATCTAGAGTTACCTTCATTATAGAATCATTTAAAGGTGTTTAACCTTAGATAAGTATCTACAATCAACCTAATATATTTTTGGTCATATTATGTTAGTGTGTGATTACTTTCTTGTGACCTTTTATCGAGAAAGATATCGTAGATGAAATTTGATCTTAGTGTTTTTAATTTTTTGGGGTCATTTCATTTTGATATCATATCCTAGGTTTTTTCTCTAGGGAACTTTAGGTATAGGCAAAGGTAGAGGTTGTGGGGCCTAAAATCATAACCAAGTTAGAGAGGAACCTCCCATCGATAATGTTGGTAGTATTAATGAGGAACCTAATGCCAATACCTTCAGGGGTAATCCCACTAACAATCATGAATAAGTTCTCAATGGGATTTTAACAAAATTGAACATCTTGCATGTTAGTGTAGGGTATTTATTTTCCTTTTATCAAGTTTATTCCTACAATTGAGTTAGCTTTCTTAGGTGTAATTTTATCATAAGAGTTACTCTTTGATTATTCCATCATAGGAGTTACTCTTTGGTTATTCCATCATAGGATATTGCCTATTATAGGTCCTTTGAGGTTGATCATAGAGGTTTTACTTACCTTACTCCCATTTTTGCATCTCTTTGTGAGCTATTATACATGGAGATATTGAGAAGTGTTGTCATTGATGTCAAGGTTAATCTCATTGATATCAAGGTTAATGTCATTAATGTCAAAGTGCATCTGGTGAAGATGCATGATGATTGGTCTTTGAGGTATGAGCTTGTGATATTGATGTGAAATGGTGAGTTTATTGAGCTTTGTCTTCTCTGTTGGTTGATTCCAAGGTTGATATTAAGGTACAAGTCATGGAAGATGTTTGAAGATAACTAATGTCTACATAAGAAGCCATGTGACAAGATGCATTTGAAGGTAAAAGATAATTTGAAGGAAACTAATGTCTTATGGTTACATGAAGGCATAGGTAAAGGTGTACAGGTTAGATTGAAGTTGTTAGTGTTATAATTGAAGTTTCTTGTGAAGGTATGATGATAAGTAGGTCTGTAAGAGTGTTGCTGTGATCAAGGTCAAATGGTAGTGTGTGTTGTGACATGCTTATGAGAATTAAAGGTATGTAGTGTGAAAGAGAGTATTGTAGTGGTTATGAGTAGTTTTTTCTTGTTTCCATTTTTTATAAATGCATATGTAGTAAGTCATTGAGGTTAAGTGCTTAATTAGCCTAAGCCTAGTCATGGCATGAGGAGACCATATGAGAAGGTTTGATCATTATGGCTTGGTGATATGAGTGCACACATGAATGAGTGGTTTTATGAGGTTGTTTGATCTTTCATGTGAGGCATTAGAGTACTCATGAGAGTCTTAGGGTGAGCCTATAGGGGTAAGACCTTTAGACCAAGTCTACACCTAGACTATTCCTAGAGCCTGCCTGGCCTAACGAGGTATCATGATCTATTGTAAAGGCATGTGAAGAATGTATTTTATTATTTAATCATGAGATAGGTTTATTGGGTATGTGAGTGAGGTTGAGAGTGCATCAAAAGAGTCGTGAAGTTTAGTTTTAAGGCCTAATGTGGTTTACAAGTCAAAGTCTAGAGAACAGAGAGAGAGAATATGGCCTAATGAAGGGTCATGATCAAATTTCAAGGTGTTTGAGATCATTTAAGAATTTTTAGAGGTGATTTATGTTGTTTCAAGTTTTTTCATGAATTTTGAGGTCATAGTTTAAAGGAAAAGGCATGAAAAATTAATTGGAGGTATTTCAAGTGCTAAGAATGAAGGTTCTCAACCTGAAAAAGATTTTCTTGTGAACATTAACTTGTAAAAAATTTGCATGGGAACCTAATATATTAATGGTAAATGTGTAATGTTTTTATCTCAAAATTATAAGCATTATTTTTTGGATTGAGTGTCTATGATTTACGAATGATTGTTAAGAGTGGAAACATGTTTAAACCCTCTTATAACCCTAATAAAGACCCAATGTTGAGGGTGTTACTCAAAAGTGATCAAGATGGATTAAATTTATTTTTTAATATATTTTATATTTTATTATAATATCCTAGGTACCTCTAAGTGGTATTGGTTAGAGAGAGGAGAGAGAAAATGTTGAGTTATAGGCTTATTTTTAAAGAAGTTGATGTATAAGTCAAAAGTTGCATTGGACATAGTAAAAAAATAGATGGGGGAATAAGGTAGAGAATCATGTTTCATGTACATGAAGGATATATATTATTTATATCCATAAATTTTTATAAATCAATAATCCAAGTTTGCTAGTCTCTAATAGGTTAAATGGTGCAAACAGTGAAAAACCTAGGCAACAGTGATAAGATGAATTGGAATGAGTTTTCACGATATAAATATGAAACCAAGTGCATGAATATTTTTTTTGAGATTGGTATGTATTATTAATTATTGGTATAGATCTTGGAAGTTAGGTATAGTGGTTAAAATGATGAATCTAAAATGGCGTGTTTGACTTAGTGAGGTCTGTGTGTAGTAAGGTCAACAATTTGGTCTGTAAGGCCAATTAGTTTCCACTAGACCATATGATGTTTATGTTTAATTATGGTTTGGAGATGTAATATAATATTTTTAATTAATTATGAGTCTTTTAATTTATTTACATAGGTGTTGGAGTTCAAAGTCACCATGACTAGTCTTTGAGGAAAACTGACAGTTCTAAGTGACGAAGTTGCAGAGGTGTTTTTGAATCCTTATCTCCTAAGTAAAAGTGTATAATGAATTTGGTGATGAACCTAAGTTCATGTAGAATTTTTATATATACTTTATTTATCATATTTTATTGGATTAAGTGAGTTTGAGCTTTAGTATTGAAAGGTATATTTTGGGTGTACACAGGCCTAATAGGACTGAGTACTAATGAGGGGTTTCAAGTAGTGACTTATTATAAAATATCTTTTTGAGCCTATAAGACATTAGTGGGGTATATTTTATTGTTATATGATATGTTACTTATATTTTTAGAGCTTTAAAGTGTTCCAAGGAAGGCAAAGAGTAACGTGTGTCTAAGAAGGCCTAATAGGTCACCATGAGACCTAAAAGTGAAAAGAGGCCTAGTTGAGTCATGTCAAACCAAAAGGAATCAAAGATAATTTTATTCATGTCCAAAATATATCTTAATACCTATTATATGGCCTAATTAAGAGGTTAAGGGTGTATGTCTGAGCAAGAGTTATATGAACAAGGAATGGTATATATATAAGGTAGTTTTAGTCCTATTTATGTAAACAAATAGTATGCAAATGAGATAACACATTGTTGAGTAGAAGGAGGTATTTTAGACCATAAGAGGAGTGTAGAGGATATTTAATGAAGATATAAAAATGAGTCTAAATATGAATATGAAGGTTATATGACCTAATCACTCTTAAAGAAACCTAGTTAAGTGAAGAGGTTTGGAAGGTAGTTTGAGAAGGAGAAGAGTGTGAAGATATGAAGAGGTGGTCATCATATATTATTTGAAAAACATAGTATTATGAATGTGATCAAAGCAATCAGGTGGCTAAGTTAGATCTAAGTCATTTAGGGGGTTGGTGCCTCCTTGCAAGTGGGTGCTTGCTAAATTCTAGTCAAGTGGGTGTTTGGCTAGTTAGGATTGGTGCTCCATCTGAAGTTGGTGCTTTACTAAATTTGGTTTTTGTATTATAGGACTATAGTACATTTGTAGATATTAGTGGGTTTTCTTTCCCTTGATGGTTTCCCACATATGTGATGTATTCTTATGTTTCATGATTATGTGGACAAGTGTTTATACTTCTTAGATCTATGTGTTTTCTTGAATGGTTCATGATTGCTTAAGGGAATTTGAATGAAAGTTTTTTGAAGACTGATTCACCTCCCTTCTTAGTCATTGTGATTCCAATAGGAGAGTGTTGGATGATCTAAGTATTTTTTGTAATATTCTCATTTATGGTTTTGCTTACAACAATGTTTATGCTTTTGATTATAATTTTTTGCATTTAATTGAAACAAAGATCCTTGCCAATGTTCCAACATGGTATCAGAGTGCCGATATAATTTATTGATTGTCTAATTTTCTATTTTTTGTTAGTATTTTTTTTTTATCTTGAGTTTTCTTGTTTTAAAGTTTTCCAAGTTCTATGAGGCATTAGATTCCTATTTTTAGCTTCTTGTTTCATAATCTCAAGGAGGGTTAGTTTCTTGTTATGTTTACACACTGAGCTCTAAATCCATATAAATTCACCATTATGGTCAACAACAAGGCAAAAAATATCCATTATTGTATAAAATCCTATTAATAAGAATTGAGGGAAGGATCTTAACTCTTGGCAACTCCTCCCACATGAGTTGAATAATTGATTTAATATGCAAGCCTGTACTATGTTTGGGTTTCCATGAACCTTGTAGGTCTGAGCTTAACCCATGAATAAAGCCAAAATGGCATTATGTTGACCTTCCAATTCTCCCACATCCCCCTTGAAGCTCACATGTCTTGATCCAAGGCATTTTTTATCACCACAACATGTAGAAAGTAGTTTATGATCCTAAAAAAATATGTGCAAGTAGTTTGGATCCCACACAACTTGATCCAAGGTAGTCTTGATCCTCATGTGTTTTACTCCACTTAGGTCTATACAAGGGATTTTTTCCTAACCAAGGGCATTCTGATCCAATGAGTTAAGGTGTTCTAACCTCAAAAGGCTATACAAAGGCATTTTGATCTTCCATATCCTACTCAAGCATTTTTTACTCTCCTCCATGGCCTATTAAGGCATTTTGAGCCTCCATGGCTTAATAATGGCATTTTGAAACCTTCTAATCTATATTATCCTCTAAGTGGTGAGACATATTTACTAGAGTTTCTTATAAAAGCTAAATCTAGAAATTTTATTCTATGCTAAAAAATTCAAAAGCAGGTTTTAATATTTTAAAATAGCTTTGTTTATAATTAAAAATATTCAATATCATTTTTCCCAAGGGGTTACACATGTGGGTGTGTTGGTAGGTCGGTTTAGACTTAATATTGTTTTAGAATAGGTTTGTGGTTCAATTCTAGTTCCATCCCCTAGTTATAAGGCTATATCTATTTTATCAGATTTAATACATTTAATTTTTTATGTTTTTAATTTAAATGGGCCATTAATGATGGGGACTTATTATTGTAATAACTTTTGATTGGTAACTCAGAATCGAGTACCATTTTATTTAAAAGTTTTTTTTTCTTGATCTATTAGTTTCATTTTTATTTGTAAACACACTAAATCATAAAGTGCCAAAATTAGGGGGGTTAACCCTTTTTAATTTAGAGAGTGTGTTATGGTGCATGATCTTATTTTCACACACTTAGTTTTGCAATTTATTTTCTTTCATCATGTATTGCTGGTTGTTTCCACTTCTTATTGCATTCAATTATCACAAATGGAAAATTGATTTAAGAAAACAAGGCTTCTACAGGATAACTATGAACAAGGAAATTGAACCTACAATAGATGCAAATAAAAATAAATGGTTTAACAAATGTGATCAAGCATATGGTTATATTAGTTTGTCTATTTTTCTTGACTTAATTTTTCACATTGAATATGATAAAACACGTAGTGATCTACAGACTGCACTAGATAAACTCTTTGGGAAGTAGGGAGTGATGAGAGGTCATGAACTAAAGAATGAATTCATCAGTTTGAACCCAGGTGTCTTTGACACACTACAAGATTTATTCACTAAGTTTAAATCTCTAAGGTTGTAGTTAAAATAATGTGGAATAGATAATAAATATGATCAATTTATTATGTCCATTCTCTCTGAATTAGGTCCAGCTTACTCTATGTTTGTCTCTACATTCTATGCCATAGAAAGTGCTTTTTTTAACCACATGGAAGATTCCTTCCTTAGATACCTTTGTTATCGATTTGACTCAGGAACAAGATAAATTGATACAAATGGGTAAAATAAAGTCTTCAAAACCTCTAGCCTTATTTGTTAGGAATGAGAAAGGGAAGGATTTAAACAATAAAGAGAAGAATCTAAATAAAAATGATCAAGAAAAGGATAAAAAGCCTCTTGCCTCCTTAGGTTCACTAGGATCAACAATGGTTTCAACAAGTGTCAAAGCCAAAACAAGAACTTCAAAAAATAAAATCCTCTTAAAATAAGGTCCTTTAAGAAAAATCAAAGCCAAAACTATCTGTGTGAACTTACCACACGAGCAAATTTTATCCCTATATCACATCAAAGGACTATTGAATGTTGGGAATGTGGTGATAACCACTGCTGTAAGGATTTTTATAAGTTTAAACTTGGATAATCAACTAATCATAAGGTGTATGTAGTTGTAAATAATCTAGATACCAATTTTCAAACCAATCCTATTGAAATTAGAGGTACTTATCTAGTTTTTATGTTTCTATATTAATTAACTTAATTGCATTGAATAGTTTCATTTCTCCTTTTGTTGCTAATAGATGTAAAGTCAACCTTGTTCACATAAGAGAAGGTTGGGAGGTTGAGTTTGGTACAAATAAAAGGGTACCAATTTTTGAATGTTTAGAATAAATGGAGCTAGGCATAGGTGTTTTCAAAACCATAGTGAATATAATTTTATAACCTCTAGGGTATTATTATATCATCTTTGGAATGAACTAGTTGTAATAACAAAAATAAACACTTGATTTCTTTGGCAATGTGGTATAATGCTTTGATCATTTAGTAAATTTTATATAAATCCAAGGCATTCAACACTATATAAAATGAAAGTTTCTTTTAGATATTTAGATAAAAAAGGTTGTGTAGAAGAGTTATAGGCTCTATGCTATCCAAATTCAAGAACTACCCAAAGATAAGGAAACATCCTTTTAAGAATTTCCTCTTCTGAAATATTTTTTGATGTATTTCCTAAAAAACTACCTAGACTTCCTCCTAGGCATAAGTTAACTTTTCCATTAATGTTATGTAGGAGTTTCCCCTACTTATAAGGTTGATTATTATATAAATGTGGCTAACCTATAGGAATTAAAAGTTTAGCTAAAAGAACTTTTAGACAATGGATGCATTAGGCCAAGTGTGTCTCCTTGGGGTGCTTTAGTTGTTTTTGTAAAGAAGAAGGATGGAAATCTTAGGCTTTGTGTTGATTACCACATGCTTAATAAGGTTAAAATAAACAAATGTTATCCCTTACAAGGGATAGATGATTTTTTTCACCAAATTAAGGGTGAAATAATATTTTCTAAGATTGACTTGAGATGAGGCTATCATCTATGGAATAAGATTACAAAATATGTTAGTATATTCGTTAGTGAATAAAATCAAGAAATAACATATTAAGCCTAATTCCTCAGTCGGAAAAGGTCTATGAGGTAAAGAAAAAATAAGAAAGCATAAATAAGACAAACTATACCTTCCCCATGGACTTTATCATCAAAGTTAGTCCACAAGCATGATTGTGCCTAGATATATAACTTAAAATATTTAGAAATGTCATTGAACTAGTGCATCCAACATATCCTCAAAATCTATTGGATTGGTTTGTGAATGAATTGGAAGAATTGGTGAAGCTTTTAAATGGATTTTTGCATGGTTTATTTATAGTAAAAATCTTGTTGAAAGTGTGAAACTGCCTTGGTATTTATAGATTTTGCAAATTAAGTGCGACCCTAAGATATAAATTAAGATGTGTGGCCACAAATGTATTCAATTTTTGAGTTAAGTGCATTGATTATTTTTTAAAGAGGGTATATTAATAAGTCATGGCTTGCCTTAAGTTAGATATTTATCCTCATTAATACTTAGTGCATGATACCTTTGTGATGATGTCACAATGATGTCATAATTCATATATTTTGTTGAATTTTGAATATGACATAACTAAGTAATTAGTTCATTTCCATGGATTTTTAGTTTAGCCAATTGATTTATTTTGATTTTTTATTTAATCTTGATTAGGTTTTAGGTGTTTTGTACAATGTCAAAATTTGATTATTGCAATTCATTTAATTACTCCTAAATGTGGTCTACATATAAGTAATTTGATTATTATTGAATTGAATTAAGTGAATAATTAGTTACAACCCATTGCCCTAATTAGGGATGCATTGATAAATTTCATAAATTACATGTGATGTGTGCAGATGAATTAGAGTGGTCCAATGGTGTTTAGTCCAGTTTGTGCATTGTTACGAGAAGTCATTCCAACTTACAATTTTGACATGACAGTGGTGAGAATTGGATGTATACATTTTCCCCCTATTTAAAAGGATGTGGTGAGACATTTAATTGAAGCAATCAAATTTTAAAGAATAAAAAGGTTGCTTAAAATGATCATAATTAGAAGAAAAAATAAGTACCCACTTTCATTGATTTTAATTGGTTTGTATAAAAATGGGATCACGACAATGCCCCAAAAAGTGTTTGGGAGGCCCAAGATGCCCCTTCGAGGGTTGAGCAAGAAAAAATATTTTGACAAATGGGCTCTCAAATAGAATAATTAATGAGATGTTAGATGTAGATTTGTTGATCAAAATATGGATATTAATTTTTATTTGTTTACCATGATATTGATGATACTCTTTGCTTTTACATTACTAAAATGTTAGATGTAGATTTATCGATTAGAATATGGATATTTGTGTTTATTTAGTTTATATCATTATGTTATCTTCTTTGATATGTTAATGTGAAAATTATGTTTATCTCATGGGTACATCATGTTGTATGAGTATATGGTAGATGTTTTAAATTAGGAGATGCATGTCCTTATTTATCATAGTGATAGTCATTTTTGTTGCAAATGATTGTCATGTGATGTGATTATGTCATCTAGATCATGCATTTAGATAGATGGGTTATGATTGGAGAGATGATTTAATCACAATGTTTTTATATAAGGATTGAGAACTTGATTTTTAAGTTTGAAAATTAGATTATGCATCATAAGTATAAATAACCTATGATAACATTGTATGTCAATTACGTGTGGACTAGTTTAGATGAAAATATTTTCAACTCAAGATAATGTTATAAAACATCAAAACCTAAGTTGAAAACATAACACATTTGAACCAAAGATAGACCAATTTTTTTTTAAATACAAGTGTAAATAAATTAAATGCAAGATATGAAATATTAAGACTTAAACATAAATAAAATGTAATAAACATAAGCAACAATAAAATAGTTTAAATATAAAATATAAAAAAATTAAAATCAAGATTTAAATGCAAAAAAATAAATATTAAATACAAACAAGAAATAAAATAGACAATAAATATAAACAAATAGTAAAACAAACACACCAAAAATTGAATGTAATAAAAAATAAAAAACCAACCAAGTTATCAAAATTTTGTGCATGTGTGATTATTAAGGTATTACGCTTGGATTTTTGCACCCATAGGCTAAGGGAATAATGGATAAGTTATGGAAAATAGGGAGAAATAGAAGAAGAAGGAAGGGGTGGCTGAGCTAACTACAAATGCCTCATTCAAGTGAACATTGCCTACATAGTCCTATGGACTTCAGGTTAAATGTAGTTCTCTTAGGATTTGGGATAGAAGAAAAGTGATGAAAATAAAATATTTGATTATAGAGGAAGAATATGAAAGACATACTCAAAAAATAATGATGGTGTTTAAGATAATGGTTGCTTAAAAAATGATGAGAATTTAAGACAATAGTTGATCACAAAATGATGAGTGTAGAGAGGATTACAAAACAAGTTAGTCAACCTTAGTCCACAAATAATGAAAATGAATAAAGAACTAACTAATTAATCCTATATATTCCTATGGGAATTAGAAAGGATAGAAAGAAACAAATGAAAGAAATAAACATCATATTACCTTCCAAAATGGATTCACCATACCCATGTGGCTCAAAATCATGTTCTACCTTGATCAAGCATCCGTGTCTTTGTCAACAATGTGGCAAACTCCTCCCATGTCTCAAGAACACTCCATAAAACCTAGGCTCATGATTCCAATTCACTAAATTAGCCTATTAATGAAGTTTTAAAACAAAATCAATGATCAAATGCAAAAAATTTTAAAAAAAATTTAACATTATAACTTTGCAATATTCAAGCTTAAAATTCATGTCCATGGCCTCTCTAGTTATAGATTTTTGAGATTGGTCAGGATCAACCATGACCGTCCATCTCAAGATTGAGATGTGTGGCCATAGATAATCCTAATATTTAGAATTAAATCCATAATTATATTCATCATGACCTTGGAATGAGGGGCATTGAAGATGCATGGGAGGCATTAACTAGGCTTGGGTGACCCATAATCTTGATATTTGTGGCATTTATGGCCTAGGGATGTCTTCCCAAGAAATGATGTCACTTGATGATGTAGTTAATAGGAATCAATTTAAAAAAATAAATATTCAAAAACTCTCATGGAAAATACATTTAATCTCTTAATTTGGATTAATTAGTCTTAAATAAGGTTAATCAACATTTTGTAATTATTTGAAAATTGGTGCATAGTTAATCAAAATGTTCAGAAAGTCATATTACTAGGTCATAATTTGACTGGAGAGGAATTGGAAGGTGATGTTAGATGTGTTGGAAATTTATTCCCATTTAGGATGTTGCCAACACCAAATAACAAAGGTATGTGACATGTACCAATGAATTAGAATAAAAGAGTGATCCAGAGTACTCAATGGCAAAATTGTCATTTTGACTCAAAATGATTTGATCAAAGTTATCTGGCCCATAAAATGCATTGCCCTATTTAGGGATAATTTGACCTAAACTGGCATTTATAAGTGATAATTTTGAACCATTTAGGGCATTTTATGGATTTTGACCAAAAATGTGCATTTGAGTGCAATTCAAGTAAGATTGACAATTTCAACACAAATGGTGTTAGGAATTGCATGTCTATAATGACAGTGTAAGACAATGGTAAAATAAAATGGGAATAGAAGTGGAAATGAATACTATATAATGATGAACAAAGATTTTTCAGTGTCTGAGCTAACCCAAGATTCCCCATACATCCAAGCACTATCTACATAGTTTGTGTAGACCTTAGGTTGATGTAATTATCCCTGAAATAAGAAGATAATGAATGGTATGGTAATGAGTATTTGAAATGAATTAGATTAGATAAGAGGACCCTTAATATAAAAATTTGGGTTTTTATATCTTTCATGGAAATTTTAAGCCAATTTTCTTGATTTTGTAATTTTTAGGGTTTTTTCTAGGTCTTTTCAATGTTTTTAGGTTTTTTGGAATAAGGAAATAAAGGTAATATGTAAAAATATACAATAAACCATCTATAAAAGGATAATATAATTTAATTAGAGTACCAAATAATAACTAAGTTGACTATAATGGTAAATACCACAAATTAACAACATAACCTGAGGTATTGAGGAATACCATGCAACAAAAATATTAGAACAAGAATGTCACATGATTGGAAAATAATATGAGGATAAGAATTTAGAGTAAGTATAGAGGAAATATCAATAAGGTAACACCCTTTTTGACATACCTTAAAGCACTTGTCTACAAAAAAGTTGTTGATACTAATCAATTTAGAGTGCCTTTGGAAAATAGTCATTGAATCTACCTGTAATACCTTTTGGTCATAATCAAGATCATGATGGTAATAGGAATTAGGAGGAATAATAATAATATGTTAGGGAATGGTACAATAAATGAATGAATGTGAAATAGGTTCCCTAAGTGAGGGTTCTCATAGACATTGGTTAAAAATTAGTTAAGCATAGAAATGTATGAGATGGATGATATTCATAGGTTCCTTGACCTATTGTCCATTTAGTCTAGCCAGCCTATATTCCTTGGAACCATAATTTGTAGTAAAAACCAAGGGAGCAAGCCAATTGGCCTCAAACTTTCCATTCTTATTACACTTAGTTTTGGTGCTCTTTTGATTTTATTTAAGTACCAAATCATAAATCTTGAAATCTCTAGGGAGAATATGTTGGTTTTAGTTGTAGCATAGTCAATTGTGATAGGCTTGAAAATGGCCCAATACTACTTTCCCTTTCTCATCCAAAATATCTATCTCTTAAGACATGTCAACTCTATATTTATCATCATTAATGATATTTTTTAGATAAATACACAAAATGGGCAACTTGATCTCGATATGAATAATGGCCTTAGAGCCAAAGATTAAGGATTATGATGTGAATCCTATAGGTGTGTGGGTATTGGTAAAATAAGACCACAAGTATAAGAATAATTTTAAATGTTAATCATGGCTAATGTCATTGATAATATTTTTGAAAATAATAAAAATGGTTTTGTTTGATGCTTTGGCTTGGTCATTACCCTATGGATAAAAGGTTGTGGACCTTTTATGCTTGATTTGGAATTTGGTACATAAAGCTTTGAAATATTTGTTTTTGAATGGGTCACCATTATTAGATATAATGGTGGACACAATACCATAATGACCTTAGAAATATGGTTATCAATTATATAAGTGAGGGGAAAGACCTTTATCCACTTAGTGAAATATTCCATAGTAGATAGGATATTATTGTGGCCATCAAAGGAAGTAGGGTTTATTTTCCCTACAAGATCAAGTCCCCAAGTAGAAAATAGTCATGATGTAGTGATCAGTTAGAGTGGTAGGGATTGATCATGTATTAAATCACTATATTTTTAATAAACATCACACCACTTGACATGTTGACAAGCATCTATCTCTATTTTTGGTTAATAATACCCAGTTTGAAGGAGTTTCTTGGCAAGGACCAAACCATTGTTATAGGCCCCATATATTCCTTCATATACATCCTTCAAACTCAATATTTCTCCTCCCAAATTTAAACAATGAATCATCATTCCATCATCTAGTTGTGTACTGGTTTGTAACTTGATTAATGATCAATTGGGAATCCCCATATATCAACTATTGAATATTCCACTATATGGAAAGAAAGAGTTATATAATGAGTGATTCATACTCATCCATGTTGTTGGTGTAGTAGAAGTTAACATGTAATACCTTGGGAATGATATCCTCATATGGTGTAACAAATTATATACAAAACCCAAATCCATGGGATGCGAATGAGCCATCAAAGTAAAATGTTCAATGTTTGGATTAAATAGCTACTAATTTTAGAGTTAGAATTGATTCATCAGGGAAATAAAAAATGAGTGGTTTTATATCTAATAAAGAGGCTTCAACAAGCTAATATGTAATAAATTTCCCCTTAATGGCCTTTTAGTTTGGATATTCAATATCAAATTCACTTAACAACATTATTCATTTGGCCATGCAACCTGTCAGAGTTGTACATAATAAATATTTGAGTGGGTTGATCTTGGCTATGAAAATGGTAATTTTATTTAGCCTATAGTGACATAACTTCTAGGAAGTGAACACCATTGCTAAACAAGCCTTTTCAATTATTATGTAGATGTTGTCATATATTACAAACATCTTGATCAAATAAGAAAGTGCATGTTTTTTACCCCACTCATTATGCTGAGCCAAAAGTGCCCCTAGGTTATGCTCTGTTGTAGATATATAAAAGTAGTAATGGTATGCCTAGTGTAGGTGGCATCAATACTGGTAGGTTAGCCAAATAAGTATTCAATTCTTCAAAGGCTTGGTGATAAATTATATTCTACTAAAATTCTACAAATTTCTTTAAAATGTGAGTAAAAGGATGGCATCTATCTACCAGTTATGAAATGAATCGGTGAATGGATAGAACTTTGACATATAGGGTGCAATAATATTTTAGAGTATAAGGAGGAGGAATTTCCATAATGACCTTGACCTCAATAGGATCAACTTCAATGCCTCAATTTGACATAATAAATCCCAATAATTTTCTAGAAATGATGCCAAAGACACTTCTTAAGATTGAGGTGTACCTTATATGATGCCAAAGATAATGCCATGCATCATGTGATGGAAGATGATAGTCATGGCACATTGATAAGTTTTCCAAGTATTTTTCAATCCAAATGATATGACTTGATAATAAATTGTCCCCCATGGAGTGGTGAATTTTGTTTTGTGATGGTCTTATAGCTACTACTTCTAGAGTTAAAATTGATTCATCAGGTAAATCAAAACTAAGTGGTTTTATATCTAATAAAGAGGCTTCAAAAAGCTAATATGTAAGAAATTTCCCCTTAATGGACTTCTAGTTATGATATTCAACATCAAATTCACTTAACAACATTATCCATTTGGCCATGCAACTTTTCAGAGTTGCCTTACATAATAAATATTTGAGTGGGTTGATCTTGGCTATGAAACTAGTATTTTTATTTAGCCTATAGTGACACAACTTCTAGGAAGTGAACACCATTGCTAAACAAGCCATTTCAATTAGCATGTATTTTTTTATCATATATTACAAACATTCTGATCAAATAATAAACTGCATGTTTTTTACCCCACTCATTATGTTGAGTCAAAAGTACCCTAGGGCATGCTCTGTTGTAGATATATAAAAGTAGTAATGGTATGCCTAGTGTAGGTGGCATCAATACTGGTAGGTTAGCCAAATAAGTATTCAAATATTCAAAGGCTTGGTGACAAATTATATCCTACTAAAATGCTACAAATTTATTTAAAATGTGAGTAAAATGATGGCATCTATCTACCAGTTATGAAATGAATCGGTGAATGGATAGAACTTTGACCTATAGGATGTAAAGTTATTTTAGATTATAAGGAGGAGACATTTCCATAATGGCCTTGATCTCAATAGGATCAACTTCAATGCCTCAATGTCACACAATAAATCTCAAAATTTTCTAGAAATGATGCCAAAGACACACTTCTTAAGATTGAGGTGTACCTTATATTCACGAAGTCTCTCAAAGTTTCTTCATAGAAATTCAGGATGTCCTACACATGTATTGGATTTGGATAGAATGTCATCCATGTAATCCTTAACAATGTTATGCATCATGTGATGGAATATGATAGTCATGGCACATTGATAAGTTTTCCAAGTATTTTTCAATCCAAATTGTATGGCTTGATAATAAAATGTCCCCCATGGAGTGGTGAATTTTGTTTTGTGATGGTATTATAGCTACTACTTTTAGAGTTAGAATTGATTCATCAGGGAAATTAAAACTAAGTGGTTTTGTATCTAATAAATAAGCTTCAACAACCTAATATGTAAGAACTTTCCCCTTAATGGCTTTCTGGTTCTAACATTCAACATCAAATTCACTTAACAACATTATCTAATAAAGAGGATTCAACAAGCTAATATGTAATAACTTGCCCCTTAATGGTCTTCTGGTTCTAATATTCAACATCAAATTCACTTAACAACATTATCCATTTGGCCATGCAACCTATCAGAGTTGCCTTACATAATAAATATTTGAGTGGTTTGATCTTTTCTATGAAAATGGTATTTTTATTTAGCCTATAGTGACACAACTTCTAGGAAGTGAACACCATTGCTAAACAAGCCTATTCAATTAGCATCTAGTTTTTATCATATATTACAAACATCCTGATCAAATAATAAACTGCATGTTTTTTACCCCATTCATTATGCTAACCCAAAAGTGCACCTAGGGCATGCTCTGTTGTAGATATATATAAGTAGTAATGGTATACCTAGTGTAAGTGGAATCAATACTAGTAGGTTAGCCAAATAAGTATTTAATTCTTCAAAGGCTTGATGGCAAATTATATCCTACTGAAATGCTACAAATTTCTTTAAAATGTGAGTAAAAAGATGGCATCTATCTACCAGTTATGAAATGATTCAGTGAATGGATAGAACTTTGACCTATATGATTAAAATCTATTTTAGAGTATAAGGAGGAAGCATTTCCATAATGGCCTTGACCTCAATAGGATTAACTTCAATGCCTCAATGTGACACAATAAATCCCAACAATTTTCTATAAATGATGACAAAGACACACTTCTTAAGATTTATTTGTACCTTATATTCATGAAGTCTCTCAAAGTTTCTTCATAGAAATTTAGGTTTTCCTACACATGTATTGGATATAGATAGAATGTCATCTATGTAATCCTTAACAATGTCATGCCTCATGTGATGGAATATGATAGTCATGGCACATTGATAAGTTTTCCAAGTATTTTTCAATCCAAATGATATGACTTGATAATGAAATGTCCCCCATGGAGTGGTGAATATTGTTTTGTGATGGTCTTATAGCTACTACTTCTAGAGTTAGAATTGATTCATCATGGAAATAAAAATTGAGAGGTTTTGTATCTAATAAAGAGGATTCAACAAGATAATATGCATGAAATTTCCCCTTAATGGCCTTCTAGTTCTAATATTCAACATCAAATTCACTTAACAACATTATCCATTTGGCCATGCAACCTGTCAGAGTTGCCTTACATAATAAATATTTGAGTGGGTTGATCTTGGCTATGAAAATGGTATTTTTATTTATCCTATAGTGACACAACTTCTAGGAAGTGAACACCATTTATAAAAAAGCCTTTTAAATTAACATGTAGTTTTTATCATATATTACAAACATCTTGATCAAATAATAAATTGCATGTTTTCTACCCCACTCATTATGCTGAGCCAAAAGTGCCCCTAGGGCATGCTCTGTTGTAGATATATAAAAGTAGCAATGGTATGGCTAGTGTAGGTGGAATCAATACTGGTAGGTTATCCAAATAAGTATTCAATTATTCAAAGGCTTGATGACAAATTATATCCTACTGAAATGCTACAAATTTCTTTAAAATGTGGGTAAAAGGATGGCATCTATCTACTAGTTATGAAATGAATCAATGAATGGATATAAATTTGACCTATAGGATGCAAGGCTATTTTAAATTATAAGGAGGAAACATTTACATAATGGCCTTGACCTCAATAGGATCAACTTCAATGCCTCAATGTGATACAATAAATCCCAACAATTTTTTATAAATGATGCCAAAGACACACTTCTTAAGATTGAGGTGTATCTTATATTCATGAAGTCTCTCAAAGTTTCTTCATAGAAATTCAAGATGTCCTACACATGTATTGGATTTGGATAGAATGTCATCCAGGTAATCCTTAACAATGTCATGCATCATGTGATGGAAGATGATAGTCTTGGCACATTGATAATTTTTCCAAGTATTTTTCAATCCAAATGATATGACTTGATAATAAAATGTCCCCCATGGAGTGGTGAATGTTGTTTTATGATGGTCTTATAGCTACTACTTCTAGAGTTAGAATTGATTCATCAGGGAAATAAAAACTAAGTGGTTTTGTATCTAATAAAGAAGCTTCAACAACCTAATATGTAAGAAATTTCCCCTTAATGGCCTTCTGGTTCTAACATTCAACATCAAATTCACTTAACAACATTATCTATTTGGCCATGCAACCTACCAGAGGTCCCTTACATAATAAATATTTGAGTGGGATGATCTTGGCTATGAAAATGGTATTTTTATTTAGCCTATAGTGACACAACTTATAGGAAGTGAACACCATTGCTAAACAAGCCTTTTCACTTAGCATGTAGTTGTTATCATATTACAAACATCCTGATCAAATAATAAACTGCATGTTTTCTACCCCACTCATTATGTTGAGCCAAAAGTGCCCCTCGGGCATGCTCTGTTGTAGATATATAAAAGTAGTAATGGTATGCCTAGTATAGGTGGCATCAATACTGGAAGGTTAGCTAAATAAGTATTCAATTCTTTAAAGGCTTGGTGACAAATTATATCCTACTGAAATGCTACAAATTTCTTGAAAATGTGAGTAAAAAGATAGCATCTATCTACCAGTTATGAAATGAATCGGTGAATGGATAGAACTTTGACCTACAAGATGCAAATCTATTTTAGAGTATAAGGAGGAGGCATTTACATTATGGCCTTGACCTTAATAGGATCAAATTAAATGCCTCAATGTGACACAATAATTCCCAACAATTTTCTAGAAATGATGCCAAAGACACACTTCTTAAGATTAAGGTGTACCTTATATTCAGGATGTCTCTCAAAGTTTCTTCTTAGAAATTCAAGATATCTTACACATGTATTAGATTTGGATAGAATTTCATCCATGTAATCCTTAACAATGTCATGAATCATGTGATGGAAGATGATAGTCATGGAATATTTATAAATTTTCCAAGTATTTTTCAATCCAAATGATATGACTTGATAATAAAATATCCCCCATGGAGTGGTGAATGTTTTTTTGTGATGGTCTTATAGCTACTACTTCTAGAGTTAGAATTGATTCATTAGGGAAATCAAAATTGAGGATACCATAAATGGTCAATCAATCATCAAATACTTTCAAATCACCCTCAAGGTCTCCAAGCATTAAATGCTAAAGTGACAAGCCTTCACAACGTGTCTAGAGGCTTCTACAAGACCAAGTGGGAGATGTGAAAAATTTAGAAAGTGGGAGAGGTTAAGTTGAAAGAGGAGGTAAATAAAAAACATTTAATAATCCTTCTATAATAATTAAGAGTTTCTCCATGTAGTGGAGGATGACATCACTCAAGTCATCATCCATTTCCCCCTCTTCCCTCTTCCATTTTCTTCTATATATCTCTCATTTTTTTCTCATTGTAAGATACTTCATCTTGTGGTATGGAATAAACCTACCCATTTTGACATTAAAAAACCTATTGAAATTAATATAGGAGTTCATTTACCTTTCTCTATGATTTCATCCTATTTTTAGTTGAGTTTGTGGTGAAGATAAGCTATGGATATGATCATACCTTCCTCTTTTGTCTTATTTCCTTGAGCATTCTTAAGAAACACTTATGCAACTAGCTAGTTATGAAGTTTGTGTGTGTGTGTGTGTGTGTGTGTGTGTGTGTGTGTGAGTTATTGTTTATCATCTATGTGTGTCTCAGAGCAAAGAGGAGTGTCAAATCTTGGTGTATCACCCTTTTTATTTTCAATCATCCCTTTCTCCTCTTTATAACCCTTTTTTTTGGCAATCAATAGTTTAGAGTGATTTGCTAAGAGCCTAATTGATATGCCTAGGCAGTTAGCTCATAACCCATAGGTTCAACTCCATTATAGGATACCCATAACATGGAGGTGTTCCCATTATGTGTCTATGTTGGAGAGATCCTAAATAACCCTCTCTAAGGGTGAAAATCTATGACACAATAGTTTTTAGCACATTGAGTGGGACACTAAGTTGACAATGAATCAAAGAAGATAAGGATTATTTGTGTTGTCCTTTAGCTATCAGACTTTGAATTCATGTTTATAAACACTAATGGCAACTCCAAGATTTTAACTGGTTACAACAGTACATATAAGCCTTAAATTAAGTTTTATCTTTATCTAGTCTCTTTCATGAGTCTCTATAGTAGGATTTGGGGTAGAATTCTATCCTAATTAGGTTGGTGAGCCATATCATCAACCAAATTCAGCCTAATAGTATTATTATGACTTCTACTAGTAATCCAATCATTCCTATCAGACCTACAATGAACCTATCTATCCTTCATATGAACCTACCTACCCCTTTAGCTAACCTTGTCAAAACTATGTTTTCGCTTCCACATCCTTGTTGGTACTCAAGAACAATATGCTAAAATCTGAAATAGTAATGAGAGATTGGGATAGAGGAGTAGATCTAAGAAATGTGATTCCTTTTCAGCTCATGGAGAATATGAGGAGGTAAGTGCAAATGTTGAAGGGCATGTTGGCAGTAGTTGAAGAGGAGAATCAATATGTTTTAACTAAGGAGTTATGGGAGATGAGGATATTAATCCAAGGTTGGGAAGGTAGATTAATGATATATGAGGATCAAGAGAGCATCAATGAACTCAAAAAATAAGAGTCAATATATTTTAAAACCCCACCAACTTCCCCCCAAGCTACCTCCTATCACCTAGAAGGAATCCCTAAGCCTAAGATGAAAGAAGAACCAATTCATGAAGAAGTGGAAGCCAAGAAAGAGAAGACTATGTCCTTGCAAGTTTCACCCATTGGACCACAAATTTTGACAAGTGTTTTGATATTCTGGCATGAAATTGACATGGTGTGGAAATAATCTTGAGAAGAATACTATGGCATGGAAGCACCATGGTGCAGAACCTATAGGGCACTAAAGCACTTAGGCATAGAAGTACCATCATGAGAGGACCCATCCAAAAGATAATTAGTCATGAGGACCCTGAGAGCATAGGACTCAGAACAATAGTAAAATATTTGGGGAGTGCATGAGAAGTGGGATTGATTTATATGGGTCACCTAGACCTTATCCATCATAAGTTTTACACTGACCCACAAGGAGATGACCATATGACAGTAATGATTTAGCATAGAACAAGTATATAGGGGGCACAAAGGCCTGGGTCCTTAAGAGAAGCTAGTTGATAGAACACCATGACTCAATTTTTTAGAGTTCATTGCTCAATTACTCCTATCATTAATGTTGTAAATACTTGGTCAGGGATAAACAAGTATAAATACCCCTATTTTAAATCACTATGAGGAGGAAATTTTCTTAATATACTTGGTGGATGCTTAATATATAAAGTTTCAGATATTATGACTATTCTTGTGTTCATATTTAATAAATGGATAAGTTGTGTATCTATAAGAGGACGAGTAGATAATTTATATGATTATAACTTATTATGAAATCTATACATATCTTTTCTTCATCTAAATAATAATCGTGGAACTTCATGGCACTCTTTTGCATAGTTATGGTGGTTGAACGTGATGATCCTAGGATTAAAGTAGTTTATCTTTCTTTATGTATAATATATAGTTAAATATATGTTTAACATAATGAATATAAATAAGTAAATGTTACTGCATAACATAACCTATGGGAACCATCTTTAGTTATGCATTTTGGGTGAGCGTGCAAGACCATAGTCTTGCATGAAAGGGCTAGAGTGATAGCTCATTGGGCTACATTTTAGCACCAAATATCCATTAAGAATAAAGACCCAATATTTTGGTTTTGTTGCTAGGAATTGTAGTACTTACTACACAGTCATGGAATATATTTGAATTTATCACCCTTAAGAGTATTGAACAATGATTATAAGAGTTGAAGATAATTTTACAGTTCCCCACCTTAAACTAGGAGTTTTTGCACAGTAGTGGGTAGAGAAAAATATCTATAGTGCATTTTATGAAACTTTATTTGTTAAGATCTTGGTTTATTTGCACACTTGGCTATCCATGTATGCTCAAGGATGATCATGAAACCTTGGTATAAAATAGTCTTGGACATTAGAATGACAAATAGATTTAGCATGACTTGGATCTATATGGATGTGAGCTGTCAACATTTGGTGGAGAGGAGTTTTGAATAGCTACATTTTGGAGTACACTATAACTACCTATTCATGTCCTAAAGAATCCAAGTTCTTGTTCCTCATAGAACTATGTGACCACTACATTAGACAATTTAATTTATAAATTAAGAAGTTATTTATTGATTATGGACTTGAAACTATGCTAATGGAAAGCTAAATCCATTTTTAGATGAACCACACATTTGGATGGGGAGTGAAGAAGAGTTGGTAAAAAATTATAGGTTCAGAATGGTAGCCAATCAGTTAGCATTAAGAAAGTGGAAGTATGATGAAGCTTTATAGAGGATTATAGGAGTAAGCGACATGAGAATAGACTAGGAGAACTTAGGAAGTGCTATTATGATCCACAAGGAAGAAAAAAACACAAGGAGGACCCCATCACTTTCAAACCATGCCTCATATCACTTTTATCATATGAAGGAGAACCTAGCTAGATGATAGAAACTAAAAAACCAAGCTTGAACCAACAAGACTCCCCAACCATAGTGCACACTCATTCTTTTGACTTAGAAGACATACATATACATAATTAGGATTCATACAGTGTAAAATCATAGACTAAACTTGTAAGGGGTATTAGAATTGAACCAGTGGACACTCATATGGAATTAACACTTTTTTTCACTCTTTAAGGGAATTTCATGGTGAAATTTAGGATGCATGGTAGACCTAGCATTTAGGGTGGATAAAACACAAGAACAAGTGTAATTAATCAACCAACCATCACACCCCACACCATGGGCATTGGTGTTGGAGGTGCTAGAGAATCTAAAGGCATTAGAGGATTTGAAGGCATTGGAGGTAGATTGGGAGGTGGCACAAGAGGAAGTAGTGGACTTCTTCCTCATGGGACCAGATCTAAAGGTCCTCAAAAACCAATAGTTAAAGTAACTCAGCCATCCATAGTATATTACGAAATGACACTTCACTTACATGAATATTGAGGTGTGGAAAATGCATTAAAACATGTCCAAAGTGTTAGCTCATCTAGAGGGCATGATGCATCACTTCTTTTGAGAAAAAATCCACCAAATTCATAATTACACTATTAGAGAAAGTGCATAAGTGATATAGAAAGTTCAATCCTCAATAATTAGTGGTAGACTATGATCAAATTAAAATGGAATTCCTTTAGGAATTTGATATTCAAGAATTTGAACAACAAAGTATAGCCATGTTGAAGGACATAAAATAGGAGATTAATGAAAGTGTACGAGAGCATGATGCTAGGTTTAAAACACTCTTATTAAAGTTATCATTAAAAATAAATGTTGATCAATAGGCATAATAGTTTTTGGGATGTTTGTTACTACCTTTCAAATGAACACTATCCTAGAAGACCTTCACTAGACTATGAGAGGCTTTGGAAGCCACCCTTTATGCTAAAGCAGTTAGTAGTATTGATATTGGGATCAACCCTTTAATGGAATCCCAAATAGGTCCAATGACATCACATCTTGAGAAATTAACTATAAATAATGCACATGAAACTCGTAGTGGTCTTTGGTGCACTGGTTGTGAGTCTAAAAAACATACCCAAAGTAATTACCCATGTAAGAACATTTACACTGTGTTGAAGCATTCATGTGAAATATATCATGAAGAGAATGATGTACACTCTTATCCACTTTTTTAGTGAGTAACACACTCAAAGGTGTCTAAATTTTATAAAATATGTGATGCGTATACTCATGACACTAATGATTACCAACTAATTAATGACATACATGAAATACGTGTGCATAATACATGCCAAACCTCTATAGCCAAAATTAGGATAATGGTGGATATCATGGCCAAGGTAAAGGATGAATAGGTGGTCATTTCCAACCAAGGAAATGTTATAAGTGTGCATCCTTGGACCACTATCAAAGAGATTGTCTAGTTTACCCTACATATGCTTGCTGTAAAAAGGACCATTGACTAGAGGAGTGTCTTGACCTATACACAACCATCACTAAGGAGAGAAATGAAAAGTGTGTAGGTATTATTTGTATAGATAAAACACATTATTTTTCATGTTCAAACACCCCAAAAAAACAAAAAGTGAATATCACTACGCGTAGTAGAGGAAAATCTCAATCCACATCCACTCCTATTAATAAGGTATATTATGAGGAGCGTTAGGCAAGGAAGTATCTTAATGCCCAGTAATAGAAGGATGTGCTCCAAGACACTATAAAATTGGTGTGATAAATTCAATTTATCAAAGATAAAAGAAACATAGTGCATTGATATGTAAAAGGTAGTAGATCTACAAAACTTAGCACGAGATGAATTCTAGAAGCTTTACAAGCATATGTTATATGAAGACACTATTCCACAACTAAATGTTTGGCTTAAGAATTAGATGTAAGATCCATTTAATGCTTAACCTATAGTGACTCAATAAACTAAGTATTATCAATTGAATCATTCTTAATGGTAAGATACCTGTATTCCTCTTACACCTCCAGAAGATAAGGAGATACTAATAAATGATGCCATTGATGGTTGGGTAATTTGGGACATCCTAGTTGATACTAGTGCAGAATTCAACATCCTCACAAAGGAATCATGGTGCATAATGACTAGTCCTAAACTACAACCTTTACCACACATACTATTCATGGATAATAAAACTCATGCTCTACTAATTGGAGTCCTAAAAAATGTAATAATAGATATACTTGGAGTACCCTTCAAAGCTGATTTTGAGGTTGTTGAGTTAGCAGAAGAAGAATTCCTACCTTTATTGGGGAGACCTTGGTGTTATGAAAACAATTCAGATTTAATTTTCAAAAAACACTATATTAGTTTTGAGAATGTTGACTAGCACAGTGTTATTCCTCTTGATCAAACACATGAGCCCCCATACATTGAACCTATTAATGTGGAATAAGATATAAACCACATTTATAATGTCACTTATAGAGATTATGAGTAACATGACCCTTCTCTTGATGGCATCCTTTAGTAGATGGATACTCAACCCATTTCTAATACTACAAGTAATGCTTGTAATTGTTTGGTGCATAGCAATTACAACCTCACTAAAAGAGTGTGTAGTGTCATTGGAAGTCAAGAGACTGTTCCATGCTAAATTCATAAACATCACATGTTCATCTACCTTATAACTAGATAATTCATGAGGGGACCAATAATAAATTCACCTTTAGAGAGACTTGATGAGGCCCCACGCTTCTATGGACAAATGAAAGTTCATGACTTTGTTCAATGCCTTGAGTAATTTTATCACACTAAAATTGATCGTATTCAATATTTGGTTCAAATCTTAGATGGTATAGTTGTAATATGTTGGAAAAACCATCATGATTAACTCCTTAAATAAGAACAAGTATGCTATGCTTTGTACCATTGATTCCATCATGACAACAAAGTTAGGGAAACAATCAGCCATAGTGAAGTACTAGCACCTGAACCCCATATAGAAGCTTTTGAGATAATGTGGAGAGATGAAGAGTCATACTTACTAGAGTAATTTTGGGTTCATAAATTATATAGAATTGTATGCACTTAGGCATGGTCATGGTATGTTCATGAATAACAACACATGGGTACCCAATTTTGTCATATCTTAAAGGAGAACATGAAATTGACACTATCTTGTTCTTTACTAAGGATGGATTTATGCCTCACTCTCTAAGCCATGCATGAAGAAATTTTTGATGACCTGAGCCCCATTAAAGATCATCTAAGAAATATCCATCATGTTTCTGAATAATCTTTACATCTCTTCAATGAACCATCAACACAAATTGATTCCATGCTAAAACTAGTCCTTGATGAGGACGACACAAAGATATACCTCTAGGGAAACAAAAACTAGTGTTTCAAGTAGAATAAGATGAAGGATCCAATCCACCTTACCCTTTTTCAAACCATTGGAATGTACCTATGGACTATGGTACATGATTTTTTAATGATATTGGTGTTGATAGAAATAACCCTTACTCTAGGCTGATTCAGAATGTCTAGTGCAACATCAACATAAAGTAAGAACCAAAGATGGCTAATATAGGTAATTACTAGACTGACATTAAAATTTCAAAAATATTCAAGCTATTAAAAACATATCAATATGTATTTCCAAGAAGCTATAGTGATATGAAAAGAGGTCATCCATCCTTAGGAAAGATGTATATAAAACTGGTTGATGATGTTTGACCAATTAGAAAAAGACCATATGGGATGAATCATAATCTACATGTGCACATCAAAGAAGAAATTGATAATATGCTACGTGTTGGATTAATCACCCCCATTGATGAATCTATATGGGTTAGTCCCATGGTGATAGTATAAATAAAGATGGATGCATCTAAATTTGTATTAATTAATGGGTACTTAATGCATCTTATGTCATTGATACTTTCCCAACACCATTTATAGAGTAAATTCTTAAAGGTGTTGCTAGATGTGAGATAATACTTTCATAGATGGATTTTTGGGATACCATTAGGTCCAAATTACTGAGGAGGACTAACCAAAGATAATGTTTGTTATTTAATGGGGCTCATTCTCATATACTATCATCTTATTTGGGTTAAAAAATGCACCAGATATGTTCTCATGTATAGCTATTGAAGCCTTTAAGGATTTCATCCATAAGTTTCTTCAAGTCTACCTGGATGACTAGATGGTATATGTCTTATTTAAGGACCATTATTCTAACTTAAGGCTCATGCTTTAGCACTATCGATTCTTACAAGTATGATTAAACTTAAAGAAGTGCCTATTTGCTACACCTTTTATTGTGATTCTAGGACACATTATTTATAAACATGGACTTATGGTAGACCCAACAAAGGTATCCATTATTCTTTGACTCCTAGTGCCCAAATCTCAACATGAAGTCTGCATCTTCTTAGGACATATAAGATAATATATAAAATTCATCCAAAGATATGCAAATATTGCCACACCCTTGGAAAAACTTATAAATCATAATGAGCACTTCATATGAACTTGTTCCTATTAAGAAGCATTTGAAATTTTAAAAGACAAGCTGGTGTCTGCTCCAATCCTCTAGTTCCTAGATTAGACAAAACCATTTCATATCCATATTGATGCATCTAAAATGGTAGTTGGTAAAATTCTTGCAAAAATATAGGAAGGTCATGTCGATCATCCAATTTACTTTGTTAGTAGAAAAATCACTCCATCTGAGAGGAATTACACCACCATGGAACACAAAGGATTGTCCATGGTTTATGCTTTATAAAATTTCTAATATTATTTATTGGTAACACCCTTTATATTTTATACATATTATGAGTCCTTGAATTAATTAGTAAATAAACATGTAATACATGGATGAATCTACCATTGGATAGTATTATTCTAAGAATTTTAATTTTCTATCATGGTCAAACCTAGAAAAGCCAATGTGGACCTAATCATCATTTCTGAATTGAGTCAAAAGAGACACTACACATAATTAAATATTGCTTACTTGATGTTCAACTCTTTTATGTCACTTATGTACTTGAGGAGCTCTAAGATATTTCCACCTTTTTAAACATTGGCTCAACACCTAATTATCTCACCCCTCAAGCTTAGAAAAAATTGGCAGTTTGTACTGCACCTTTTTAACTCATAGGAGGATATTTTTATAAGCTTGGTTGTGATGAGGTTATTTAGCACTATGTTATGCAACATGATTATTTTGAGGTCCTTCAAGAAGTTCATAAAGTTATTGCTAGAGGACACTATGTTGGAGAGGCTATCACATGCAAAGTTTTATTGGTTGGATTATGGTGGCCTACTCTTTTTTGAGATGCTACGATATATGTTAGGTAGTGTGACATATGTTATAATGTAGGGAAACCAAATTGATTAGATTCCATGCCTATAATACCAATTCTATCTTATGAACCATTTGAGAAATGGTCCATTGATTTTATTGGCCCCATCACTCTAGCTGGACGATGAACATATTCCTAGTATAACAAATAATAACTATCTCATGTAGTGGGTTGAAGCTATGCCAATAAGAGATTTCACAACCTTCACTTCTAAGAATTTAATTTATGAGTATATCATAACTTAATTTGTCTATCCTCTTAACTTCATGAGTGATCGTGGCACCCATTTCATAAATCAAATTATTCGCATCTTACTAGATGAGTTCATGATTACACATCATAAAACAATGTTGTATCACCCTCAAGCCAATGACACAACCAAGGCATTAAATAAGATTCTAGGCACCACCGTAACAAATATTTGTAATATTAGCCAAAATAATTAGGATAATAGGGTATCTACATTATTATGGGCTTATTGAATGACTTACAAGTGCCTGAATAAAAACACTCTATTTAATTTAGTATATGGCAAAGTGGCAGTTATTCCAATTAAATTTTTGATACTATATCTTCAAATTACATGCATGGGACAATTGGCTGAGGAGTCATCCTTGAAATCATGCCTAAATATTTTGTTCAATCTTGATGAAGCCCATTTCCTTGCTCATTGGAGTCAAGATGTGGAAAATCACAAATAGAAAGCATGGAATGACTGCCACATAAAGCACAAAACATTTTCCCCAAGAATGAAGGTCTTGATATATAACTCCAATTTTTCACACCATTTTGGAAAACTTTTCATTCATTGGGATGGTCCTTTTGTCATTCATAAGATTTGACCTACTGGAGCTTGTTGATTACAAAGGTTGGATGGCTAGTTCCTTCTTGGGCATTATAATGGTAGCCAAATCTAGCCGTATTTCACTTATAAGTAGTTAACATTTTGTAAAACAATAAGGATTATGCCATTAGTTTATGATTTATTATTTTTCAATAAAGGTGTTGCCTTTTTTGCACACAACTTTTATTTAATGTTAGCATTTTGTTTTAAAATTTTTGTACTTATATCTTCATGGAGGACCATGTCTCAATTTTAGTGTGGGGTAAGAGAGATATAATTTCATGATTAAATATAGGTGCAAGGTAATCATGGCACACACATTACTTAGGGTATGCAAGGTACTTATGTCATGTAATTGATTATAATCATGCAATTCATTAAAATCACAAAAAATACATAGCCTAAGGATGGGGTGTTCCTACCAAATTGTTCAAAAATATAAAAGACATAAAACTATCTTCCACTCTATGAAAAGCACAAGACACAGTTGTATTCCAATTTAGAGGAAGGTACAATATGGGACATGCCATTAATACAAATGAATAAGTGGTTATAAGAAATGTGGAAACAACATGACAAGATAATATCATTAAATGCATTAATGATGAGAAGCGATGATCAAAGTGCAGTGACCATTAAAATATGCATTTATGATGAGAAGTGATGGATGAGCTAAAAAAGGATAGTAAATATAGAGCACCCTTTAATCCTATAAATAGACAAGTTAACTCATTTTTATGTTTTACCTTTGTCTTCATTTGAGATTAATAGAGACAAGAATGAATATGACCAAGAGCTAAGAGAAAAGAAATTTCATTCGATTCCACAACAAACTATATGAGACATTACAAATTTATATATAGGTATTAGAAATTTATCTACACAAGAAAAACATAAGGTAACTTTGGGACACAACCATGACAAGGAAAGCTCATAGGTTATAGGTTACAAAAGTATACCATTAAAGGATTGTTAAGCTCAAAAAACTAAAGTCAACAACAATAACCACATACTCTTTTGGGAACATTGGATGGCTGTGCATCAACCTTAAGGATTCTTGGAGGGTGATGTGGCCTAAGAAAAAGGCCTTAAAGATTGATCTATTACTTGTGATACCAGAGGAAGAGGAGATACTTGGAGGAAACACAATATTCATTAAATAAGATACACTAGAGAACCAAGCACAATACATGAAAAGGGGAAAAGAAAGTATGGCATAACAAACCAATAAGACTCAATCATCTCCACCCCTACCTCTAATGATTAATAAAACACAGTAACTTGAGTCAGTGTTACATGTAGAGAACTAGGTCTCCAAGGTGCCCTCTTGTAGGATTTTTAACTACAACCATTGTCAACTTAGAAACAAGGTTGAATTACAAAATGATTATAGAGTTGAGCATTAGAACACCAAGAACCAATGGGTGTATGATATTAATATATTTAATGCATTGGATATTATGGGGTTATTCCAAATTTTTAATTTTCCTTACTTTTGAAAACCTATGGAGGCCATGAAGTTCCTACTCTTGCATGTCCATGAGGACTATATCTATTTTGCCAGGCACTATATGAAGATCACACCTGTGAGGATAAGCAAGGTATCAAGACTAAAATGTTTAGGGTTAGATGTGGTTGATGACTTGGTGGATGTCAAGGAGGTCCAAAGGATAGCCATGACACTGATGTATCAAAATTAGGGCCACACCATGCATATAAAGAACCTATAATATTTTTCCCTCTAGGTTGTGGTGTAGATCATCATGACCAAGATTAGTGGGACCAATTATTGGAAGGAGATCAACATGGTGTACCTATATATCACCCACCAAGTCATTCAAAGCTTAAAATATAATTAGGCTATGTATTTTAGCTAATTTTTTTGAGACACAAAGAAGACCTATCAAATACCTAGCCATAGGTTTCCATGGGGTGTATTTCTACTTTTGATGGTGTTTGATAAGATCAATGTACCAGAATACACCTCAAGAGTGTTGAAGTGGGCCTACCTACTCAATCATAGGTCCCCTTTCGAGTGTTATAAGGCATTCACATGGCCAGGGCACATCACCCCCTCTTATAAAATAAAAATGAAGTATTGGTTTGATAGTATGAAGGAGGCATTCAGGAATGAATGATGCATCCTAAAGGATTTATCCCCTTGGCTACTGATCAATAATAATTTGCAGTGAAGTAACACTTCTCTCTCATGTGCATTAGGATAATCCCTTTTAAATAACTCTTTATGTAGCTAAAATTACCATATGCCTTCTTTGTGTGGTACTTTGTCAACTATGTGAACTAGATCCATGATGCACAACCCATTGCCTTGGAATAAAAAATGACTGATTTGGAGATTCATACTCTTTGAAAAATGTATGTCTATCCAAGTAAGAAGTCATACAAGGAGAAGAAAGAGATAAAAATGACATACATAAAGGTCAAGTAAATAGTAGTGGGATAACAAGTACACAACCTATTCTATATGTTGTGACCTAAGAAGGAGTCAAAGGGTACAAAACATAAAGAAAATCTCCCACCAGTGCCTCCATTGAATAATAAGAAGTGGATTGAGCATGATGCCAACACAAGTGGTCAGCAGGCATCACAAAAGTAGTAGAAGACTACCCAAGCACCATGACCAAGTCCCTCACCATTTAGACCCTCACCTCCCTACCCATCTCCACCATGCCCTTCTCCACCTCACCCTTCTCCACTATGCCCTTCTCCTCCCTAACCTTCTCCACCAAAATATCCATTGCTAGTCCCTCCACCCCCACCTTCTCCTCCACACATTTATCCAACTCTGCCTTCACCCCCTAAAAATATTTTTGTAGCCATATCCCCAAAAATTTTCTCCATCAAGGGTTGCACATCAACAAGCCAAAAAGCAAGCACCTAAGTAGGAAGTCCTTTCAGTCCATATGGAAGCATCAAAATTCAATTCAAAGAAGACACCCTCCTTAATGTGAGATGAGGAAGCTACCTTTGACAACTCACCACTTGATGTTAAGCACCTTTATGGCAAAGAGGAGGATGGTGAAGAGAAAGAGATGAGCATAATGGTTGTTGATATCACTTCCTTAGCTATCAATGAAAAGGTTGATGTCTTAGAACATGACTAGAATAAAGGGAAGGAGCTGATTGGGTCTATAGAAGAGCCCACCATTAATGTATCTGCTAATCTTCATGACCAATATCAAGAAGGCATCCCTGATAGGATGCTATATCTATGATTGCACTTTGTTTCCTAGGATGAAACCTTGGAGATAAGGAAGTGTACTTTTTATTGGACATGTAAAATGAAGAGTGCACCTTTGAGCTTCCCCAAGACAACCTTTATTTAAGACTTGATGCTCCCACACTACTCAAACCATTATGGGTATATTCCCAAAAGATCACCCCTCTACATGCAAGCATAACATTTTTTAATATGCCCTTGGAGATCACAAGCTAGAACATTTTTTCAGATTATGATAAACATAGTATGAAGAAGAAACATACCCAAGTAGTGGGTATGTATAATAAGGAATTTTCCACCAAGAAGGTGCTTATTGAGGAAGTGGGTGTGTTAAATCAATAGGTAAAAGAAGCCATGAAGGTGAAGGTTAAAACATTGAATCTATGTAAGATAATTTTGGGATAGGAGCCACTGCTAGTAAATGGCATACCTATTGATGGGGATGCCATAGGCAAACTAGAAACCTTGGTGAACCTCTTATTGAAGTGTTGTAAAGATCAGCCTATGCTAAGAGATACGGGATTGGATTTAGCATAACAATTCATCGAGGTAGTTGAAGTATACAAGTGCACCTTGGAGAGAGTTGGGGAAGTTATCCCCATTTTGGATGGAATTTTTCAATGGTTAGCAAACCCAAATAAGATCATTAAGGTTTGGATCCAAGAAGAAGTCTAGAGGTAACAGATGGTTGATGTTACACTTTTAATAAGGGATCACATTGAGCACACCAAAGCATTTAAGGATGTGTATATCATGGAAGAAAATATCAATACACATCATTAACAACTAAATGCTAGTTTTGCATCCCTCTAGGGATAGGTTGTCAAAGAAGTCTCAACACTTGAAGACATATAGAAGGATGCTAATGCATCTATGGATGAATTGGTCAAGAAGGCCAATGAGACATCTAGCTAACTTGAGGAGATGAAGAAGTCCAAAGAGGTTGTAGAGGTAATAACTACCAAGATGCTTGACACATTATCATATTTGGACAATGTCAAGAAGTAGATCAAGTAGATTGCACCTAAATTTTTGGCAGAGGCCACCAACGAGAGTGTAGTATGGGGTGATGTTGGCCTCCAAATTTTGGATAAGTGTTTTGATATTTTAGTGTGAAACTAACATGATACAGAAGGAACCTTGAGCAAAAGATTATGGCATGAAAGCACCATGGCACAGAAACTATAGGGCATGAAAGCACTCAGGAACAAAAGTACCAAGATGAGAGGACATAATCAAAGGATAATTAGTCACAAAGAACCTAAGAGAAAAGGACTTAGAATAATAGCAGAAGAATTAGGGAGAATATGAGAAGTAGGGGTGGTTAAGGAGTGATTCATATGGGTCACCCATACCTTATCCATTAGAAGTTTTACACCAGCCCACAAGGAGATGAACACATGACAGCAAGGATCTAGCATAGAGCAAGTATATAGGGGGAAGAAAGGCTTGGGTCCTTAGGAAAAGTTAGTTGATAGAGCGCTATGACTCTTAGTTTGTTGATAGTTCATTGATCAATCAATCCTATGATTAACATTGCAAATACTTGGTCAGGGATAAAAAAGTATAAACACCCCTATTGTAAAGCACTATGAGGAGGGACTTTTCTTAATATACTTGGTGGAAGATTAATATATGAAGTTGTAGATATTATGAATATTCTTGTGTTCATATTAAGTAAATGGATATGTTGTGTATCTATAAGAGGTTGAGTTGAGAATTTAGATTATTGGAACTTCGTATGAAAGCTATACATATCTTTTATTCATCTAAATAATAATATCATAACTTCATGGCACTCTTTTATGTAGTTATGGTGGTTGAATGCGATGATCCTAAGATTAAAGTAGTTTATCTTTCTCTCTATATAATATCTTATGAAATATATGTTTAACATAAGGAATATAACTAAGTAAATGTTACTACACAACATAACCTACAAGAACCGATCTCTATTTGTGTGATTTAGGTGATTGTGTAAGACCATAGTCTTACGTGAAAGGGCTAGTGTGCTAGCTCAATAGGCTACACTTCAGCGTCGAAGCTCTATTAAGAATAAAAACCCAATATCACCTATTCTCCTTCAAGAGATTGAGAACATGTCATATTACAGGCCACCTTACACCATGGATCTTGATTATTTTATGCCATCCCTATTGAGATAACCTTCTCCTTTACCCACACAAGATAAATAAAATGAGAAGTTGGGTCAACCTCATACCTTTCCATCTTAGAAATTAGTTAAAGAGTACCTTCAAAAGAAAGAGGAGGTGCCTTTAGAGATGGTCCAAGAATCAGTCCAAAAGGATGAAGGAGGGGTTGGCTTATTTCAATAGCTTCCATTTATTTATTTTGACCATGAAAATGAATAAGATGAAACCTTTGAATTGGTTGCAGTATTTAGTTAGTTAGCCAACCATGGCAAAGAGGCAGTTGAGGATATCATGGAACATTTCTTAGAGTCTATTGACAAGATTGAGGAGCTTGTTATAGTGGAGTTTCAAGTGGATACCATGAATAAACTAGTAGATTAGTCCATTTGGCATGGGTTTGACATTTTTGAATTGGTCTTTGAATATGACATATAAAAAATATCTCAAGATCAACATGAAATAAACCCTAAATGGAATACTGAATGCCCATTATGCAGTGATGAAAAATAAGAAAAATCATATGGTCATACATTACATCATGAAGAGAGAGATATTAGTGGTTTTAGGAAGCAAAAAGAAGAAGGTCATAATGAGGTTAAAACAATTGATCAATCTAAAAATGAGGTGTCACTTGAAGGTAGTGCTAATGTCTTCAAGTTTGAAGAAGATTGATCAAATCAAGAGCCTCAAAATCATGATGATTTAGACCTTGCTTATAATGATGAATATAACTTATATATATAGGAATAAGACCAATATATCTTCTATGGATTGAGTCTTGGTGAAGTTTATACTATCTCTCTTACAAGTGACCAAGAATAAGTTAATTTTTGGGATGAACTGAAGCTCTTTTGCCTAAGCCTAGATAGTCAATCTTCATGTTCAAAAGGGTCAACAAGTGAAAAGTTTGCAAGTGCTACTATAACCCATCATGAAGTGAACTTAGAGATATTTCCAAAGAATAAATACCAAAATCAAGAAAGTATTGAACTAGTAAGGGATTTTTTCTACATTAGAGACATGTTTGTCTCAATTCATCCATTAGAGAGCATGCCAAAAATATTGGCAATCAAGAAACCTAGTTCACCAGGTTTGGTGCCTCAAAAAGCAAGGTATTTTTCATCTATATCCATTAAAAATGAATGATGCTAAAATATTTCCATTTGATCTAAGAGGAAGGTACTTTTAAGTTTCAGTTTTACACATTACATAGTCTTCTACTTTCCTCTAAGTGCTTCATGCACATCCAATCTATTTTGTTTCTTTCCATTACCTAAGTGATTGGAGCACATTGTTATTTGTTCTTGCTATGGAGAGAAGTTATCAAAATGTGTAAAATCCAAGTTTTAGCTTTAGATCATTGTGTTGAATGATAAAGGAGACTCCCTTGCCCAATGGATACTAAGACTACTAGTCTCTTGCATAGGTAGACATGCAATCCTAGGAGGTCACCAAAAATATTAGCTAAAATTGGCCTACATTCAAAAATTTTAAATATATAGTGCTATAACTTCTTCCATGAGATGCATAATATGATGATGATCATCCAATGATAGCCTTCAATGAGTTAGAAATAAGGTCTTTTCAAGCAAAAGTGCCCCAAAACCACCTAAAGTCCTTTAAGTCACTTGATGAGCCTTCAAATAGAAATTTTAATGGTTAAGTGGAAATTTTTGAATAAGTAAATTAGGTTTTGAATTCCTTTTCCTCCCTTTTGAATATTTATCCCATTAAATCATATTTGAGATCATTTCAAAGCATTTGGAGTAGAGAGAAAGAGTTTGAGTGAGAGGAGATGAAGTTTTGGCCTTCTTAGAGACATAGTGGAGTAGGTTTTGGCCATATTTGGTCATGGGGATAAATAATCATGTGTAGGTATTTTTTATGTTCCCCCTATCCTCTCTTAGGCCTCTGAAATCATATTTAGGTGTGGAGATCACCTCAGGCAAAGAAAGCCTTATGGCTGCAAGAGGGTGTTAGGACAATTTTAGGCCATTGTTGGAGCACTGAACATGAAGGAAACAATATAAAAGGAAGAAAATGTCTCTAAAATTATTAATAATATTTACCAATCATTATATAAGAGGAAAAAAATCTATGAGAAACATACTAGGAGAAATTCACTGCAAGGTAGTATTAGCATAGCCTAGCCTAGGAAGGGCATTTCTTGGTTTTCACATTTGTGTAATGAACCAGGCCTCCAAATTTGACATGGAGTATCATTATATCCATTTCAAAGTGAAAAAAACATTTTTATAGAGTTTACATATGTGAAAGAGCTCAAAAAGGCCAAAATTCAGTCTTAGAGATCATAAGCCTAAAAGAAGCCTAATTGGAGAGAGAAAAGGGAAAAATAAGTGCACTTAACTTGGGATTTGGGTCATGAAACAACTCACACAATTGAATGAGACAAATTTGTTGTCAAATATATTCTTAGTTTTTTGATGTCACTTCTAGATTTCTCTAGACAAGGAACTTTGCATAAAAACAAGGCTACAAGGAGATGGGGCTAGTAAGAGCCTCAAACATGAAACAAAGTGTTGGGGAGTGAATGAGATGCCTAATAGATTTGGAACAAGTCAAATTATTATAGGATAATCCATTTAAAGAATGAGGTTGTCTTCATCAACGTCCAAGCAAGTTTTGAATGTTTTGAGTAAAATGGTCATTCTTCATTAATGGCAACCAAGTAGTTGTAGATATAAATGCCTAGAATAAGTGCATTAAAACTTATGTTTTGTCTAAATAATTCTTAAGATTTTTAATTAGGAGCCATGTGACATGTTTTAGTAGCAAAGAGATGCAAAATTGACTTGAATATGCCTAAACTATCCTAAGACACCCATGTACACCACCAAGCCTAGAAAGTTAAGGTCTTGTAAAGCTAATTCTAAGTAAGTTTAGTGAATATAGAAGTTGAAATGGGTCTAAAATGAAGTGGTGACATTAGTGAATAAGTATTTAGTAGTCAAACAAGCCATTGGAGGCCTCAATATGTGGACACTAGAATCTCACACATTAGATTTTGACTGTCAAACCCCTAAACAATTCCTTAGACCCTTTAAACAAACCAAAACCCATTTTTTAAACTAATCAACTAATCAGACTTAAAATCATCATTTTTGGCTACTTTTGGCTATTATCCTTGAACATCGATGGCCAGGCTAACCATCGATAGTCAACCTAACCATCGACAGTCAGGCCCTACCACCTAGACTTTTTCATGTAAACAAATGTGCAAACATCAACAAACAATTGCTTACCTTTTCTAAATATAAGTTATGCAAATCCTCTCATGAGACCTTGCATGAACAATTTATAATTAGAAACACCTCTTAAAATTCTACTTTAGCCTCTGGCCTTCCCTATAAAAAGAGGTTAGCAATAAGAGATCAATCCATCTACAAATATTATCAAGAGCTTAAGTACTCAAAGTTTTCTTATTATAGGTCATCCAACATTATCAAGAATCATCAACCATCTGTTTAAGAGATCCAATCTACCATTATCTCTCAGATCAAGTTTCCAAGCACTATCATTCTATTTGAATTTAACTAGATTCCACCTATAAATCAACAACATCTACCAATCAACCAATCTATTTTTGGTAAGTCAAATACTTGATTATTTCCATTTATCTATTTTATCCATTTTCATAATTAATAGACCCTAAACCAAACTCTCAAGATTCATTTCCTAAATCCTATTATTAGTTGTTGATAAGTTTAGAATTAGATAGTCAATTGTCGACAATTGCTTAACCATTGACAGTCAGGCCTAACCTCTGATGGTCACCCCACCCATCGACGGTCGCTTGTGGTAGGTTAAAAACAAACAAGCTAAAATTCCCTTTCTTTTCCAACTATATCCTTCTTCTTGAGTTCTTTCCTATTCTTTGATCTCTATCAGATTCCCTAAATCACACTTCGACCCACTAGTACTAATCAATTTCTCACTAATTAGATCATTTCTAGTCTATCTACTTTATCAAGCATATCTTTGTTATTTAGTTTGAAATATCTTTTAATTATTGATTCAAGTATCTTCCATTCAATTTTATAAGCTTAATTATTTTAAAAATGGTGGATTGATAGCCCCTAAAGAATCCCATGCTTCTAAGATCTAGCCAATGCTAGGCAATCCACCTAACTACTTGTCTAACAAATAAATTTGATTTAGTGCTATATTATCTATAGGTTTTCCTCCCCAGTCAAAGAGGAGTTTTTTATAATATTTTGATTCAATGCGCACACCTTTTATCAGGTATTTCTACCATAACCCATATTTCTAGTTTTACTACTTGTTTCTAAAAAATAGTAAAAATTGAGTGAAACATTATGGCATACTCAGTGGGACCCTGGTCTTTACTTGGGTTTTATTTTTATCTACATTTATATCCTTCTATCTCTATTTGTGTGCTCATAATTGAAATCTAAAAATTTCATTTGGGTTTACAACTTACTGCATACATTTATTGTCTGTTTCTTATAAGCTCACCTAGTTTAACTAAACAACATCAAGATTAAGCCTAGTCTACTTATGTTACACAACCAAATCATGAGATTAAGTAAACATCATAACATACTTGAGATAAGGCTTGACTGGGATTTCACCACTCAATGGATCACCTTACCCTACCTGGAAATCCTACTTGGATTTCATCACCAAGGGGAGGACCCACTCAGTTCTCTAGCTGAGTATAAGCCCTGAATAAATGATATATATTGGCTAAGTGACCTGACTTGGCTTTAGGATCATGAAGTGAGGGGAGAAAGTCTCAAGCACTAAGCCATGTACCTGATTCAACATAGATTATTTGAGCACCAGAATTAGCTTGAAACTATCTTTAGACTGCTTATCTAGTAACTATTCTACAAACCAATCTACTACACATTCTTCACATTAAGGCATTAAACAAACAACAAGATTATTAATCAATCATAGGATTTTAATTACCTTAAAGTGTGTTGAATTTTCATTGGGTTTTTATTTTTCTTTCTCTATGTTAAATTTTGAAATCATATATTGGTACTTCTCTTATAGCCTTATATGGTACTTACCCAACAATAACAAAGAGAATTAACAAGTCAAGACCTATCTATAGACTACCTAGTTTCTTCCACCTCCTCTTCCATGTATGACTACCAATTAGATGTAGAGAGTTCATCTCACCATTTTGAACCTTCCCGTATCCCTGAGATTGTTCCTCAAGGGGATTCTGACTTTGCTTCCCTTTTGGATAATAACCCAATCACTTTACAACATCATCTTAATACTTTACATCATAGAACCCATGTCTCAACCCCATCTATAGAACCTTTTTATGGCATGCCATATTATTTGATGTCAGATCCTTTAGTAGCTACTATTACTACCCAACCTTTAGCTACCCAAATGTCTGCATCCACCAACCCTTTTAACACCATGGGGGAAAATCAACCCATCCAACCAACTATTGGCCTTACACCTTCTAGCCATACCATTAACTCCTCTACCTTGGGAGTGCCTACCATTGGTAGGTCAAACCCTCATTTTACTAACCCTAATCTATTAATCATTACCCCACTTCAAAATATTTTAATGACCATACCCACCACTACACCTATTACTAGTACCAAAGTCACTACCTCACCCTTAATTGTTAACATAACTATGACTCCCACCCAACCTACAGTAACCTCTCAATGATTTCTAGACATATCCAAACCAAGTTATGTCCCTAACCTACAAGGGCATCTCCATGTTACCCAACCACCAACCATCACTTACCCTTATATATCTTCCACCCAACCTATGATCACCTCTCAATAATTTCCAACCATACCCAATCTAGGATATGTCTCTAATCCACAAGGACATTCCCACATCACTTAACCACAAATTGTTACCTATCCTCATATACCTTAAACCCAATCATCTATACCTACCTATCAATATGGAGCAATCTCCCAACCACTAATGAATTATCAATCTATTATCCCCTCTTAGCCACAATTTGTGACCTACAATCCTCTAGGTCCACCACCACAAATGGATCTGATGAAAATGATCATGGATAAGATGACAAACCTAGAGTCATCCATTTCTAGACCTCATAATCTCTTGTCCTAAAATCAAATCAAACCATATCTGACCCAATGGGAACTTCCTAAATTTACTAAATTTAATAGTAAAGAATATCCCCAGTAGCATTTAAGAGCATTTAGGCAATCCTGTTACATGATTGCTTATGATGATGCTCTTCTTTCATAAACATATCCTATGTCACCTTCCATCCTAGCATTGGACTAGGATAGTGCCATTAACAAACATTATATCTTTTCTTTAAACCAATTGGCTCAGATGTTTTTAGACCATTTCTCCATCAACATATCCAAGAAGGTCTCAATTACTGATCTTTATGCCATCTAGTAATTTGAAGACGAGTCTCTAGCTAATTTTGTAGCTCATTAGAGAAGTCTCATCAACCAATTATTGTTCTCTTTACCTCAACTAGAACTGATTAAACTCTTTACTCATGCTTGTGCAAAGCACATCTCTTCTACTCTATGTGTCTAGAGTTTTAAAACTTTTGACAAAGCCTTTACCATGGCATGAAAATTGGAAAATATAGCCATAGATGAAGGTAAATTGAATTTACGTAACAAAAATTCCACCTTCAAAACCAATGAGACTTCTTCTAAACCCGATAACCAAACCAATATGGGAACTAAGGGCAAGGCAACTGTGAATATAGTTATCCTTAAAATAGCTCCTCCACTAAATGTCAGTCAACAAAACTCTTCTAATCTTCCAAACCAAAACATACAAAACCCAAACCAAAACAACTGAAGCAATTTACCCCACTAGGATAATCTTATGCCTCAGTTTTGGATAAACTATTGAAATCCAATCTCATATAGCTTTTGCCAATTAAACCCCCACAATAATTTGATACTTCTCATCCTCCTCCAAACTAGTACAATGAGAATGATCTTTGTTCCTTCCACTGTGTAGTTGAGCATGATGTTAGTAGGTGTAATACCTTTAAAGACATTATCCAATACTTTATTGATAAGGGGGAACTTGTCTTTGACAATCCCAATGCACCTCAAAATTAGGCTCTTGATATTTTTAGGAAACCTTTTCCTAATCACCCTCCATCAAAATAAGAAATCAACCAAGTAAAATGCTCCCAAGACACTCATACGGTTAATATGGTTCTTGATATTCCAATTATGAATGAACCAACTACCTCCCCAACAACTTCACCTACTCCTTCGACTGAGGCAAAACAACTACCTTCCCCAGAGCTAGAAATTGACATTGAGGAACCACCATTTACCATGGCTTCATTCATGAAGGTCATGGCATCCTTGAAACCTCCATCAATAGATTTACTTGATAAGCCCATCATAACCACACCACCTCCAACCAATCAACCAATAATCCCTCCTATGGATGTTGTGGCTAGAGAAGAAGCATCAACCCATGACTTTCCTCCACCAACCATCTCCCAATATATGAAGAGAAGGATGAAGTTACCCCTCTTTCTTCTCCTCCTCCTATTGGAATTTAATTTAAAATGAACTTCCCAAGGTACAAAGCCAGTATATAATCCTTTTTCTCGATTAGTTCAAAAACTAGACTTTCTCTCTCGGCCTAACATGGATAGAACCACCTCTCAGCATCATGGCCATTTCACCCACCTCCACCTATATCATCCCATGCCCTCCCCACCAAATCTACCCCAACCTTAGGAATCATTCTTATGCATAGTATTAGACACCCACCTTTAAAACCAGATCTTTCTCCATCTACCTTGACCAAGAAATTACTAAACAAAGTAGCCATGAGCACAAAATTACTCAAGACCAAACCACACACTAGGTCTAGATAATTCCCTTCCCAGTTACCTTCTATTTTGGGACCCCATCCCTCCACCATCTTAGTTACCTATTCTTCATCTCGAAAACCTTTCCCCTTTTCTATAACAACATCCACCAATATGTCTACCAAGCCCTCTTTCCTACATAACCTGGTTGCTTCTACCCTCCCATCTATGCCAAAAACTTCATCTTCTATACTTTTTACCTCTTGACCATCTATATTTATCTGAGCATCTACCCACCAACCTTTCTTGAGACTAACTACCAAAACTAACCCAAAACCTACTCCCCCCATGAGGAGGCCTACTTTTATAAAACCTCCCCCCTCTGAGTATGTCATCACCTTATGCCAAATCTTATTCAACCATTTTGCATATCTTATGAAAAACTCTACCTTAAGTCTTCTACCTATAAGACCTTTCAACCCATCTCACCATAAACCTGCCTAGTTTGATGATAGTCAGATCTGATCCTACCATAAAAACCTAGGACATGACATAGAGAACTATAGGGCTCTTCAAAGTATTGTCCATCAGCTTTATCAAGAAGACAATATATTGTTAGATGAAATTTCAATTACCCTTTTGTCACTTTAGCAACCAACCATATCCCAACTCTCACCCACTTCCTCACTCTCACCTAAAAGTGACGAGCAACCAAACCAATCATCTACCATCCCCCATTCCCACACTATTAATATTATTACACGAGCATAACAAAAGGATTGGGGTAAAGCTAAAGTGTCCACTCCTTGGACATACCCATCTTGTACCTCTTAATCTAGCCAAACCCACACTTTTTTACCATCACCCCAACCTAAAATAACTATCTTGGGTACCACTAAATCAAACCCTTCTGAATTAATTAGGCGAGTGGTCTTTAAGAAACTACACTAAACCCCTACCAAGATGAGTTTGTATGAACTGATTTCCATCTCACCTCATCATCACCAAGTACTAATTGAGGCCTTACAAGATATTGAGGTCTAGCCTAGTGATACCCAACCTATTGAGGCAATTATTGTCACTTTGTAGCTCTTCACTTTTATTACCTTTAAAGACTCAGAGATACCTTCTACCCATCATGAGGACCTTGATCCTCCCCTTTTTATCACTGCTTACATTGACCAAACCTAAATTAAGTAAGTAATGATTGATGGTAGGGATAGTATCAATATCATCTTGTCCCATGCCTATAACCAACTCAAGCTACCTACCAACATCATGTTTGATACCTCTACTATACTTCAATCTTTTAATGACACCATGGCTACTACCCTAGGAACTATTGTCCTCCACATTCATTTGGGACCACGTACGCTCCCTAAAATTTTTTGTGTGGTTGAGGGGGAATTTTAGTATAATGTCCTATTCAGATGACCTTGGATCTAGTTCATGGCTTATGTCCCCTCTACCCTACATTATTATGTTAAATTTAAACACAAGGGCAAAGTGATTACTATAAAATCCAACCCAAGCCATTTTATAGAATGCAATATGATGTATTGACCTAATAACATTTTTTTGCCACCCTCTACCAAATCTTCATCCAAACTAGATCCACTTCCATCACCTATTAAAGAAACCATTTCTTCCTCTTCTCATGAATCATATACTAGCACATCTCTATCCTCTAAGCAAATACCAATAACCAACTCCTTATAATTGACCTTTAAGCATATTTTTTCAAGAGAATACCACCTCTTAGCTCTTGATGCTTTACCTATCCCTTATGAGTATGGGTATCTTACCAACCAACTAGGGTATGATCCCAATATGGGAGCAATCACATCTCTTAGACCTCCCTCATGTCAAACCCATGTTATCTATGTAGAGTTGACAAGCCTTTGATAAGCACCATCAACACCTTCTATCCTCACCTATATACCACTGGATTTAATTATTTAGGAAAACCATCCTTTGCTAAGACATACCTTCATAGGTGTGCTTAGAAGGGGTTAGGTTTGGGAAAATATGAGTATGGCCCCCATGAGATCACCTTAATTGAAACTCAAAAACCACATGAGAAGCATGGGCTTAGCTTTATCTTGCCAAAGAAGAAAACCATGCAATCTCCCCCTACCATTGAGGGAAAAATAGTTTCTCCCCCATTTTGTTTACCTCCACCTCCAAGTGAGGATGATGATATCATCCCACCTAACTTTTTTTTCATCTAAATGATTAGCCTAGGACCCCTGACCTATCAAAATTATGGGGCTACCATAAATCTTCCTCTTGTGCATCTTGAACTCGTCACAAAAGACTCCCCTACCATTCACACCATCCAGTATTAGGATGATCATTTTATCCTCACCTACCTTGGTGTAAAAGATCTTTCCATCCACAAATCTCTTCTTCTCAAAACTTCCATTATGATAAATTAGTCCATAATGGATATCAATTTGGGTACCGATAAGAGCCCATGTATCATAAAAATTGAGCAATCCTTGGATTCTATAGAAAACCAAGACTTTTCTACTTTTCTTCACAATCATAGAATCATATTTGCTTGGTCATACACTGACATGCCTAGGATTGAACCTGCCTTTACTACCCATAACATTATCACTCATTGTGATGTTAAGCCTATTTAACAAAAGCTTTGATGAATGCACCCTTGCATAGCTCTCCTTGTAATGGAGGATCTTTAGTGACTCTTCTCTGTCAATTTTATCCAATCTATTGATTATCCCTAATGGGTTTTCAATATCATCCTAGTTACCAAAGCCATTAAAAGAATTCATATTTGCATTAACTTTCAATATCTTAACCTCATTTTCTCAAAGGATGACTTTCCTCTACCTAGCATTGACCAGTTCATTGATCTTATAGCTAGTCATGAACTACTTTCACTCATGGATCGATTCTTGAGCTATAACCAAATCTTGATTTCCCCTAAAGATCAGTAAAAAAAAACTTTTAACACCCCTTGGGGAACCTTTTTATATAGGGTTATACCTTTTGGTCTGAAGAACACTAGTGAAACTTACCAACATGTAATGACCTACATCTGTCATGACCTTATCCACAAAATTATGGAAGACTATATGGATGACCTTCTCAACAAATTAAATCTTCAAAATGATCACCTGGCTATTCTTAAAATCAACTTTGAGCACCTTATCCACTACCATGTTCACCTAAACCCAAGAAGTGTATTTTTGGGGTCTTATCATCTCGCTTCAAAGAATCAAATTTGACCCAACCAAAGTTAAATCAATCTTAGAAATTCCTCCCCTTGTTAACCTTCAGGGGAAACTCCAATCCATTTGATGTTTCATTTCTCAACTATCTGATCATTACCAACCTTTTCATCACCTTCTTAAGGACACCTCTTTCAGGTAGGGGTAGTTAAAAGGCCTTTGATTAATTTAAAGACTATCTCCTCTCCCCACCAATTCTTATTCCTCCATGAGATGATAAAACTTTCTACCTATATATTTCAGCCACTGACCACTCCCTAGGAGCAATGTTTGTACATTGAGATGACCAATGTAAATAGCAAGGTGTATATTATATCAGCCAAACACTTATCGACTATGAAACTTGGTATACCCATATTGAGAAGCTTTGTCTTGCACTAGTATTTATGGCTACCAAGATTCATCATTACCTCCTTAATTACAAAAATTTCATCATTACTAATACCAATCCACTTAAGTATATGCACTCTAGGCCTTATCAAAACCAATGAATATCTAAGTGGCTTATGCTTTTGGCTGAATTTGATCTTAAGTTTCTTAAAAAAAAACCAATAAAGGGATAGGTGATAGCCAATAAAATAGTTGATGCCCCTTTATCTGATACCCAACCTCATCCTTTGGAATTCCAAGATGAGAATATCACTACCCTCTCTTAGACAGATTTTACCTACCAAGTTACCATGTTCTTTGATGGATCCAAATGCCAACATGGTTGAAAGGTAAGAATTATCCTAATTCCCTTTGACGGTGAGCCCTTACCTCTATCTTTTAATCTTGAATTTGAATATACCAATAACATGGCTAAATATGAAGCCTTAGTAATAGGTCTCTAAATTGCCTTAGCCTTGGGAGTTAAAACAATCAATAAATTTGGTGATTCCCAACTCGTGCTTAACCAAATCAATGGCATATACCCGTGAAAAAATGATGTTTTATAGAAATACAAACACCTAGCTAATGCATTACTAATGTCATTTGAACACTAATTGATCCAAACTACCCCTTGATCCATGAACACGTTTGCTGATACAATGGCTTCCCTTGCTTCCCAAATCCTATCCATACCTTTGGACTCTAAATTATCCATTATTTTCCACCACCTTACCAAGATATCCTTCATCAAATTTATCTCTCCTACCATCTTTAACATAATAGATATCCTGGATAACCATTGGTACCAAGTTTTTTTTGACTATCTTAATAGTGCCACCATTCCCCATAATTTTCCTAGAAATTCTCATAGAGCATTTATTCAAGGCACTTCCTATTATACCATACTCAGGGGAATCCTTTAAATCATGGCTTTGATGTCCTTCTCTTTTGTTGACTACAAAGTCATGAAGCCTCTCATGCTATCAAAGAAATGCATGATGGAGTTTGTGGAGGGCACTTTAATGGTCTTACCATCACTAAGTGTATCCTTGACCTTAGCTATTATTGGCCTTCCCTCAACCAAGACTATTGTGATTATGTAAAAAAGTGTGTCAAATGTCAACAACATGCTAACCTTCATCATGCACTAAACAATATTATTCAAGTATCTAATGACTTTTGGTCTTTCTCACAATGGGGCTTAGACCTTATTGGAGAAATTAATCCCCATTCTTCACAATGACATCAAACCATCATCACTACCATTAAATATTTTACTAAATGGGTAGAGGCAACCCCTCTTAGCTCAACTAAATCTGATAAAATCATTTATTTCATCTATCACCATATAATTTATCACTTTGGTTTTCCCTATAAAATTATCATTGATAACAGTAAATATTTCAAAAATAAGCAAGTCTAATCTCTTTATGACTCTTTTGGCATCAAACTCAATTTTTCATCACCTTATCATCCACAAGAAAATGGATAGGCTGAGGCCTCCAATAAAAACCCTTAATAATATTCTCACCAAAATGGTCAATGCCTCAAGATGGGATTGGCACTTGCATATTCCCTTCATTTTATGGGCTTATCATACCAGCATTTGAACCCCTACAGGTGCTACACCTTTTTCTCTAGTATTTGCAATAGAGGTTGTACTCCCTCTCAAAGTCAAAATTCCTTCTCTCCACATATCTCTGTTAGACCTCGTCTTTAAAGATGACTATTGTCAAGAATGGTTAACTCAACTTGAACTATTGGATGAACATTATTTAGCTGCTCTCACCGATCATGTCTACCAAGAGCATGTTAAATGTGCCTATAAAAAACACCTCAAAGCATGGGAATTTAACATTGGCGATCTTGTCCTAAAGGAAAATCAACATGTCACAAATATGGAGAAGAGAAAGTGAGGCAAATTTGTCTTCAATTGGATTAGACCCTACATCATAACCCATAAGTATGGATCAAGAGATTATGAATTGTCCTCTCTTGAAGGACACCCAGAACTTGAGCCTCTTAATACTTTGCATCTGCATCCTTTTTATTATTGAATGAAAGAACTTCAAATCACCATTTGTCTAACTTAAGCTCATCCCTTGCATACCACATACATCTCTCTCTTTTAGTGGCAACCAAATAAAATTAAATCGTGTGATTATTTGTCACAAAAACATGCCCTAATATTAAAATTTAGGTACCATGGCTCTACCCAAGGCATGATTCTCATAGTACTTCCTCTTCCTCTGAGGAGTGGTTCCTATGGTTATTGTCTCTATAATCCTTTTACCTACTGAACTTCTATGCAAGCCTAGTTTTTCCTTCATAAAAGTAATCCTTTTATCATATGTTAATAAGTCTTTGTCAAAGCAAACTATTAAAAATCAAAATCAAGAACAAGAAAAAACAAAATCAAAATCATTGTATCATGGTTTAATCTATGGCAACGATAGACTACTCCCTTGAAGGATAGCTATTGGAAATTTTGAAATTGAAAACATAAGGTGGATTTCTTCCTTGAAGGATAGCTATCAAAAATAATTTTGGAATTATAAACATTAGACCACTCCCTCGAAGGATGGTTAAAACATAAAATATTTGTCAAAGTGCTAGCAATTTCTAGAAGCTTCCCGCATCGATCAACTTCCTTAAAAACATAAATACACAAGCAAAATAGAAAAAGACCCTCAAGCAAAAGATATCTAAAATTTTTAAATCCATAATCAGCTCTCATGAAAAAGTAAATCACATAGGGAAAGCCAAAATTAGCCCTCCTTCATAGACTTCCTGCATCGATCAATATATATTTTGTATATATTATGACATAAACTTGTTTACCTTGATTCTTGGGATATCTATAGGAAATACATAATATTCTTACTTATAAGTTTTAGTATCATCCATTCTCCCCTCATCTATCATATATCCATAGGACTATGAGCTCAGTTGATATGTAGTGATCATGATACCTACTTTCTACAACTAAAACATGCTCATACAAAGTATATTACAGGCTCATTTTTGCTAAGCCCAATCTGACCTTTGAGTTTTATATCAATCTGTTTTGATTAAAAAGCAACATCAACATCAAGCATAACAAACCATAAGCATCCATATCAGCTATCTTCATCAAAGGTTCCAATAAAGAGCATCATATCACATCAAATCAAAAACATCTCTCTAATTTGTTATCATCCTATGTGTACACCAATCAAATACAAAGCATTTTTCATATCCATATCCATTAAATGAAATCAAAATCACAACCCATTATGATTCTTTCCAATCTACATCTATGTAATATCATAAATTTCATCAATATTATCATAATCATATCATTAACACCACATGAAATTAAACATCCATATACCATGTCAACATCAAAGTACTCATGCATCAATGAAATAATTAATATCTACCCCTATATTTCCATCATCATAACAACACATCATCATCACATATCATTAAAACAAACTACCGCTATCTCAACACATGCCTAACTAGATCAATCTACCATAAATGTGACAATCAAATAAGAATCATCACAATCTAAATAAAACTCGTGATATATATGAAGCAGAATCCAACTAGTTAATACATAAATAAAAAAGTATCTCTCTCCTAAAATAATAGACATCTCACTACATCAGCATGTAGATCAAAATCAAAATCATATCTCATAAATATCAAGCCCCTAGGGCACTTAAACCATTACCACTAACACTGCAACACTAACCAAGGGTCTCAATACCTCGATATGCTCATATGCCCAACAATGTAACACTAAGTTGGCACTGATCTCATAACACTAGTGTACCCTGGAAGCCCACATCTCCTTACATACCTATACCATTAACACTTGTGCCCAATGGAACATAGTCCTCCCTAGGAGCATCTTGACCAACACGTTGAGCAACACATATATAAACCACCCACCAATTGAGTCTAGAAGCATGAAGCTCATTAGAGCCATCATCATCATCTAATCAGGCAACTATCATCAGTAACAATCTGATACATAGGACCATACCTAAAACCACCTACATGGAACTCTACCTAGCTCCAATCATCACCATAACCTAGTCCATATAGTAGTCTTGCTCCTCGCTCTCTATATGGTATATCAGATCCCTATAGATGGGTAACTAAGTGATCCTCACAACATCCTCCAGTAGTATTGTGACCTTGCCTATTGACAACTAAAACAGGTTGGTCACTGGGTCCCATCTCTTGATGAATGCCACCAACATCCTATGATCTTGAACCATGTGTTGATAATTTTGTATTGAACCTAAGCCTATGACCTCCATGTGTCTCCACTCCTCATCATTCATCATATCTCATACCTACACAAAGAGTATGGGAATACGATCCCTCCATTGAATCTACTCTTGAGCTTGCATTCCATTGAACATGTTAAACATATATGCCTAAAACCACTATCTATTAATTTTATCATCTTAGCATATTTACAAATAAAATTCTCTCTACGAATTCTCTTATCAGTGATAATTCACTTGAGCTATAGTCCTATTTTAAATTTTACCATATCCTATCTTAATAATTATAAGCATCCTCAATGCATAAACACCCTATGTTTCCTCTTAAATATTATATTCACCCCCTTTTCACACTTAGGATCCTTATATTTAGCACTAGGGGCTAACCGTCGATGGTCCCCTAGACACTTTTTGACTTGAACCCTTGATCATCGATGGTTGGGGTGACCATCAATGATCACTGCATGCCATCAGGACATGACCCTCCATGCCCTAACCATCCCTAAATCCATAACTACAGTCAACATTTCATAACTAACATGATTCTACACTACATTCCCATACTCTATCTATCTTTTTCATCCACCCCAATTCTCTGATTTCACCAGTTTTAACCTAAATTCAAATCTAGGGCATTCCCATGTAAAAATCCTAAAATTAACCCTCAAATTTTACCTATATCATTTACTAAATTTATTTTCACATGTACCCAATCATTTTTTACTAATAATAACAAATTTAAAACACCTTCTACCTCATTCTGAGACCTGTGCCATGGATGGAGCCTACATCCCTCTAATCGGCCGTGCCTTCATCCACTATCCATCTCAGTCAACACACACTAAATCTCCTCAAGCACCAACTCAACCAATCATAACTTCCCACCTCAAAATCAACTTGATCAACCCTCAGTACAAAATGCAATAGTAGAGAATCACTCAAATGTATCTCTTAGAAGTAAAATGTTAAAAGGTGAAAATTAATTTTCACTTTCACTTTTTATATTTTAACTTTTAAGGTTTCACCCTAATCATCGATGGTTAGGGTGACTATCGATAGTCAACCCTAACCATCAATAATTAGGTCACTAGTTTACAACTTCCCTCATATAATGCTTCAACCTCACCTTACCCTTTTATCTACCCATCTTACCTTTATCAAACCTTAGCATATGACATTCTTGGACATCCCGTTCCTTCACTTACCTATTTTTAACACCTACATAACCCATTTTATTAATAAGCAACTTACCTTTCCTAACCAGAACTACATTTGGCCTGAAGATGAGGTGGGGTTTTGCATCCCCTCACCTATGTAGGCAATGTCTACTTGCATAGTGCATATAGAGTTAGCTTGGCCATCCCCACGCACAACCACCCATTTGTCGATGTCCACCTCGATGTTGATCATTTTTGCCTTAGTTTTTTTTGCAAAATTTGCACTACCCATGCTTGGTTATTTTGATCACATCAAACAACTTTGTCATATTACCTATACACATTTTACACCACCCCATATATAGACCTGAGAATTTGTGTCTTCTTGATAGTAATTCCTACCTCAGATACCCATGACACTCAACCTATTAGTGATTTCCATAGGATCACTTCCTACCTTGGATACCCATAAACACACTAGACCTACTTTGGAGACTAATAGGTGTATCCCACTTCCATGCCTACAAAATTCATGCATTACATTGGTCACTTGTCTTCTTATCATAACCTTTAATTTTACCAAACATTGATAACTTTAGTCTTTACACGATTTTGACTCTCACACTTCATCACATTTTGTATGCTGACTTGGTGTTACAAATGCCCAACCTTATCTCACCACCTACCCATTTATCAAATCCTAACTTGATTTTGTTTTACCTCATCACCTCCCAGTTTGAGGGGGAACACCTCCTCTTAAACTTAGGGAAACCATGACCTCACCTAGCTTCCATTTTTATTCTGTATCTTGTCAATTCAAGCCACATAACAAAAAGGGGCAAATGTAGACACTAGAATCCCACACATTGGATTCTAACTATTGAACCCATAAATAATTCCTTAGACCCTTTAAACAAACCAAAACCCATTTTTTTAAATAATCAACTAATCAAACTTAAAATGACCCTTTTTGGCTACTTTTGGCTGTTAGCCTCGAACATCGATGATTAGGCTAACCATCGACAGTTAGACCCCACCACCTAGAATTTTCCATACAAATAAACATGCAAACACCAAAAAATAACCACTTAAATTTTATAAATATAAGTTATATAAAAATCCTCTCATGAGACCTTGCATGAGAAATTTATAATAGAAAGCACCTCTTAAACTTCCACTTCATCCTCTAGCCCTTCCCTATAAGAAGAAGAGAGAAATAATAGATCAATCCATCTATAACTATTATCAAAAGCTTAGGTACTTAGAGTTTTCTTATTGTAGGTCACCTAATGTTATCAAGCATCATCAACCATCTATTTTAGAGAGATAATCTACCATTTCCTCTTAGATAAAGTTTCCAAGCACTATCATTCTATCAGAATCAAACTAGATTTCACCTACGAATCAATAACGTCTACAAATCAACTAATCCATTTTTGGTAAGTTAAATACTTGATTACTACCATTTATCTATTTTATCCCTTTTCATAATTAATAGACCCTACACCAAACTCTCAAGATCAATTTCTTGAATCCCATCGCTAGTTGTTGATAAGTCTAGAATTGGATAGTAAAAGGTTGATGGTTGCTTAACCATCAACAGTCAGACCTACCTGCCAATAATCACCCCAACCATTGATGGTTACCTATGGCAGGTTAAAAACTAGCAACCTAAAATTCCCTTTCTTTTCCAACCAGATCTTTCTTCCTAAGTTCCTAACTATTCTTTGAACTCTACTAGATTCCTTAAATCACACCTCCACCCATTAGTACTAATTAGTTTCTCAATAATTAGATCATTTCTAGTCTATCTACTTTATCAAGCATATCCTTGTTATTTAGTTTCAAATATATTTTGATTATTGATGTAAGTACCTTACATTAAATTTTATAAGATTAATTGTTTTAAAAATATTGGATTAACAACCCCTAAGGAATTCCATGCTTTTTGGATCTAGCAAGTGTTAGGTAATCCACCTAACTACTTGTCTAACAAACAAATTTGCTTTAGTGCTATCTTATCTGTAGGTTTTCTTCCCCAGCCAAAGAGGATTTCTTCACAATATTTTGATTCAATGTGTACACCTTTTATCAGGTATTTATACCATAACCCATATTTATATTTTTACTACCTTCTTCTGAATAATAGCAAAATTTAAGTGAAACACAATCAACTATGGAGGAGTGAAAACCCTTGCAAGACTTAAGAAGCCTATACCCACTCACTGGTGACCAAACAAGTTTTTTACATAAGTGAATACTAAAAATTATGGAGAAATATATTTTATGAATGATAAATGTTTTAAAACATTCAATAAAGTTTCCAAGCCTTTTAAACCAATTTTTTTTGTTTTAGGCCAAAATGCACTCTCTTGGCCAAACATGCAACTAGGAGCTCGAGATGAATTTTCAAATGCTTAGTACATGCTCCATAAGTTGAATGGGAATATAATATTGTATTAAGGTTTTTATAAGGTTGTATAATTAATTTTACAAGCATTTATCATGTCATTAAGGCTCTCATCTTTATGAACAATTGCTAAGGAGTAAAACCCTTCTTAAACCTTCATAGCTTGGTTTTGGGAAATGAATTACATTTTTGAGTTATTTTATGGAAAAAAGGTGGTGTGAGATATTATGGAGAATATAATACCTTTATAAATATTAATCAATCATAATTTCAAGTCAAAATTGGATAATTTCAAATTTGCAAGTTTTAGGGTTTTAGCATGCAAGTGTGGATAGTTAGAAAAGGATTTTTAAAGAGGTTTAAAAGATTTGATGATGAAATATAATTATTTTAATAGTTATATGATCTGTTATATGTAAAAATTAAAAAATAATTAGGTATTTTCACCTCATAAATCTCAATATATGCCTAATTCTCTCTTCCTAGGTTTCTTGTTTTTCACTTTTTGAGTGTGTAGCAGGTATAAATTCATGTTTTTAGATATTTTTATTGATTTAAAATGGAAAAAAAATGATTGGAATAGTTTTTTTGGTTATCATAATAAAAAAATAATTAATTATTTGGACCTCATAAAATTTAATAAAATGGCCAAACTCAAAGCTACACATGTTCAAAAATGAGATAAGGCAGCTTGAGGCAACCCTAAAAGATGTATATTTTGAGTTATACTCAATGAAATGACTTAAAATTTGACATGGATGTATTTTTTTATTTCCTTTAAGTTTTAAAAGTGTTTTTATTCCACTTATACTTGATGAGATATAAAATGGCATGTGTGGGTGCTTTTTAGGCTCAAAATGGCCTAGAAAAGCTCATAGTGGCAACTAGTGAAGAAGGGTTTGAACTTGAAGACATCCATTAATGGAGTCCAAAAGAGTTTCAAGTATCATGGTGTTTTTTTAAAGTTTTTAGGAGACCATAAATTTTTAATCAATAATCAAATATTTTCAAGTCACCCTCAAGGTCTTCAAGCAATAAATGCTAAAGTGTCAAGCCTTCACAAAGTGTCTAGAGGCTTCTAGAAGACATGGTCAAAGATGCAAAAAATTTGGAAAGTGGTAGAGGTTAAGTGGAAATATGAGGAAAATAAAATAATTTAATAGGCCTTATATAATAATGAATAATTTCTCCATGTAGTGGAAGATGCCATCACTCAAGTCATCATCCATTTTCCCCTCTTCTCTCTTCCATTGTCTTCTATATATCTCTCATTTTTTCTCATTGTAAATATAATTCCTCTTGTGATATGGAATGTCCCTACCCATTTTATAATGAAAAAACCTATTGAATTCAATATAAGAGTTTATTTACCTTTCTTTATTCTTTTATCTTGTGTTTAGTTGAGTTTTTGCATGAATACTTTGTGAAGGATCTCTCTTTCATGGTGTTTGTCCTCTCTCTCTTGCCTCTATGCAAGATAGTTTTATGTTTATAGGTCTTAGGATGTAGTATATTAGTAATGAGGTGAATATAGGATATGGATATTATCATCCCTTTCTCCTTTGTCTTATTTCTTTGATCCTTCTTAAGAGTGCATTGGTATAGCAGAACATAGTGGCCAAGGGTCTAATAGCCCAATAACAAGATTCACAAGAAAAAATAATAGTGCTAATAAACATCAATATTGGAAGTTAGATTCTTGGGTTTAAATCAATTAGTCTAGGACATTTGAATAAAATTTTGGGAATTATCATAGAAAAGATCTAAAATTTGAGGTCATGGTCACTAGAACTGTAGAGACTATTGAAGGATGATGAGGAACTAATGGAAAGGATTAAAAAACTCCTTGGGACCATGTTGACTAATCCTACACAACCCACTATTCTAGGCATCATCAAGGATGATGAGTTCAAATATAGATCTACCTTGGTGACTTAAGAAATAATAAGTAAAAGTCAAATCCAGTCTAAGGAGGAGAATAACAAGATCCTAGAAATGACCCTTAATATAGGAGAAAGGATAGCTGAGGCCAAAAGCATCAAGGAAGCCATGGCCATAAATGACAAGGAATTGAATGTTTTCATTGATAAAGAGGAAGAGTGTCTCTTGAAACTGGCTATGGACTTCGAGTTGGTTAGTGAACAAAACCAAAAGGTTATGCATATCCTTTAGCTATAGAAAAAAATTTCTTAGGCATAGGGACCACTAACCAGATAATTAATATTCTATTTTGTAAAAGCTTTGTAATATTTTGAAAGAAGAATATTCTTTTGCAAATGCATATGCTAGTTTGTTAGTATAATTGCCTCTAGGTTAGTTTAGTTTGGAAAAGCAAATGTATTATAGAACTTTGTATAAAAAGGATAGTGTCCTTACTTCTTGTACATTTGTATCTTATAACTGACTAGTATATTATCTTGTCCTACTATAAAAGGTAGTAATACCATCTTGTAAAGGGAGAGAATTTTGAGAAAATTTTATATGCTTTGAGAATTTAATATAATTAAGGAATTCTGAAAAGATTATCCAACTTTGTTTGTGTCAATTGTTACATGGCTTTTCTCTCAATTGTTAGTCTTAAGTCTTAAATTTGAATAGTTTTTATGAATTTTGAGTTGCATATTTAACTATAGGGTTGATAATTTATGCTTATGCTAGATTATTTGAATTATCTTGAATTATCTTCATTTTATTTGATCTAAATTTGAATGCACAACTGTTATTTTAGTGTGGTAACAAATATTTAAAGTAAATTTAGTTTTTACCTATATTTATTTATATCATCCTTAGAGGTTCGCCTAGTGTGTAGTGAGATTTGATCTTATGCTATTTTACACTATATACTGGTTAAATGTATACTCAATTGTAATTGAAACTTTGTCATAATGTTTGAGGCTAAGATTAGTAATCACTTATTCTCTTTTTGCCTTACCCTCCTCTTTTGCTTCTTTTTAACCAAATTACTTTAGTTTAGATTTCATTATAAATATCTATTTAAACTAGTCTGTGGTTTAAACTTTGATCATAATTCACTAGTATTAGCATAGATACTTACACTTTGAAAATATTTGGTCCATGATGGCTCCCAACCATCAATCAATATAAATTTTATGGAACAATTAAACATTGCTTTGCCACTATTTCACCACAGATAACATAAGTTGCCAAAACTTGCTACTCATGCTCTAAATTCCTAGAATTCTAAAATAAGAAGTGTTATTTAAACACTAAAGACATCTATGATACATCTATATGTATCAACAACTAGTTCCAAAAATGGGAGGGATGACTTTGAATATTTTTGGGTAGTCATCACTATCCTCACTATACTTATAATCTATAAGGTATCCTATGGGATCATATAATTTTTCTTCCTCAAAGATAGGACTATAAGAGGCCTCATTATGTGTGTACCTAGGCACATCTCAAATGGTTTTGGACCTTGGTTTGGTACTTTAACTCTATTTTTTTAAAATTTGGAATGAGATTAAACAATTTTGGACTTGAATTATAACCTAAAATTAGATTTTTAGAATTAAAATTTTAACCCAAGGCAATACTAGTTTAAAACCAATGAAGGAGTGGGTAGTGTGATGGTACCAAATGAGATAAGGATTTGTTTTAATTGGAACATGTAACACCACAAAATTACTAAGGATGGTTTAGAGAAGTTGGGTAGTGTAAAAACTTGGTGTTTGAATGTGTAAGGACATGTTCTGAAATGTTTGGTTTCTATAACTTGGCATATTTTTTTTAATGCGGTTATGAACACAATACTAGTTTTGAAAAAGTACCAATCATGGACATAACTTAGAATATGACATAGATTTATGGCTTAATCACTGAGTCATTTTGATATAATTGCCTTTGAAAGGATAAAATTTAATGGTTCATTAAATAAATTATTGTAATTATTAGTGGTATTTGAACCCCACTCTTATCTCAAAGCTATTTATTAAATGGTAAACTTTGAGGGTAGATACCTTGACACCCATGCATCAATGAGAACATCATAGTAAAAGTGGTTTATATTTTATGTTTTTATTGGATTTTATAGATGGTCCATATATACCTTACAACACATGGGAACTTTAGAATAATATATCAATCAGGGACATTCACTAAAGGGTCTTATCCCTTTGTGATCACTTTAGTTGTTGGGGTCTCAGTGAAATGCTACTGGCATTATCAAGCTTGAGGAATGTGCCAGCTAAGATATCATTGATGTGACCTCAATTTGTATATCGTATTAGATAATATAGTTGGTATGATGTTATGATTTGAGTTCCTAGGTTAACACACCCTTAAAGACTAGTAGGAAGGTGATAAGCTCCACCTCACATAGTCAAAAAAATGAAAAAATGAAAAACATGCCTTATTTTTTATTCTTAAGACCCCATGAATGGGCAAATAAGAGCATACTTTGAAATGGTTTTTTGGGTAGACAAGAAAGCAAGTAAATTTATGTGTTTTTTAATCATACAAGATCTTCTAAGGTGGAAAGTGGAGAGCATACACACAATGGTTTACATAAATAAGAATGTAAATAACAAACCACTTAAGTTACTAATAAAATGTGTATGCTCTTAAGAGCCAAGTCAACATTGGATGTTCATTTATTGAGTACCAAATATAAAAGATTGAAATTTATCATTTAAAATTATGTAAAATAATTTAAAAGATATCAAAACCTACAAGAAAAATGATCAAGCATTCAGATAATGATTGTGGTTATCAAGAGGAAGTTGATTTATAAAAATTTTAAGCCTTGAGAAATTTTTACACATCGTGATATTTCCATTTAATAGGGTGATCCTATCATTTAATAAGTAGATCCCACCGATTTCAAGTCAAACTTGATGTTATATAGGGAGTCAAAACTACAATATTAGTGACTTCAATGATTATCAAAATGAACCCATAAATTACTGTACGAGTCTACCATTTCAATAAAATGTCAAAAAACCACTATTTACCTTTTAGTGACCCCACCTTTTTTCTATCGACCTTACTGATTATAGGTTAATCTTGTAATTTAGCAGCTTGAGTTTACTTTTTGTAGGAAAACATAATGAAATGCAAAATAATGACCTCATAATTTAGTAGCATGAGTCTACCAATTTTGGATCAATCCCATTATTTAGTAAGTCAACTCTATCAAACTGACCAAAATACATAGAGCAGATAGAGGGTAGTGTAAATAGATCTCATTGATTCATAGGTCGAAGTCACCATTTATGTGAGTGGTCCTACCTTTTCTCAAGGTGATCTTGTGAATAACTAGTAAGTGAAATATAATAAAAATAGAATAAAAAAGGGAAATTAATGGCAAATAATAATAAAATTTGATAATTAGAAGACTAAGAAGGTTTTTAAGGAGTTTTATGGGGTGCACAATCTCACTGGGCATGAAAAATGTGGAATAAGATTACAAAATAGGTTAGTCCATTCATTAGTGAATAAAATCAAGAAATTACAATAATAACTAACATATTAATCATACTCCCTTAGTTGGGCAAGTTCTATGTGGTAAATAAACAAACAAAAAAACATAAATAGGACAATTTATTCCTTCTCCATGGAATTTACCATCAAGACCAGTCCACAAGCATGATTGTGCTCATATATAGAACTTAAAATCTTTAGTAATGTTGTTGAGCTAGCACCTCCAACATCTCTTCAAATTCTATTAGATTAGTTTTTAATGAATTAGAAGAATTTTGGAAGCTTTTAGATGGATTTATGCATGGTTTATTTTCACTAAAAATCTTGTTGAAAGTGTGTAATGGCCTTGGTATTTATAGATTTTACAAATTAAGTATGAATTTAGGATCCAAACCAAGATGCGTGGCCACAAATGGGTTCAATTTTTTAGGCAAATACAATTATCAAAAATAGGTTGAGGAATAAGAATGACATAGGAACATAATCAAATGGTATAAGATAATGAATGAAAATGAAGGAAAGGACTAGGAGTCTCTAATGACCATGTCACATGAGTGTCTAGTCATCAAATGTTAGGAAAATAATAGGTCATAATATTTCCCAAATAGGTTCCAATATACCTTTCACTTCTGTAACAAGGTCAAGATGGGAACACTAATGGTCACAATTGTATCTTAGGAGTCTAAAGAGCACAAAAATTTTGATTATTTTTTGTTAGTGAAGATAATAAAAATTCATGGATAAAAATACAATGAAACTAAACACTCTTGCCTAAGAACTAGGGGGAGCATAACATAATGAACAAGATGAAAAAATAGAGATACAAACACATAATAATTTTATCTCTTTTATAGAAATTGATGTCCATTTGTTGATATAGTATATGTTCATACTCAGTTTATGGCATCAGAGAATTTTATCAATGCTTCTCTATGTTGGTAGCATTTATAACATGTGGATTTTCTAGGATTGGCTTGGCTTGGTGTGAAGCTTGGTATCAAATTGGAACTATAACATTACCTTGATGGCTTCTTGAAGGCATTATTGTAGAATAACCTTACAAAAAAAATCTTGTTTGCATAGAGTGAGGGCATTTGTATTTATAGGTTTTAAAACTAACTATAACCCTAGGGAGGTTAGGTTTACTTCTAACTTTGGTTGAGTATAAAATAACCTAAGTTGAGTCAGGTTAACCTTGGGTTGGGTCAAAGCACTCATGAAGTCTTGACAACTCATTTTTAGATATTTATGAGCCATGACAACTCACTTTAGATATTTTTGAGGTTGTGACTCACCTTTTTATAATATTAAGAACTAATAAATCACTTTATTAGGTCCTTTGACCTTGAATTTGTATTTGGATAAAAAATTATTTTTTGATAAATGAACTTCACTAATTCAACTTGGAATTTTTACTTAGACAAGTTAATTGAGATTTGATTTTAAATTAATCTTTCCTGGTACTTTTTGGCTTTTGTAAATTGTTTTAAATGTTTTATATTAATACCCTCACAAGTCAAGAATATCAAATTACTAGGTCATAATTTTACTAAGGTTCAAATCAAACTAGGTTATTAGTGCATAAGGGGTAATACCCTAAATAAGCAAGCCTTGCCATGTTTCTAGATAATTAAATCCCCTATACAAATAAATTTAGGCAATTTAGTTGATTTTTACACTTAAACTATGTTGTGTCCTAGAAATTGAATTGAATCCTAGTTTATACATAAGTGGCTAAAAATGAGTGTCTATAATTTGCCCCTGTTTGAGAAGGCATTGCAATACACATGCACAGTAACATATTTTCAAAGAATGAAAAAGGATATTAAGAAGAAAAAGAAGATAATGAAGGGATAATGCTCTAAAAAATGTTTGGGAAGCCTATGATGCCTCCTCAAGGGAGTGGTTGACACATACAATTGATGGATAGTTCTTTGAAAATAAGAAATAAGAAGAAATGAAATTAACCTATGGACGAGATTAATAAAATCTAGTCAATGCTTGTACACATTGAATAAAAGTATTGATTTTCCCAAAAGTGGTTATAATCAATAACAAAGTTTGAGACATTGATTTTCCCAAAGGTGGTTATAATCATTGGCACATGTATGTGCCCCAACATGGTGGAATAATTATTTTTGCAAAGGCAATTATAATTATTTTGATGACTTGGATTGAATTATGGTTTTTCCCCAGTAGGGAATATTTGAACATGATAAATTGGTTGTGACCCAGTAGGGTGAATTAGTAAGCATAACTCAAGGATATAACCTATTACATAGATTAAAGATGAGTGGGCACAAATATAGTTACGACGGTCTAATGAATTTTAAAAGACTAAAGAAGCCACAAAAAATAAGGCACATGAGGATACACAAAGTGATGAAAGATATGATTGGAAGAATAATGGTGGCCATTTTGACCCAAGTTACATCATGTATCCAAGTGTTATCTACATAGTCCAAATAGACCTCAAGCCAATTTAGTTCACCCAATATTTGGGAGAAAATAGAATGAGGAATGGAATAGAAGAATAAGAATTGATAAATGTGGATGATTTGGTTATACCTAACAATAATAGATTATCATCCTTATTAGCATTGATATAACTAGAAGGTTAATGCCTTGGTTTGATCAAAAAGTAGGGGATAACTATTGATTTAACATGATGTGGATAAAGAAGCTCATGTAATGAACCTTTAATCATAGATTGATGGTGAAATGATAAAGATGATAGGTATGAATTTGGGATACCTATTAGTATATATATTCACATCCTAATTATCAAGGATTAAAATTCATTTGTTGTCAAATTACTCTGCATTTGAATGATGTTTGAGATATGCCAGTTTGTGATCTCAAATACGTACTACCATTGCATTGATCCAAAAGTCTCTATTGGCATGATATTTGTTATAGATTTTGATATTTTGCATCATAGTTATGAACAACCATAATGATAATATATACCCTAAGCATGGAAAAATTAGTTTAGATGAAAATATAAACAACCTAAGAATAATATATGGACAATTAAATCCCAAGTGTAAATATATAATAAATAAACCAAATGTAGGATGAAATACAAACATTCACAACTTAAGTACAAAATATAGATAAACAAGACTTGAGGATAAATAAAATTTAATATCTATATGACAATAGATAAAAACTCAAAAAGGGAAAAAAAAAACAAAAATAAAATAAAAATAATGAAACAAACAAACTAAGAAACAAAAAAAAGGAAAATAAATAAAATAAACTTAAAATAAATGAAACAAACAAGATAAACAAAACAAAAATAAAAAAGATAAAAAAACAAAATAAAAATTAATAAACAAATAAAATAAATAAGACAAACAAACATATAAAAACAAGATAAATAAACAAACTAACTAAATATAACAAACAATAATATACCAATAATGATTAGTCTCAATGTTAGTACAAACATAATACAAATTATTCATTCATGTGTAACAGAGGTGTTAATCTTAGTGATAAGGTGACCCCTAAGCTAGGTAGTAATGACACATGTAAAACAACAAAAGAACAAATGGTATAAGGTTACCTTTGGGCCATAGGGAGAAATAACATGAACAATATGACAAATGTTGCCCCTAAGCTATAGGAGATAATGATACAAATAAAAAAAATAGGGGGGAAGAAGGGTTGTAATAGGAAGGGGTAGCTGAGCTGACTCTAGATGCACTAGTCATGTGAATGCTACCTACAAAATTCCATGGAAACTAGGTCCAATGTGAACTTCAGGCCAAATCTAGTTCTCCTAGGATATGAGATAGAAGAAAATGATGATAATAAGACATGATTGACTTGTAAAATAAAATAGGAATGATATTTATAAACAATGAGTGCACAAGAAGAGAGGGGGAGTGACACTCACAGTCATGAAAATGTCAACACAAATAAATCACGTAAGTGTGAGAGCATGGATTAAAATAAAATCACATTAAAAAATAAAAGATGAGTATCTAAAAAATAACTACATCGATAATTCATAGTGTTTAATACATCTATGGCTTTGAACAAGAATGAGCTCTTAAAATGGTGAGAGTGTTGGTTGAGGTTGCTCACAAAATAGTGAGAGTGTTGGCTGAGGTTGCTTGAAAAACGATGAAAGTGTGGGTTGAGGTTGATCACAAAATGGTGAGAGTGTTAGACAATGATAAAGATGCGAAAAGTAAAGGATAAGTGACTACTTCAGAAATAACTAGGAGACCTAGGATCTTTAAGTTAAAGAAGTGGTCACAAATTGGTGGCCAAGCTAACTTGAGATACCCCATGTATCCAAATGTTACCTAGGACCTCAAGCTGATGTAGTTCTCCCATAAATGAGATGGAAAAGGCCAATTAACCTAGAAATGAAGTTGGATAGATAAGAAAGTCCATCCTAGAAAATTTTGAGATATTTATATTTCTCATGGAAATTCTAAGCCAATTTTCTTGATTTTGTGATTTTTAGGATCTTCTTAGGTATTTTTAAAATTTTAGGTGTTTTGGAAATATTTTAAATGTTTTTAGAATTTTATAGGAATCTCAACTTGATCAAGAATTATGAGATACATAATGGTCCAACTTGAAAAATGGTGAGAGTGTGGCTTAGGGTGCTCAAAAAATGATGAGAGTGTTCAATCAAGGGTGGTTGAGTTGACCTCAAAAAAAAGAGAGCATTTCTTACATAGTCCAAATGGACCTCAAGCCACTGTAGTTCCAATTAGAGTGGTAAAAGTGGGGAATTGCTTCCAATGTTTTGGTTTTTTTGATATCTCAACTCAATGGAGAATTATGAGATACAACATGATCCAAAATTAACAAATGGTGAGAGTGTGTAAAAGGGGTGACTGAGCTGACATCAATGTAAAATGAGTGCTTCTTACATAGTCCCATAGGACCTCAAGTCACTGTAGTTCCACATATAATGGTGAAAGCTGGGAAATACTTATAATATTTTGTTATTTTCAATATCTCAACTCAATAAAGAATTAAGAGATACAACACAACCCAAACTCACAAAATGATGAGAGCGTGGCTTACCAATGCTCACAAAATGGTGAGAGTGTGGCTTACCAATGCTCAAAAAATGATGAAAGCATTTATAAAAGGGTGAATGAGCTAACCTCAATATAAATTAAGCATTGCCTAAATAATCCAAATGAACCTCAATCCACTTTAGTTCTACCTTACACAAAAGCATTTGACTAAGTACCATCAAGTTCAGGTATAGGCAAATGGCAAAGGTATGACACAGTGATGGAAAGGTGATGTGGCAATGCATGGTAAAGAGGTTGTTCCTAATTTTACCAATGGTAGTTATAATTAGGAAATAACTAAAAAGTTTAATGATATTAAGCTACCCACATGAAATTATAATTATTAGCATGAACAATGATATAAAATATAACAAAAAAGAAGGATGCAATTTCCAGGGCCACTATCATAATAATTTCATATACTTCCACTCAAAAGTTTGATTATGAACTAACTATTGGAACTGCATCTATCATCAACCACTAAACATGTATGAAGAACAAATAAATTAGAACCAAGGCCAAAACTAATAGTTAGGGGTTTTGGTAAAAATAACTGGCTAGAAAATGGCAAAGGCATGTTGGAAAGACATAGGATATGGTATAATGTGAAGAATGGTACATTGTGGCATAACATAAATAATTATTATAGATAATAATTCAAGTTCCTCAAGCGTAAAAATGTTTGAGGTGCATTATGCTCATCGATTCATCAAGTTCATGTCCTTATGGCATGACAAGCTTGTATGCTCTAGAACTTTAGTTAGCAATAACTACATAATCCCTAACCAATTAGGTTGGAACTTTTATATCTTATTTATTTTAGCATTGACATTCTTATGGTTTTATTATAATACAAATTCACCAAGCTTGAATTTTTGATGCTTAATGCACTGATTATATTGGCCTCATAATCTATTTTGATAAGCTTAAATGTTATTTAATGTATCCATGTGATTTCCATTAAGCAAGTCTATCTCTTACAAATGAGCTACTTTATAGTCCTCATCATCAATGATGTGTTGCAATTAAATCCAAAGTTAAGGTAACTTGACCTCGATAAGAAGAATGGATTCCATGTCGTAAACAAGTGAATAGGGGTAGATCCTATTGGAGTAAAAAATGTGGTATGGTAGGCCCAGATAGCATTAAACAAATGCAAATGCCAATTATGACCAACATCATTAACAATATTCTTTAGAATATTGAAAATGATTTTATTATAAGCCTCAACTTGACCATTGCCTTGTGAGTAATACAAGGTAGAGAAATGTTGTTTGATGTGGTATTGGGTACAAAGTGATTTCAAATCTTTGTTTTTAAATGATCTTCCATTATAAAATATAATGTCAGAGGGTAGACCATAGTAGAAAATGAGATGGTAAAATATGAATTTGGATATCTACTTACTAGTTATGTAAGTGAGGGGAATATCTTCCACCCATTTAGTGAAATATTTGATAGTAGTAAGGACATGTTTATAGCCATCTAAGGACATAGGACTAAACTTGATTATGAGGTTGAGTCCCTACATTAATAATGACCATGGTGTTGTTAATGTTGGAGCATATTGGTTGGAGCATGAATCATATTAACATGATCTTGACACTTGACACACTTCTTCACATATGCAGGTGCATCTATTTCCATAGTTGACTAGTAGTAATAAGTACACATTAATTTATTGGCTAGGATTTCCCCACTAGTGTGGGATCCACACACTCCTTCATAAAATTCCCTCAATGCTAATCTAGATTCTATCAAAGGTAAATAATGAATTAGAGTTCCATCATAGCTTCTATGATACAAAGTAGGTCTATGTAAAGTATAATGAGAGGCATTGTAAATGAAGACTTTTTGTTTTTTAAGTGATAGGGGTAAGTGCATAAAGATGGGGGATAAAAAGTGGCCTATGGGTGAACATGATTTTCTTGAAATTTTATAAATCTAAACTTTTGTAAATAATTTGAGATAGCTACACTCCAAATTTGAAGATGGTGTAAGAACATGAAATGTATCATTTCAAGTCTAGTTTCTAAAAAACCAATTTTTTTATAAAATGATTAAGTATAACTAGGTCAAACATATAAAATTTGAAGAGGAACTCCTATTTTTTAGGAAAATAGAGTAAATAGATGGTCATGTGGTGCACCATTTTTTGAGCAATATTTAATATTATTTGAAACCCTTTGGGAAAAATTTATATAAGCTATTCTAGTTTGTGACATATATTTTTTTTATATTTTTTCAATGAATACTTTTTTTATGATTTTTTTAAGTAAATAGATCCTGAAAAATAATACAAAAATGGACAACCGTCTGTGATGCGCTTAACTAGCTCAAAAAACATGAAAATAAATTTTTTTAATGTGTGTAGAATTAGGCCTAGTTTGTGACCGTATGATTTGTTTTACACTTGGATCAACTAAATAAAAATTACATGAACATGTATAGGCATGTATGTTTGTGGCATGTAGTGGTCTAAAAAAGGTATAGTTATAAATCAACATAGTTTGAAACCTTAAACCAGTCCAAAAATTATAAAAATCATATTTTAGGAAAGAGGAGAGTGTGCTCATCATAACTATATTAAGTTTCTAAATTTTCACATTAAAATTCATAGTGTATTTGGTGATCAAAGTTGAATTTTTTATTTTTTATCATAATTCTAAGACTCGATTGTAGATTGATAGGTCCAAGCCTTAGGCTCAAGATCCAACCCATTCTTGATCCAAAAGGCATGGGATTTAAATTCAAATTCAAATAGTGAAACCACATTAATAAATTAACTATGGTATTAATGTGATTGTATTATTAAATATATTAGTGACAAGATCACATTATATATTAACAACACCCAAAAACTCAAATTCTCATTTTGACATACTAAAGGACCCATTAGGCTTAGTAGTCTTAAGAACAAAGTTAGGTTGATTAGGATTGTTATTTGGGACCAAAGTTATTATTAAGATTTGATAGAATTGAATGATAATTAGAGATGTATTAACCTATGAATCAATTTATTATCCATTTGACATGAGTCTAATCTTCCTTAAAATGTAGACAGTCCTAGTTGATCCTAAACAGGGTTAAAAAGTCAAAAGTTGGTTTTTGGTGATCCATTGATCCAAATCACTCATAATTTGGTATAATTCATTTAGATTTCATTTTGTACATGATTAAATGAATTTTATTGTCCAATAATAAATTGGAATACACAGATCTTCTGATTGAGTACTAACAAACCTAGAGTATTAGTTTTGAAAGAGAGTTTAGTGATATTATAAATGTTTAAGGATTAGTTATTTGAAAGTTGGTATTTGAAAAGGAATTTATATTATTCAAAATATTCAAATGGTGTTTTAAAATAACAAAAAATAAATCAAGGGTCATTTTATTTTGTGTCAAAAGTGTATATAATCCTAAAAGAGTCTAAATTTGGTTAAACGAGATTGTGTTAGTTTTTGTGGATAATTGGTGATGTTTGAAAATTGTTAAAAACTTTTATAAACTTTGTAGTATTATGTGAGTCTCTAATAATATTATTTGAGTAAGTGAAGTTATATAAGGATCTATTTTCAAGTTATATCAATGTGTTAGTACCCTATTTTGCATGCAATAAGTTGTCCTTTGTCAAGTTCAGAGATGTCACAAATATACATGCCTTACAATATAACTAATTTTATCATGAGATGTCATAAAATGCATTTAAAAAATCTATGGCCAAACCTTAGCCTTTAGAGTACCAATCTAGCTATACATTTGAAGTAAATTGGTACTATTTTGAGTCCCTTCAACATAATTGTATGACTATAAAATGTGATTTGTGTAGACATCCAATTTCTAACACCATTTATGTTGAAATTGTCAATCTTACTCGAATTGCACTCAAATGCAAATTTTAGGTCAAAATCCATAAAATGACCTAAATGGTTCAAACTTGTCACTTACAAGTGCTAGTTTAGGTAAAAATATCCCTAAATAGGGTAATGCATTTTATGGGCCAGCTAACTTTGATCAATTCATTTTGAGTCAAAATGATCGTTTTGCCATTTAGTGTTCTGGATCACTCTTTTATTCTAAATTCATTGGTACACATCACGTACCTTTGTTATTTGGTGTTGGAAACATCTTAAATGGGAATACAACTCCAACACATCTAACATCACCTTCCAATTCCACTCTAGTTAAATTATGACCCAGTAATATAACTTTTTGACTATTTTGATTAATTAAAGGCCAATTTTCAAATAATTGCACAAATGTTGATTAACCTTGTTTAAGGCTAATTAATCCAAATAAAGAGCTTAAGTGGATTTTCCATTAGAGTTTTTGAATATTTCTTTTTGAAAATTGATTCCTATTAACTACATCATCAGATGACATCATTTCTCGGGAAGACATCCCTAGGCCATAAATGCCACAAATATCAATATTATGGGTCATCCATGCCTAGTTAATGCCTCCCATGCCTCTTCAATGACCCTTCTTCCAAGGTCATAATGAATATAATTATAGATTTAATTTCAAATATTAGGATTATCCATGGCCACACATCTCAATCTTGAGATGGACAGTCATGGTTGATCTTGACCAATCTCAAAAATCTATAAATAGAGAGGCCATGGACATGAATTTTAAGCTTAAATATTACAAAGTTATAATGTTAAATTGTTTCCAAGAGTTTTTGCATTTGATCATAGATTTTGATTGTAAGCTTCATTGATAGGCTAGTTTAGTGATTTGAAATCATGAGCCTAGGTTTTATGGAGTGTTCTTGAGGCATTAGAAGAGCTTACCGCCATTGTTGACAAAGACAAGGATGCTTGATCAAGGGAGAACATGTTTTTGAGCCACATGGGTATGGTGAATCCATTTAGGAAGGTAATATGGTGTTGCTTTCTTTCATTTGTTTCTATCCTTTGTAATTCCCATAGGAATAAATAGGATTGGTTAGTTATTTATGCATGTTTCATTATTTATGGACTAATGCTTAACTAACTTGCTTTGTAATCCTCTCTACATCTTGGTACACTCAGTGGGACCTGATGAATCTCACACCTAAAAAAGATCAATTTTTCAACTTTAAAACATTCATTTGGACCCTTAAAACTCTTGCAAATTGATTTTTTAACTTTATTTTGCCATTTTTATTTGCTATGGTTTTACACAATAACTGACGTCGACAAGTAATATTGACATCGGTTACCTAGCTTAATCGACGTCAATTAGTAAAATTAACATCAGTTAGATCTTGGTTAGCCAAAGTAACCATCATCAATTATAATAACTGATGTTGGTCACTATGTTTTTCTTAAATCACAAACCTGAGAGCTATTTTTCCAAAGTTCATTGTTTCAAGCTAAAAAGAGCTTCAAAGCTAAAAGATATGCTATCATTTTTTTTATAGGACCAAGCTTGGAATTTGATAAAAACATGTTTAAATCACCTTTGCATGCTTAAAAATCAATTAGGAACTTTGTTTTTGTGTTTAACAAAAAATTTAGATGTTTTGGTGAATGTTTTCAAAGTTTGAAACTAAGACCAAGGGGTCAAATGAACACCACCAAATATTTCATTTGGGCTTAAAATTGAACACACTTGTCAATTCTTGTTTTCAATAGTTGTTCACTTAGGTTTTGTGTGGAAAAAATAGGAATTTTGTGTGTATGCTCTTCAATTTGTCCCCTTTAGGGAACCCTTAGAATCAAAATAACCATTCCTATTACAAACATCCTAGTCCAAGGCTTAGAAAGAATGTCATCTAAATCACTCCCCAAAAACTTGCCAAAGTTTGGGTGATCTTTAAAATGACCATAAAGTCTTTCTATTTTTATGATTTCTTTATTTTCATGCAAACTTGGCTTGCAAGGGGGACGTCATTACCTCCCATGAGTTCTTTAGGGAAGCTTTGACACAAGGTTTTACCTCTTGGCATGGACTTCATTTGATTCCTTTGGAGTTGCACATGAGATGTATCTACATTTGGACATCACATTACACTGAGTGAATAGCAAGATGTAGTGGTTGTAAAAAGGACTAGACCTTTTTACAACTAGCCAATGTCATGGTCACCTAATTTTCATGCTTATCTTTTGCATCATTTGACATGAAATTCATTGTGCAATTGATTCCCCTAGAATGATCAAAACCTTGCTAGTTTAGTAGACCCCACTTTGCCATACCTTATCAATTTAGACTTAAGATTTTTGTTCTTTGTCATTATGCTTCCTTGGTCTTGACTTGTGTTTAAAACTACTTGCTAACTCAAATAACTTAACCAAATAACATTGTCCTTAATTTTCTTGAGCAAAAGAGGAATTACACTGTCTAAATGGTAAATTCACCTTTCCCTTGTTCAAAATGTTATAAAAAACTTTGTGTCATTTCATCCACTTTGGCATAGTCATGCTACCTAATTGAGTCTAGATCTTTTACCCAAATTTTTTAAATCTTCATTTATAATCCACATTCGAAATTGAACCTTTCTGAGTTCTAAGGGTTAGTGTGTCAAAGTGGGTTCACCATTTGTGCACTAAACTTATTTTAAATTGGGTTCAATTTTCCATTTGGATTGAAGGCCATTTATTAAGACTTAAAATCACATATCATCTTAGTGGACTCAAGTCATCTTGCGTATCACTCATGCTTTGAGTCCTAGAACATATTTTATCCTATTGGAATCATGTGGTGACATTGTGCTGCCTATTTAGTCCTAGATTTTTAATTAGTGATTCACGTATATTTTTATATCTTGAGTTGTTTAGTCCATTTTGTCTTCTTCATAATCCAGAGAGCTTTCCTCTGAACTTTTAGGGTTAACTTGTCAAAGTTTAAGCTATCTTTTATAGTGTGGGTGTATTACAAAGATCTAGGCTTTGGTGTACTAGTTTTCATCTTGGGTCTTTGAGTTACCATACTCTCTTCTTATCTATAAGATTTCAACTTTACCAAAGGTTGAGTAAACTTGTGAACCAAATATTCTAAATTGTGCATGATTTCAAACCACCTTCCCTTATAGTCTCATTGGTACCTTGGTTATTTATTTAAAAGAGAACTAAAACATACTTTGATTGGTTGTTGAGGCATTGGTCCAAAGTTAGTCAAGCACACAGATCAACTCTTTTTAGACATGACTCAAAGTTTCACTCGTAGTGGGGTCTCTTATAGTCTTAGTTATGAAGATGATCAAATTTATGATGGTCAAGATAACCCCATTGTTTTTGATGATATCCTCACAATAGTAGGATTAAAATATGATTACAATGAATATCAACCCTAAGAAGATCAAGATGAATCCCTTCTTGGATTGATAGAATCAAGTGCTAGACTAACTTCTAACTATCCTTCATAACAATTGCTTACCTTAGTTAGAGAAGGAGAACAATGATGGCAAGAGAAAGATTTTGCACAAATTGACATACCTTCTTCTTCTAACAAAGGAAAGGAAATACAAACAGATTCAAAACCCACAAATCTAGATCTTCTAGCTAAGATCAAGATAATAAGTCAATGATATGCAGATAAACTTGTCATAGACTTAACTAGCTCCCTAGTTGCCACTTCAATTCACAATAATGATTCAAAAGAACAAGAAAATGTGATTGAAAGTATGCAACAAATATTGGATGAGGACATTACCATAGTGGATTAAGGAAATCTAAATGAATAGTTAAAGTCATAAGAGACCTTACAAAGTGTTCCATTTAACATGAAACATAGGTTCTTCAATCATCAAGAACCTCTGGTTACTTTACAAACTCAGAAACCCAAACATTCAGTTTGAATTGAGGAAATCCGTTAAGACAATTTGGCTAATTCTTTTCAGCCAACCCAAAGATTGGTGAATAAACATATAAATTTCCAAAATCAACAAAGTACAAAACAACCAAATTTAGGGAATGTTTTACAATCTAAGAATCAATGGCGTATGTTCTCAACTCAAGTAGCAAATCAAAACCAAATCATGGATCAAAAGGTATATGCTCCCTATAGATCCACACAAAACTAGGGGCACATTCCACCCCAACAACAACAAAACTAGGGGCACATTCCACCCTAATAGTAACAAAACCAGGGGCACATTCCACCCCAATAGCAACAAAACTAGGGGCACATTCCACCCCAATAGCAACAAAACTAGGGGCACATTCCACCCAAACAGTAACAAAACTAGGGGCACATTCCACCCTAATAGTAATAAAACTAGGGGCACATTCCACCCTAACAACATCTTATCCAATCCACAAATGCACCAAACATGCAAGAATGGAATTCTTTGAAAGAAATTTTCCAAATATTGGAGATGAATAATAGAGTCAAAAAGTACAAATTCAATGAGATATGCCCATATCCATTTGACTTATTTATTCTCCAAAAACCCTTTACACCTCATTTTGAGGCACCCAAATTTGACAAATACAAAGGGAAAGGAGATCTATGTGAACACACAAGCATTATTCATATTGTGTCAAGAGTTTGCTTATAGTAGCAAGTACTTACTACGACTATTTATATGAAGTTTAGTGGGACAAGTGTCAGGATATTGCTCCTCAATTAGAGCACATATGATTACTTCTTGTATTAGCAACTAAACACATAATTATACCAGAATCAATAAGTAACTAGAAATATGAAACAACACAGGATTTGAGAGACAGTACACAATTGTATTAAATACTCAGAAGAAAATATAATAAAGAAGATGCCACTTCTTCTTCCACCTCAAAGGTTCGCCACACCTCAAGACCTTCTTCCCTCTCTATCTCAGTCCCAACAATCAACTCAAATATAGAATTGATGTTCACCTCTCCAACCAGTCAGTAACAACGCTGCCAGTACACCAAGTACACAACTGTACTCTAAGTAGATCTCCTGCTCTCTGCTGCTACCTGCAAATCACTAGACCTTACTCACCATTGTAGATCTCCAATAGAAGCCATGCTCACCTATTGAATAAGATCATACTAACATGAAGAACCCCTCTAATTCTCCAAACTAGTACCCACTCTTGGTACTGTGGCACTAGGAGGAACACACCATTGCTCACCTCTCTCAGAAGGAGCTTATATGCTCTCTTACTCTCTAGCACTATTTTACAATACAACCAATGAGTCTCTTAAATAGATCTCATGCAAACAATAATTACACACCTAATTACAATAATTAGATCCGCAACTCTTAGTCTAAATTTGGCTCTTGACATGCAAACACTTGGTTCGTTAGCTAACTGCCCGTAAAATACTCAGTCCGAACCACATAGGTGACCGATGTCAGTCCCTGTTTGCCTGGGGGGTGCCGACACTGGCCGATCTTTGACCGATGTAGGTTGCCTTCTGTCTGTACCCTACTGACCTTGGTTGTCCTGACCGATGCCGGTGACTATAACACTTAGTAAACACTCTACAACCTCCCTAACTCCTCCTGTTTGCATCCTGGTGAAGCTTTTAGCTCCATAACCTAACAATATCCCACTTGGAGATAAACAACTGCACCTGTACCTATATCTGTACCCCATCTAATATTTTTCCTGGCTTGTATCCCTCTCCAAGCTCAACCCTGAAGACCAACCATCACACACCCTGTGATGCCTTTCCTGTCATCCAAGTAACCTGCCACATCCGAACCTACATATCCATATAGTGAAGTCCTTGACCCTGCATAACATGTTAACCTGTTGCTGATCCCTCTCAAGTACCTGAGAATCTACCTTCCCCGAATTGGCTCCAAACTCTCTGACAACTCCCACTGCTTGGGAAAACTCAGGTCTACACTAGACCTCATGTGATTTCAAACCCTATTCTAAGCTCTGCTTGAACTGTCCAGCCCTTGGTGTGCTTACCGATTCTGCATCCTACGTAATGAACCTTGCCAACACCTGATTCACATCAGCTCCCATTGGAGACCAAATCTCCATGTCTCTTATGCCAAAGAATTTCACTGCTCCAAATTCCCCCTGACATACCTCTGAACTAACCTTACCTTTTAGCTCAGCAAATCCCTATATGTACAAAACTTGCTAGCAAACCATCCACATACAGTAACTAGATAATGTCGTGACTCATCATCCACCTGGTAAGAACAAACACAATAGTTACACTGACGTTGACTAAAGCCATGCTTTGTCATCCTCCTATCAAAATATGTACCACTGTCCTGCAGCTTCCTCAAGACCATATACCTTGGCCTTCCATCTCACGTGTCCATCCACTCTCTTCTTTAACTATGGGAATCCATCCATCTCTCAGTGCTTTCTTCTAGCTGACAACTCTACCAACAAACATCCTGTTTGGTTCTTCTCCAAGGACTCACACTCCTCATCCATGCCAAGCTCCCACTGTATCTAGATTCTACCTGCATTGCCTCTTCACATCTTCCTGGTTCTCAACCATCAGTAAGCAATATAAAGAAGGTGAACAATGAATATGAGGTTCACTTACCCTTTTTGACCTCCATATGAGCATTTGAGACTTGTTGACAGCTGGCTATCTGCCCACTATCCGTTCCAGTGACCGATCTCGGCCATCTCCCAATCTGCTCTTGACTGATGTCAGTTTTCTACGACTGACCCTATTTGTCGATGTCGATCCCATTACCGACGCCGGTGTACCTATTGCCAACATCGGTTACTATATGACCGACGTCGGTTCCTACTTCCCAACACCATCGACTTTGCTGATCTACACATGAATGATGTTAGTGCCTGTCTGTTCGACGTCAGTTCCTTCTGACCAATGCCGGTATATATGTGTTCACCTGTGAGTGATGACTTTTTACCTGTGAGCTCTCCATGGATCAAAACCCTGTTCAAATTAGCACAGCCCTGCTCAAAATAATTTAGTCCACTCTGTTGATCTCTGTCTGTCATCTCTTCCATGAACACCAAGGCTTTCTAGTTCTTTAGCTTGTCAAAAACATTTGTCTTCCGCTTCAGAACATGCATTCCCCTCCTACATATGTAACCAAGCCTACAAAGCCACATCTCTATAACAGAAGGTGAATTAGTAATATAAGTAGATAGATAAAGGATACCTACTTTCTTACCACCATCTAATTCAATTGCATCTGCTATGAGAGTTATTGTGCATCTCCCATCACCTAACTTTCCTGAAGAAATTAGACTCATCTCTAAGACTGGTACCTGCATAACCTCATTCAACACCTGTGTGTTATCCGTCTGCAATTTCAGCTTCACTTCCCCTTTGCCAATCATTTGACAAGGCTCTCTAGCTCCTAAATAAATCTCTCCAAAGTCTCCAAAGACATACCCATGAAAAGATGCTCTATTTTGAACTGCATGGAAAGAGGCAAAAGAATCTGTGAACCAAGATTCCACTTTATCCAGAACATCCTGTGTAACATCCCCTGCAACATTTGCTCCTCCCTGCTGATCTGCTACCAACCAACAATCTTTATTTCCCTGCTCTTTCTTTCCATCAATCGGACCATTCATGCTATTCAGTTTCTCCATTCGTAGCTTACTTCCTTCTACCATTGCTATACTCCCACTCAATCAGAAACCCCTACGAGTGACCTGTAATCAAAAAACACTATCCAGATCTGAAACCACCTGTTAGTAACCCAACTAAAAGCTCTGATACCAACTGTTAAGATTGGTATCAACTTGGTCCACCTGCTCAACCTGCTCTGATACCAACTTGTCAGGATCTTGCTCCTCAATTAGAGCACATATGATTACTTCTTGTATTAGCAACTAAACATGAAATTATACCAGAATCAATAAGTAACTAGAAATATGAAACAACACAAGATTTGAGAGACAATACACAATTGTATTAAATACTCAAAAGAAAATACAATAAAGAAGATGCCACTTCTTCCACCTCAAAGGTTCACCACAACTCAAGACCTTCTTCCCTCTCTCTCTCAATCCCAACAATCAACTCCAATATAGAATTGATGTTCACCTCTCCAACCAGTCAGTAACAACACTGCCAGTACACCAAGTACACAACCGTACTCCAAGTAGATCTCCTACTCTCTGCTGCTACCTACAAATCACTAGACCTTACTCACCATTGTAGATCTCCAATAGAAGCCATGCTCACCTGCTGACTAAGATCATACAAACATGAAGAACCCCTCTGATTCTCCAAATCAGTACCCACTCTTGGTACTATGGCACTAGGAGGAACACACCATTGCTCACCTCTCTCAAAAGGAGCTTATATGCTCTCTTACTCTCTAGCACTAGTTTACAATACAACCAATGAGTCTCTTAAATATATCTCATGCAAACAATAATTAGACACCTAATTACAATAATTAGATTTGCAGCTCTTAGTCTAAATTTGGCTCTTGACATGCAAACACTTGGTTCGTTAGCTAACTTCCCGTAAAATACTCAGTCCAAACCACACAGGTGACCGATGTTGGTCCCTGTTTGCCTGGGGGGTGCCGACGCTAGCCAATCTCTGACCGACATCGATTGCCTTCTATCTATACCCTGCCAACTTCAGTTGTCCTGACCGATGCCGGTGACTGTAACACTCAGCAAACACTCAGCAACCTCCCTAACTCCTCCTATTTGCATCCTGGTGAAGCTTTTAGCTCCACAACCTAACAACAAGATCTTGATTGGCTACTTAAACTACCTAAGGGATTAGTTTTAGATTAGAATGACTTATCAAAAAAGTTTGTTAACCACTTATCATATAACATAGAACATGAATTAACCATTGTTGACTTATGTAAAGCCAAGTAACATGATGGTGAAACTTTTACTGCATATTTATAAAGGTGGAGAGCATTAGTAAGTTGCTTTCAACTTAATTTGTCAGATAAACAATTGGTTGATATCTTTGCATAGAATTTGCATCTTGAAGTTATGCATAATCTATGGTTATCTTGTGCTAACTCATTTGAATAAATTATTGACAAAGGAGTGCAGATTGAGAAGGCTCTTATTTCTAAAGGCCTTGTTAAGATTTTTATGTAAGGTCAAGCGTCTAATCAGACTAAATCACTAACTCAAATAGTTATGTAGGATAATCCTAAGGGATTTAGAAGAAATAAGAACATGGTTGGAAATGGGGTGATATAAACAAGACATGTACAAATGATACAATCTATGCCTCCTCCAAATGTACTATTAACTCCCTCAAATCCACTACCTAATTTTTACAGACAACCACCATGAAGGACATTTCATAATAATTTTAGAGTCTCTAGAAAGTTAGGAGAATCAATTGAAATAGTGTTACATAAGCTCATTGTAGATAATTTAATTATATGGCCAGTATCAAGGCCATTTCCTCAAGATTAGCCAAAACCAAACTGGTATAAAGAGAATGAATGTTGTAACTTTCATCATGTTGTTGGTAATGGTGCATATCATTGCATTCAATTGTGACATATTATTAAGGACTTTATTAAAAATGGTGAACTAGAAATTAAGTTGGCCCCTAATCAAGACACAAATCAAGATATGGGAATCTACAAAGACCCCTTCCCTCGACATGATCCACCACCACCAAGAAATAATCAAAATGGTCATAATCAAGGACAGAGGCAAAATCAAAACCAATAACAAGGTCAGAATCATAATGAGAATAATCAAGATCATAATGCCTACACTAATAATGTGGCTTATAACAATGTGCCTTATGACTATAATAACACTATGGCATGCATTTCTACAACCCACATTGCCACTATTACTATAAAACCACATGGCCAATCTCGTGTTCCTCACAACATGGGACCCATCATTATAGGGTCAACACCCTCTCCCCCTATTAATACTATGTCAGGTTCACATCATCATGTTGTTACTCCATTTGCATAGGTTACTAATCTTGAACAATAGTACCACTCTTCTAATTATAATAACTCCTTGCCACCTCTAGGTTGTGCAATCATAACTAGATGCCTATGAGTTACCATTTAGGGCCCTTCACCCACTTATTTTCATAAACCTGATGAGAACCTTGTGCCAACAGTTCTAAAGCCAAATATTGTCCCAACAAAGACTAAACTAACTCAATCCATAATTCAAAGGCCTTATAGTCTAATTGATCAATTAGATGAAACCCCAACACAAATTTCCATATTAGAACTCTTATAGACATCTGATGTCCATAGAATCATCTTCAATTTTTTTTTACAATAGTATATTGTGCCTAATGATATAAACCTTGATCAGTTCCAAAACCTAGTTAGACATTTATCTTCATTTTGGCAACACATTCGATCAAAAAGACATGTCCACCCTTGACCCAAACCACTTTAACCCACTATACATTGAGATAATTATTGTGGATCACAAGATCAAGTAGGTTCTTATAGATAATGGTTCAGAGCTGAACATCATATCTCTTAAATTGGTACAATGATTGGGCTACATGGATAAGGACATTCAACCAGAAAATATTACAATCAAGGCTTACGACAATGTTGAGAGGGAGTCATCTGGTACAATTTGGTTGCTAGTCATGACTAGGTCTATTTCTCATCATACATTATTCTATATTATGGATATTGAGCTTCCTTATTACATACTTCTTGGTCATCCTTAGATAAGGCATTTGTATCTCTTATCCGAGACTATGCTTCCAATCTTGATGCCATTTCTAATGTTTCTACAAATGTATTGAAAATTTTTCCATCCATGTTGGCATGGAGACAAGGAATTAAGGTAGATTTAAACCATTCTATCATTTCCTTTTCATTGAGAGGCTCCTCTGGTTTTTAACTATAGATTTAAACTGTTGATCATAATCTCTTACATATTCCTTTTCTTTCTAAATCAGTTCCCACATTTCTCTAATTCTATCTCTCTTAGTATATTTAGGTAGTGATAATCACCATTAAATGATTTTTATACATAAACCCATCTAGTATCATGTCCTAAGTAAGTTTTCATGTACCACTTAAGTGCATCATCTCATTATGTCCCAACAAAAGAAAATAACATTACCATTTCATTAGTAATATTTTGACTACTCCAATATGAGTCTAATACCAACAAATGTTCTTTTCTATCCTTTGTGTCTTTCTAATAAAATGGCAAATTCATCCTATTTTGTGCCATTTTAGTGTTCTAAGATGTTTTAGGAGTAATATTACTAGGATTTGTATTACTATTCATTTGATTACTTGAGATACTTATTCCTATAGTACTATCATAATTCTTCTTATACTTGTCTTTATTTTGTCTAATGAAGTTATAGTTATGACCTTTATCTCTTTGTATTTATTCTTGAAAGTACCTTCTTCCTAACACTTTCACCTAATTCCTTACAAACTCTTTCTTGTTGTCAATTTCTTGTTTGTGATTCTTATATTTGGGTTTTAACTCATCTCCAATAAATATATCTCTTTAAAGAGATGTATTTACATGTCTATTAAAGTGGCACATAAGAAAACAATTGGTCCAAAGGGATCATTTCTTCTTGGGGCCTCTCGATTGAGGTCTAGGGGGATTGTATCATTTCAGCTCTCTTCTTCATCTCATATCTCTAATTAGACTTCTTGTCCCATGTTTTCACTAACTAATCCTCTTCCTATTGAATTATCTTCTTCCTTATATCTCTATAGCATTTATTTATTGTGATAACCAATACTTATTTATGAATCACCTTTCTCCTAAAGGTCATCATCTTTATTGTCTTTTATTTATTCTTCTATGTTATCTGTAAATATTTTATGCTTACTAGTTAATGTCGGACTGCTTTCTATGGATAATATCTCTTCCCTTGGTTTTAATATGTAATTAACATATCCTATCTTAATCCTCATCTCATCACTTCTTCTACTACCTTCTAGGGCTCATCCATTGTGGGCCTAACTAATCATAACCAATTGGTCTTCTGCACCAATGGTTTAGAATATTATGGGTGTTTTGAATAGTGTGGATAACTCTCTTAATCCTTGTTGCATATCATTCATCACTGTCATTGGTGTATGGTATAATTTTTTTTATATTTTACTTCTTTCACTTGTTTTGTCTATGCCTCCCTATGGTGTGAATACTAACTCATCTTTTTATGGCAAAGGGATAGTATCAATATTTTCAATCTTGAGACTTCTACTATTCAAGACAAAATCATGTTTTTTTATTGTTTTATTTCTTCTAATCATTATTTCCTCTCTTTATTTTTTATATTTATTACTAAATTATCTCATTATTCATCCACTTAATCACCTCCTCATTCACAATTTTATATTAACTATATTTAATCTATCCTCTTACTATTACCCCTTGTCTTCTTAATTAACTTACTTTTAATTGATACTTGCTTCCCTATCCCCTTATAAGTTATTTAACCTATTGTGTCCAACACACTCATTTTTTGAAAAGTGAGGGGGGCCTTTTAAAATTCTAAAATTTGAAATTCCTAGACTTTCATCTCTCTTTGATCACCATATTTCTTTGAAAATATTTTAACTTCTATTTCAACCTAGTTTTGCCAAACATCTAATGTATTTATAATAACAATATAGTATCTATTAAACCCCATATAGTTTTTGATTTTAAGCATTTTTGAGTCCATATTACATCCTAGAAGAATAAAATTCTTTCATGCTTATAATATTTTTTATGCTAACTATTTTTTTATAGATTTGGACTTGTATTGGTGTTACCAGAGTCCCAGTCTCTTAGAGTCCTACATGGAACCTCATAAAGTTTTTTTGGTAAGCAAAAAGAATTATTAAATGAGAAAGCACCACATGCCCTTGGCTATTAGAGATGTTAGTCCCCCAGATATATTAGAAATGTTAGATCCCAGGAGAGTCTAATGAATCAGATTCCCTCGCTATCAAGAGCATCAATCTCCTAGACCTATCAAAGATGTCATAAGCCAAGAGAGCCCAACTAAATGAATGAAAATTATGTGGATCCTATAAGATATATCTATCTCCCATATCTCTTAGAGATGTCAGATCCTAGGAGAGCTTGACCAAATTAATCAAAGAGCATGGATCTTATCAAAGCTATCAATCTCCTATACCTATTAGAGATATCATATCCTAAGAGATCCTAACATACTAGACCACACCATGTGGAACTTATATACATATTGGAAAAAAATGGCGAAGATACCACCTAAGTGATTAGATTAATGTATAGTTAGATTTACAAGGCTAATTAAAGGACATCATGCATCACCTCACTCCTCCAACCAGCAACTCCTACTCCTAAATATTAGGTGAAGGTGAAGTACCTAAATTCACCTATGTGCTAGCCATTATAGTTAAATCCAATTGGTGATGGACATATGATATAATTTAAAATATACCAAGGATAACATAGGGTAAATATATCCATGTGCTTGCCATACTCCTAGTATTAACTAAATGGGAAACTGGGCCTTGATTAGATAATTTAATCATCCCTTCCTAATATATAAATATATTAGGTGATGTGTATTAAAACTATATAAATGAATTCTAATATGGAAATAAATGATAATATTGAGCCATGAACTCAAAATTAAATTCATGTTAGGTGAGTCCCCAAGCACTATCAATGTAAGAAATAATTGTGGATCCCTATAAGTGTCTAGAGCCAAAATCATTTACTATTATTACTCCCATTTTCCTAGAATTTATCTCCTTGATTTAGCTTGTTCTTATACCCCCCGTACTCTCTTTGCTCATAGTTCACTTCCATAGAAATATATCCCTTTATTTCATGGTTGCTTTGTCATCTATCACTGAAGTTGAACCTAAATATAGAGACACCACTTTCTTGAAGGCCTTAATCAGATCCAATCATTATAATGATATATTAAAAGTGATAAAAATGGTGCCAAGTTTGGCTCCAATGATGACAAATATGAGACCAAGTTAAAATATGCCATCAGGGCATACAAGAAGTCCAAGTTACGTAGAGCCATAACTAATCTAGAAGTCTTCCCCTATGCTAAACTCTTTAGCAAATTATTTCTAACATTAAAATGAGTTCAAGATGGTGCTCATAATCTTATGTGTTCTATAAACTCCAAATATAAAATCACATATATTTTAGGGAGTATAATTAAATCCTATTAAAACATCTTAGAATACATGATCACTTATAATGTAGCTATAGTAACCACTGGACCAATTCATACCAAATATGTGATGTCTTAAGGGATTGAAGAAAAAACCTAAATGTCAAATGGGTTAAAAAGGTAGACATAGACTCTTACACCATCTACACCTTCAGGTAAGGGATACACATAAATATGATACTATTGGATTTATTATTTGGGGTAATAAAATGCATGCACATCAATATCTTATGGGTGCCCCTATTGCATATAATCCTCAAAGGTGATTAGGTCCCAAAACTGAGAGGCATGATCAACTTCAATCCTATCAAGTTAGTATTAGATGCTCATAACAAAGGTAATGTATATAAGATGAGCTACTTGGTGGACATTATTTGTTTCACCATCATATTTAAGCCCTTTGCCTTTCCACCATGGGTTCCTAGAGGAATAAAAGTCCATGTATATTTTATAATCTATATGGCCACCACTACCAGAATCACAACCAAGATATTTGTGAGTCCTTCTAACCAGTAGTCTATATGTCCATTAATGAGGCAGCCATACCTCAAGTCTCCAATTAAATAATTTAGTCTCTCACCTCCATCAAAGATTAATAGTAATAATTGGATGATATCATCATCCAAATGGATGACACCCTCAAATCTTCCCTCTACCTACCCTATCAAGTTTTAGATTGGTTAGTGGAGTAATAGATTGCTTATCAACTGGGTAAAGGTATCTTTGATCACTACATTAGTTACCAATTGAAGGATTGTCTAGCTTTTCCCATCATCATAAAGAATTATGTGTATAATAGTACACCCCCATTACAAAATATGGTGAATGGCGGGGATTCCTATGCCCTAGGTAGGGCAAAGAATAAATATTATGATCCACATGGTGTCATTAGAGACCATGTGGCAAGATACCAAGCTTAGATCAATATCAATTATGGACATGAGACCCATGAAGATGATGAGTTACACCTTAACCTTGTAGATGATAAGGAGGTTCTCTCAAGGCTTGATTCCAAGAATAATAAGAAAAAAAATTAGGTATAACCTAGTCCATTTGCCCAAAATGGCCTTATTTCCCTTACCTCAACATAGAGTGGAGAAGATGTTCAGGAAACTCCTCAAATTTCAAGGAGGATATTAAAAGGGGTATTAAATAATTCTCCTCCTTAATTTTATCCTCCTTAAGCTTCTCTTACATGAGATTTTATTCCTTAGACTTCTACTCTAGCTTCACCACCTCCCATTACTTAGGCAGTTCAACCTTTGAGAGCTCAATCTCAAGCTACACAAATTCTATGATTCAACATGAGTGGAAACCTAGAGATGATCCCAAAGTGTGAAAAGTCACAAGAAACCATAGATATCCCTTCCATTACTTTTATATTCCATCAACAACATGATGGAGTACCTCCTAGTTTACCTTTCCCTCATTAGCCCACTTAGGTGGTGCCCCCTTATTTCCCATTGTAAATTCCCCATAATTCACTCAAGTGCCTCTAGATTTGACTATAAACAACATCATAACATCCTAATTTCCCTTCACTCAAGTGTGGCTTATCCTAGATCTATAGGAGCTTATATTGCCTAATTTTTGGTGCCTCAATTGGTTCTTCCATAGGTTCATCTAGCTTTAAGTGATCCTTATTCATTGAATTTAACTACATTAGTAATAATAAGTGCACTTATGTGCATAGTTCAATCGGATTCAACCACATCATCAACACATATAATCTCCAAATAGACTCCTCAATTAGCCCTATCACCTCTTCCACTACAACTCCTTCCACTACAACAACTCAAGTTGATTAGGACAAGAGGCCCAGGAAGAAACAAAAGGTAACTCTCACTCTTCAACCTCTTATTGCTCCCCATTTATCTCTTAGGCTTCCTTTTTTCATTATCCAAGGTTTATATGGATTTGGATTCAACTAACCAATTTATTCCTTCCTATTGAATATCTCTCTCCCTAACATCATTGGCCCATGGGTAAATTTAACCTAGAGCTAGTGATAGGCCCAAATGTTCCCATGGGTTTCCCATTTCATCCTACCTCCTTATGTCCCATACCTTTTCTTCATCCATTAATTTCATCCTTTATTCCCTCTGCTTCATCTATTCCCCTTCCACCTAGGTCTCTACCTATCACATCCATCTCTACGACCCCACCAATACCCCCTTCTACCTTAAGAGTAGTCACAATGTTATAAGCACCAAAGATGATTATGTAGGGTGATCCAAATGTGTAGTGGGACTTTAATAAGACCATAGGTAACATGATGAGGATCATCACATAGAAATTAACCCAAGAAGGAAACCCTCTAGTCTAGTAGACTCAATAGGATCTCTTATCCCTTACCAAAGTAAGAACATCTATCAAGTAAGAGATATTGGTTGACGGTATAGTCTATGTGTTATAAGCCATGCATGACATGTCTGAGAAGATGATGTAGGAAATATAGGAATAGGTCTGGGTACTTGAAGTAAAAGTGAAGATATCTTTTCCTATGAAACTAATCAAATGATTAAGGGAGGTCCTCTTATGAGTATTTTTAATTCTTAGTGAGGTGTTCAAAACACTAATTGATATCTGGGCACATCTCCTAAAGGTGAAGGTGTACTTAGAGAGGATTTATCTCTTTAAGAGAAAGTGAAGAAATATCCCTATGGTTATCCATAAGGGTATGTTATCAAAGATAAAAATCATGCCCACCTAAGACTTGAGCCTTTATCATACATATGCTAGGATCATAAGGGATTCAATTAAAGAATGGATAGCCTTGGTATAGATGGTTGTAGAACCTATAGAATAAATTAGGGAAAATATGCTAACCTACCTCAAAAAGTTCAACATCACTGTGTTATTCCACCCAAATAGAACCTTATTGGATAGAGGTGAATTTGAAGTTCACCTTGGTCACTTAAATAAGGTCATGAGGAGTCAAGTGGTGAAATCCAACAATTATAGAGCCAAGGTAGTAATGGAAATTTAAGCTCAATCCATTGTAAGCATCAACCAGGTCTCAAAAGTAAAAGTGTCCACAAATGCCCCACTCTAAGTGCATTAAAGACTAATATCCCAATTAGAGGTGATATTTCAAGAGCCACCAATGAATTTAACTAATCTAGACTGAGAGTTTAACCTGGTAGCATTCCCACTAGTAACCAAGGAGGCACAACCCAAATAGTTAGGAGGTGGTTCATCTACAACTCATCCACATATCAACTAAGTGGGCCCTCAAGCATCTTTTGGGAAAGTGGGGAATCTTTTATTTATTTTGGATCTTGTCAATTATAACAACCTTGAGTGGCCTTCATGGTCAAGGATGGGAATCTCATGCTACTTGGCGTCGAGCTTCATCTTATCCATAAAATATAAAATGCAATCCCTTGTAATGATTGGTAATTTATGTAATAAAACTCTATTAAAACTTTAATAGAATGCTTTTATTTATTTTAACCAGGTTATCTACCCATATAATGTGGTATATTATTTCTAAGTTCTAAGTGAATGTTTATGTAATATGAATGATTATGTGCTTATGTTAAAGATATGAGTATGGTAGTTAGATTGTGAATCTACTAGTCTAACCCATTGTATGTTCTATTCAATATTTTTTGAACAACTTATGCTTTATGTACTTTTAGTTATAAAGTGTTTCAAAACCTTTATGTGTCAATCACTATAAATATTTTTAATGTTTACATTTTTTGGAGGACCTACAAGTAGAATATTCATATCAGTTTCCCTTTAGAAGCTTGCACATGAGTGGCTAAAGTTCATGCAAATGTTCAACCAGGAACACAATGGTATAACTATGACTTAACATGTTTCACTTCTCATGCACTTGCATTCTATGAATTAGAAATACCCCCTTTTTTATTACCTTTCTCCCCATTTATGTTTATTTTAGAAATAAAACACTTTCCCTTGATTTATAAACCAATAGATCTTGACATAGTAGAAATAATGAGTAAGGCTTTTTACAACCGATAATGAATTCTAAGTTTAACCACACATGCATTGGGCCTTGAGTGGTAACAATTGCTACTCTCTAAGTAAAAAAAAGTTAAAGTACCCAATCCTTGGATTAAACCAACATCAGCCCTAGAATTAATGAGGGGATATTTTATCCCATGTATTGTATCTCATTTTCTTCTTCTAAAAAACTCAACCTCTTGAGTGCCTTCAGACATAAATATCTTTGGGTTGACAAGAGATGGTGATAGAATGAAGGCCTTATTAGAAAGATTATTTTAGGAGGGCTTGAATATTTATTTTATTAAGTCTTTTTGCATCTCTTTTATGCTTAATCCATGGTTGTACACCCCTCCAAGAGTATACAAAAATAGATACAACTAGAAATAAGGCCATGATAAATAAGTCTTAACCTATTCGCTTACCCCTTAATAATTTGGATCCTACTTTTTGGATTACTAGGTCTAAATTTGGGTAAGGTAGACTAATTATTTCACCCTTGTAAGTACATAAGAGAGCCTAATTTTATGGAAATAGAACAATACCTACCATTTATTACACTAGCTCATCCTCTCAATCTCCCCCAAATAGACCACCTATAATGGCTCTCCCCATGGCCTAGATGGTTGGGTCAGCTATCAATATTCTTGGAGTCATCCATGACTTACCTAGGAATCCAAAAAGGTACCTTACATATTTTACTCTTGGTGTGAGATGAATAGTCTAATAACATGTGACCTCCTATAAGAGCACCTTAAGACTTATGAATGTGGAACATGATGATGTAGCTTGTAATCTATTCTTGTTCACTTTAATGGATTCATCCTATGACTAGTTCCTTAATCTCCTCAAAAACTCAATCACAAGCTAGGAGCAGTTTAGTAGTGCTTTCCTAGCCCAATTTGGAAAAGTTATATATCAAATCATCTTGTACCAACATTTTACCTACATTAAATGATATCCTAATGATCCCATTATAAATTTCAATGCTAGGTTTTAGAAAATGTATAGTTGGATCACCATGTTTTATCAGCTTAGCACCCAACTAACACTTGAAATATACAAAAATGCACTGGAATCCTAAATGTCCATGTTCCTAAGGTGAGATCCCTTGGTAATAGACCTACTCCTATCTTATGTTGAGTCCATTAAGGTAAAAATACATCTCAACCCACAATTATAGATGATAAATCATGTCCATAATATTTTTCCATACATGTTGGCCTTAAACTGCATCCCCAAGGTAAATTAGAACTTACCTCTATCTCAATAGTTACCCATAAATAACCAACTCCCTTTGAGTCACATTGTGCCAAACTAACACTTGAGTTTTCTTAACCTAGTGAACAATGAAATGGTTCCTCAATTTCAAAACCATAGTGATGTTAATAGTAGATAAAAATACCCAAAACATACCATAAGATTCTACTAAAAATGAGTTGGATGTTGCATACACATAATATTTTCAAACCTTATCAATTAATGATGCTTTCTCTCTTGTAGGAACCTATCAAGTCTCAATCTCTCTGAGTGCACTCCTTAAATGGTGCACTAAAAAAGGGGTGGATAGACCATTGGTGTGTCATATTATTGTTTTCCCCTATACCACCACTTGTTATTTACACAACCTTATCCCATACACTTCCCTAAGATTTCATGCCTCTCATACACACTCCTCCAATAAATTCACCACCTTACTTAGCCCCTACCTAAGCTTAAAACCCTTTTTGACATGTACCATACATTTTTGGCTTGACCTAACTCTGTATTCAAATTGTTATTTTCATGTTATGGGTCTAGGTCAACTTTAGCTGATGTAGAGTTGAACCTAACTTGTTTTTATAAATTAAATATATAGAGTTGAATTGGGATGACCCTATTAGCTAAACTTTCACAAATGTTTAGGGTTAGATTCATCTGTATATATAAATTAATTTCATCATTTATTATAGAGAAAGATAAGAAGAAGAAGAATATTATATTATGCATTTATTTATCCACCATTTTACTAGAGGAACATTGCTTAGGGTTTTAATACTTTCTTTGGAGATATAGATCTTGTCTTATGCAAAAGTATTTTGCATGAATAGAGAAGTTGTGTAGCCTAGAGTTTAATTATTCTTATTATCCTTACACACCAAAATAACCTCTTGTGAAGCACCATGACCAAGGGAGAGATTGAGGATTGACGGGTTCATCTTCAAAGGTAAGTATTCCTAACTTTTTTCCTCCTTCGTTAAAGTAGATATATTTGTATTTGTACTTGTCTCCCATGCATTAGGATTTCATATACATTGATTTGAGTATAGATATTATATGCATGTTTACTTTTTATGTTTATTACGCCCCCCCCTTCTCCATAAGCTTTATTGAGCACTAGATTAGATTTTACTTTTCTTGTCATTTACTTCATGAATATGAAAACATAATACCTAGTTAGGGTTATTGAATAGTGTTATTTGAATAGAGGCTTTGAAACCCTCTCTAGTGATGTTATTATGGTAAGAGATTCCTTAGTTAGGTCAAATGGATCCATCTTGGTCATGGCCCAAATATATAATGTATCAACAAAAGGAATTGTAAGTAGGATTTATCTTCTTCAAGATAGGATTGATTAATAGGTTAGTTGTATTTTCCTTTATATACAGATGCCATCCAACGAATGGTGTAAGAACTAAGTAATGAATTCCTTGGCCTACAAAAGAAAATGGGTAGCTTTAATGTTGAAATTTCAAACAATAAATTTACTTACCAAATAAAAAATATAAATTATAATTGACCCCATAGTTGGTCAAAGCCTTCTTCCAATAAGTTTTCCAAAGTTAACATCTATAAAGTAGCGCTACCTAACTGGTTCTAGGTACATAACATATCTACATATTGGGGAACTTAATTGTATAGATTTTTATAGCACCTTTGATATCTTCTAAATATAAATGGAGGAATATAAGGTGGTCTCAAATTACCTAGAATATTCTAATGTAGGTAAACCCCCTAGTAACATCATGGTGTTATAAACCATTGAGTTCCCCAGCCATGAATAAAATTAACCAAAATACAATGTTAGTGAGGTGTAGGCCTTTTAATAATTCTAAAAAAATAAATATGCCCTTAGTAACATGACTCAATAGCAACCCCTCACCACATTAACCCCTCCTCATAATGGTTTGACCCCACATGATCAGAATGATATGAAGGACCCACCACCACCTCCAAAAACCCTAGAAACCAAAGGCCCCAATGGAAGCCAAACCAATTTAAAACAAAGTAGGATATAATATATTAGAGGACATGAAGAGGATTAAATCAAATATCAATCTTCATGATCTTTCTCAAATCATTGATAAAAATGATCTTTTACTGAAGTCGTTAAACTAAAATCCAAAAAATCTAACCCAAACTAAGTAAAAGACAACTCACACTAATGTGATTATTCAAAAAAATAAGACTAAGGTTCCTCCTTTCTTTTAACTATGAGGATATTTGGGAAGAATATACATAATTTCTTGGTACAATAGAGAGATTTGGCCAATGTGATGTCCATGGTCAATTGTGAAAAATTGGGTTTAGTCACCATTATGTCAAACAAAATCTTAGTTCAACTAGAAAAGTCTAAGGTTCAGTTAGTGTGGGAGCTACTTAATGTGTATATGTAGTTGGAGTCAGAACTTTGGGTCCATCAATTTATATACATTTAGGTTGTGTTTATATAAATTCACTTGAAGTGGATTATTTCCATGCATACTAATACCAGTTTAGATGATGCTTATTTACAAGCACTTATCAACACATGAAGCTTAGATAAATTGTTCTATAATTTTTTCATCTAACTTAAAGAATCAATGTTTTATGTATAATATAAATGCTTCCATGACTCTGCATGTAAATTCTTGCATGACTCTTAAATCATTAGTTATGTCAACTATATTATATTATGTAGCCTATGATTAGATACAATGGAAAATGATTACTAGATATGTCTTGAAAAATAAACTGACTGTAAAACCTTCATTTATTGATTTAATGTGCATATAATATACATAATCTAATTATGTCGACAAGTAAACCCTATAATGGCATCTTGGGGTCATGGTCAATTGTAATGCCTCTAAGATGTTAAAAAGTAATGTGTATTACCTAGTTTAATGTGAATTCTATGAAGGCCAATCTCCAATGCAGGTCATGAGTTGGATTGCACATGTTATAAATATCAAAGAATAGAAAATGTAATTTTTATATCATATGATATTGACTAAGATGTCATGAAGTATAATTGTGTAAACTAAAAGCCAAGGGAGGAAAAATTATATGAGAAGATGGTAGAAGAATTTATAAGTTTGATAAGTGTTCTTGCATCTTGTCATTTGGGATTAATGGATGTCCTCAAAGACTCAAAGGATTGAAATTTAAGAGGCCAAAAAACAAGAGTAACATGAGTTAATAGGGAGAATGAAATTAATATGCAGATTTGAGATTGTGATATATAGGTCAAGATTGGTTATGTCTTGCCTTTAAATATCTTGTCATGTCATTTTTTACGTATTCATACTAGTAGAGTTTCTTATATTATTGTTTGAACTAATATTTCACTTTGCTACCAAAATGAAAATTTGTAAATTTGAATTGGTTGTATAGGTTTTGAGGGAATTTGGTATGTTATAAAGGTCCTAGTGTATTTGTAAAGGTCCTCTAAGGTCTAGTCCTATGTACGAAGTATGATTTTATCTTCAAATCAATGTAAATATATATTGAGACCAATATGGAATATATCCAATATAGGAAAAATGTCTAATTTAGTATGATAGATAATTCATTACTTATAGAGAGATCTTGTTTCAAGACCAAACTAAATTTAGACTTATGGTTTGAAGAGATAATTTTCTAACCAATTTAGGAGAAGTTAAAAAAACTATAAAGGATGAGGAGGTTGTTTGTAGGTCTAGAAGTTACATGTATTAAAGTAATAGGTATGTGTGTCGATAATTTTCAATCTCTTAGGGTTTGAACCTAATTTTCAAGGATAAATAAAAGAAAAGAAGACACATTTTGATTCTTGATGATTTCAAAATACTATGAACATCTAAGTTCATAATTTTAGCTTGTTATTTGATCTTATGTCATGCTTTTATGATGTTCCATGTCTTCTAGATATTTTTGTAAAAGGGTCTACAAGGGATCTTTTAACAATTTAGAATAATTATAGATAAAATAAGTGTTTTGTCAAGATATCTATAGAGTTTCATACTTGAAAAACATGCATGTTTATGCTCCTAATGTTGAGAAATTATATTCTTTTTTTAATTAAGTGTGTATAAATGTTGTAAGACTATAAGACATAGAATAGGGTTACAGTTTAATCAAAAATAGTTATTTTTTGTGTATTTTTTTGGTTGTTCAGTCTAAAAGTGATTGATATGATAAGATATTAAATCTAAGCAATGTCTAATGCAAAAAAATGATACAATTCCTAAAGTTGATCTTATGACAATGATAACATCTGTAAGTCCTCAAAGTTCAAAATTCCAATTGAAGGAATTATGTCTTGGTTGTACTGAAATTAAATTTGATCAAATGTTTTGTGGATTATATTAGTTATAAATATTTAGAAACTTTTAGCCATAAATATAATTCAATTAGATACAAATACAAAATCAAATTAATTATTTCTTTCTCTTTACTAAAATAAAATTAGATCAAATGTTTTTTGAAGTATATTAGTCATTTAATTAGATTTGAAATGTATATAAGGAAAATGATCTAGATCAAATCAATTTTAAAATGGTGATATATATATAAATAAAGAGTGTTTACATAACTGATTTTAAAATCAAGTTATAGAGACCATGAATAGTACCTTTTTTTGTGTTGATGGGCATGCAACAATTTTCAAAAAACAAAAAAAGTATTAGAGTACTATACACTTTTGATGCATGAGTCTATACTAATTACAAAAGTGGTTGATATGTCTATATACACCAGCAAGTGAAAAAAAGGAAAAACATAATTTTTAGCTGGGAAGCATGCATAGGGCATAATGTAGTTGGTTCTTGAAATAGGTAATTTTTCTTGTGAAATGGAAGAAGAAAGAAAAAATTGTTAGAAGAATCTAGATTAAAAGTTCAAAGCAAAGAAAAATAGCTTAATAATAAATCACATACATCATTTGTTTTTTATTTCACCAACTTCTAAAATGAATTCTTCTTTATTGAGAGTGAAATTTCCTTGTAGTGAAAATCCTCATAATATGTAAATTATGTTTGCTTTGTCTTTAATGTAGTTATTGTACAAGACTTTAATTAATGCAGAAGCACCATCTTTAGTGGTAATATTATCAAAGTGCATTATATGGTAGCATTTTTCACTATTTTTAGAGTGCAATTAAGGTGAGGGGTAAATGTACATGAAGTTTGTTTATTACATAGAGGATAGTTAGAAGTTGTAGCATCCACATGTTGCATGGACTGAACTATGAGGTTGTAGCTATTATAGGTAGATTGAAATGGTTTTGAATATATGTTTGTTATTTTCAATGTTCCCTTGACCTACACATGTTAATATTGGTGGCAGTAATTGAAGCAAGGATGGGTAATAACATATACAAATCTTATAAAATAGATGCCATGTATTTTTTATTGATAACTATGATGTTGACTAAAAATTAATCTCGTGTTACAATTTCTAAAGCATATGTTACTTTATCTAGAAAAAAATATGGCAACAAGAGATATGATCTAGTTCTAGAGAGACCAATAAAATATTATCTAAAAACTCAGATACTGTAATAAAAGTTTTGTGCTTACTTGGCAGAATACTTGAGTGTTATATTATACTAATAAACAAAGTATGGCTAAAAGGATTATCAAAAAATTACACCTGTGATTTGAAAAAAAAATTCAAAATATCATTAAAGTGATCACATTAGCAATAAAATCATAGGTTTTATTATTTCTTAAGGTATGTAATGATATAAGTTTTTGGATCAATTCATTTGATACCAATATTAGATATCAATAAAATCATTGTGATGAATTCATTTGATATCAATATTAGATTGTAATCTTCATGATCATAAACTATTTTAGGATCAAAAGCAAAATGAGAAATATGAATTACTTTTCTTGGTTCAATTTTTTTTTCATGCATCTGGATGAAGTTGTTAGGTATGTTCAGTGTAATAATCATTTTTCCATTGACATCTGTTAGATCTACCCATATCAATTACTTATTTTTTTCTCTTTGTAACATAGTATTTTATGTGACAAGTATATCTCCTTTGAAGAGGTCTCATGTATTAAAACTATTAAGATCACTGATCGAGACCAAAGTGAGGGATATTGATATTTTTATGCAACAAAATAAGTGAAATGTAAATGCATACAATTATGAAATGACACAACATTAAAAACAAACTCTAATTTTGTCAATTCTTATGTTTTTTCTATTTTTTGTGATGTTTGCTTATTGTTGAGACTTTATATTTTCCTCTTCATGTTAACTATAAAAATATAATGAAAGAAGAAAAAAAGTTAGAATAATAAGATGTCTAGGTATATGAGTTCATTTTCTTTATATGCAAAACAGATATAAGCAATGTTTAAAAGCACCTTGCTACATTGATCTTTTATTTTCTTATTGGGTTGTTTCATATGCATATAAAATAAGGCCAATTACATAATATCATGATTACTGTAATAGTAATCTAGTACAAAGACATATTATTTTTATATTTGCACATTTGACCATATGTGATTGATAATGGGACTTGACAATTCATTTTAATTTTTAAGTAAAAAATGTATATTGCAGGTTTCCATGTATTGTTCAATCATCCATGAATTTTTATATTGATTTCTAATATCAATATTTAAATCACCTACACTAAATGTGCATTGTATGCTACTTGCATTTTCCAATGCATAATTGATAACATAAAAGATATCTAAGATATTTGTACTTGGTGCTTCATACACATTGGCAATTATGATCGCATGCATATCACTAATGATAATTACCATTATTACATCAACATTATTTCATTTGTATTGCATAGTATCAAAAAGGTAGATATGTTTTTTAATGCAAATCAAGATTTCATGAATGTGAAACATTGAAATACAATAAAAATGTTGTAGTAAATAGTTAGATACAATGTTCTCAATGTATGTCTATTGTGTTAGGTTGTGGAGCTAAAAGCTTCACCAGGATGCAAATAGGAGAAGTTATGGAGGATGCAGAGTTGCGGGGAGTTGCAGGGAAACCGGCTTCGGTCTGATCAGCCGACGTCAGTCAGATGGCAGTGAGGAAGCAACCGGCATCGGTTACCAGTCGGCTGACATCGGTCTTGGAGGTGCCGGCGTTGGCAGCCTGTGCGAGAACAAGCAGTTCACATGTTGATTCCAGAGAGTCTATTTTTGGACTGTTTGTTTGCATGTTGAAGGCTAGTCTTAGTCTTGAGTTGCGTGTCTAATTATTGTAATTAGGTTAGTCTAATTATTGTAAGCATGAGATCTATATATGGACTCATGGGTTGTATTGTAAAAGTGTGCTAGAAAGCCATAGAGCTTTTAGAGAGAGCTAGTGTAGCTCCTCCTAGTTCCAAAGGGGTGCTGAGTGTGTATGATTAGGGAGAGTTGCAAGTCTGCAAGGTCAAGGAGCTGATCCATCGAGGTACTGGTTGAAGAATCATAAGGACTTGGTGAGGCAAGGACAAGGGTTCTTCAGGGGTGTAAAGATATCTACATGGTGAGTAAGGTCTAGTGATTTACAGGTAGCAGAGAGCAGGAGATCTACTTGGAGTATGGTTGTGTACTTTGTGAATTGGTAGCGTGTTACTGACTGGTTGGAGAGGTGAACATCAATTCTGTATTGGAGTTGATTGTTGTGACCGAGAGAGAGAGGGAAGAAGGTCTTGAGGCATGGCGAACCTTTGAGGTGGAGGAAGAAGTGGCATCTTCCTTATTGTATATTCTTCTGAGTGATTATCAATACAATTGTGTATTGTCTCTCAATTCCTGTGTTGTTTCATATTTTTAGTTACTTATTGATTCTGGTATAATTCCATGTTTAGTTGCTAATACAAGAAGTAATCATATGTGCTCTAATTGGTAGAGCAAGATCCTGACTAAGTAGGCATCGGAGCATGTTTATTGTTCTAGGTTCTTGAGAAGTTGGTATCAGAGCTTTTGGTTGGGTTACTAATAGGTGGTTTTAGATTTGGTAGTGTTTTTTAATTACAGGTTACTCACAGGGGTTTTTGATTGAGTGGGAGTATAGCAATGGCAGAAGGAAGTAAGCTACGAATGGAGAAACTGAATAACACGAATGGTCTGATTGATGGAAAGAAAGAGCAGGTAAATAAAGATTGTTGGTTAGTAGCAGATCAACAGGGAGGAGCAGATGTTGCAGGTGTTGTTGCATAGGATGTTCTGGATAAAGTGGAATCTTGGTTCACAGATTCTTTTGCCTCTTTCCATGCAGTTCAAAATAGAGCATCTTTTCATGGGTATGTCTTTGGAGACTTTGGAGAGATTTATTTAGGAGCTAGAGAGTCTTGTCAGATTATTGATGAAGGGGAAGTGAAGCTGAAATTGCAGATGGATGACACACAGTGGTTGAAGGAAGTCATGCAGGTACCAGTCTTAGAGATGAGTCTAATTTCTTTAGGAAATTTGGGTGATGAGAGATGCACTGTAACTCTCACAATGGATACACTTGAATTAGATGGTGGTAAGAAAGTAGGTATCCTTTATCTACCTACTTATATTACTGATTCACCTTCTGTTGCAGAGATGTGGCTTCATAGGCTTAGTCACATATGTAGAAGGAGAATGGAGGTTTTGAAGTGGAAGTCAGATGTTTTTGACAAGCTAAAGAATTGGAAAGCCTTGGTGTTCATGGAGGAGATGACAGATAGAGATCAGGTGAGAGAATTGAATTATTATGAGCAGGGCTATGTTGATTTGAACAGGATTTTGATCCATGGAGAGCTCACAGGTAAAAAATTATCACTCACAGATGAACACAAGTACCGGTGTCGGTCATACAGTAACCGACGTCGACAATAGGAAAATTGACGTCGGTCATGAAGGAACTGACGTCGGTAGAAAGGATACCGGCGTCGGCTAGGGAAATGATGTCGACAGTCAGGGTCAGTGCAGGAAACTGACATTGGTCGGGAGCAGACTGGGAGATGGCCGAGATCGGTCACTGGAACGGATATTGGGCGGACAACAAGCTGTCAACAAGTCTCAAACACTCATGTCGAGGTCAGAAAGGGTAAGTGAACCTCATATTCGTTGTTCACCTTCTTTATATTGCTTATTGATGGTCAAGAACCAAGAAGATGTGAAGAGGCAATGCAGGTAGAATCCAGATACAGTGGGAGCTTGACATGGATGAGGAGTGTGAGTCCTTGGAGAAGAACCAAATAGGTATTTGTTGGTAGAGTTGTCAGCTAGAAGAAAGCACTGAGAGATAGAATGGATTCCCATTTTAGAGAAGAGAGTGGATGGACACAAGAGATGGAAGGCCAAGGTATATGGTCTTGAGGAAGCTACAGGATAGTGGTACAGGTTTTGACAGGTGGATGACTAAGCATTGCTTTAGTCAACATCAGTGTAACTATTGTGTTTATCTTACCAGGTGGATAATAATTGCAACATTATTTTGTTACTGTATGTGGGTGATTTGCTAGCAGGTTTATACATACAGGGTTTTGCTGAGCTAAAGGTAAGGTTAGTTCAGAGGTGTGTCATGAAGAATTTGGAGCATCGAAATTCTTTGGCATAAGAGACATGGAGATTTTATCTCCAATGGGAGCTGATGTGAAGACGGTGTTGGTGGAGTTCATGATGTAGAATGCAGAATCAGAAAGCACACCAATGGATGGACAGTTCAAGCTTAGCTTGAAACAGGGTTTGAAATCACATGAGGTCTAGTGTATACCTAAGTTTTCCCAATCAGTGGGGGTTGTCAGAAAGTATGGAGCCAATTCAGGGAAGGAGTACTAGAGGGCAGTTCAGTGGGACTAGCAGCAGGGATTCTTGTTATGCAGGGTCAAGTTCTTCTCTACATGGATATGTAGGTTTGGATGTGGCAGGTTACTCGAATGACAGGTGCAGCATCACAGATTGTGTGGTGGTTGGTCTTTAGGATTGATCTTGAAGAGGAATACAAGCTAGGGAATAATTTAGATGGTGTACAGGTATAGGTATAGGTGCAACTATTTATCTCCAAGTGGGAGATTGTTAGGTTGTGGAGCTAAAAGCTTCACCAAGATGCAAACAAGAGAAGTTATGGAGGATGCAGAGTTACGGGGAGTTGCAGGGAAATCGACTTCGGTCTGATCAGCCGACGTCAGTCAGATGGCAGTGAGGAAGCAACTGGCATCGGTTACCAGTCGGCTGACATCGGTCTTGGAGGTGCCGGCTTCGGCAGCCTGTGTGAGAACAGATAGTTCACATGTTGATTCCAGAGAGTCTATTTTTGGACTGTTTGTTTGCATGTTAAAGGCTAGTCTTAGTCTTGAGTTGCGTGTCTAATTATTGTAATTAGGTTAGTCTAATTATTGTAAGCATGAGATCTATATATGGACTCATGGGCTGTATTGTAAAAGTGTGCTATAAATCCATAGAGCTTTTAGAGAGAGCTAGTGTAGCTCCTCCTAGTTCCAAAGGGGTGATGAGTGTGTATGATCAGGGAGAGTTGCAACGTCTGCAAGGTCAAGGAGCTGATCCACCGGGGTACTGGTTGAAGAATCATAAGGACTTGGTGAGGCAAGGACAAGGGTTCTTCAGGGGTGTAGAGATATCTACATGGTGAGTAAGGTCTAGTGATTTGCAGGTAGCAGAGAGCAGGAGATCTACTTGGAGTACGGTTGTGTACTTGGTGAACTGGCAGCGTGTTACTAACTGGTTGGAGAGGTGAACATCAATTCTATATTGGAGTTGATTGTTGTGACTGAGAGAGAGAGGGAAGAAGGTCTTGAGGTGTGGTGAACCTTTGAGGTGGAGGAAGAAGTGGCATCTTCCTTATTGTATATTCTTCTGAGTGATTATTAATACAATTGTGTATTATCTTTCAATTCCTGTGTTGTTTCATATTTCTAGTTACTTATTGATTCTGGTATAATTCCATGTTTAGTTGCTAATACAAGAAGTAATCATATGTGCTCTAATTGGTAGAGCAAGATCCTGACTAAGTAGGCATCGGAGCATGTTTATTATTCTAGGTTCCTGACATATTGCAAACACAATATGTCATATTAAATCATGTCATGATCAATGATGATGTCTTTCATGTGCACTAATTATCTTCTTGTGTTCAATGATGACATATTTGTGTGGTAATTTTTATTCAACCTATTCAATTTTTTTCCAATTGCCATTTTGCATGTGCCCATATTAGAGACATTTTTGTTGTTATGTTTTCTTTGACCTTGAAAATTTTCATTGTCAATGCAACCAATAAATACAATAACTCAATTGCTTTCACATGGGATAATTTTGTGTATATTAATCCATGTTATTTGACTCCATTAGGGTCAAATGCAAGGCCATCAAGTATGAGACCTTAAGATCTATGTATTATGTATTCACATGTTAATTATATTGAAAACTATTTTTGAATTATCTGTATGCAATTATTACATGTATTTTGTATAGATTTTATAACATGAAATATTGGAGTCCAATCCTTTTTAAAAGAGCCATGATATAGGTGAGCCAACTTTGTGCATTCCCAACATCCAATACAAGGATCATTGAATATATTACACAATATGTCTATATCATTATCGACATTATATGCTTTGAATGTTCCATCTGACCCATTAACTAGGCTATCTTCATTATCATAATTGCCAGTGTATATTTTGGCCAACATATCAAGTTTCAATACAATAATGGAAAAAGCATTATCGATTAATGAAATGGTTATTTACCTTCATAAATAGTTTCTCTTTCATCAATTGCATGAATAGTGATAGTATTTCCCAGTAAAATATATAGCATATGAGCATTATGTTTATTAACATCGGTATTTCTATAAAAAAGATAGGGAAATTTTGGGTTATGAGGTATAACTCGCAAATAATTATGATTCTTATAATCTATGTCATTATATATTTATGATATTATTCACAATTTGTTAATAATTGCTATAAAGTTGTTGTCATTTTGACGCATTGTTATTTGTAATTTATATATTTTTACATGTGTTTTCTAGAAGTCATAGGGGATAATTTCATTGTTTAGTTCTGTATATTTGAAGATTAGAGAATCATTTATAGGTTGTACTTGAAAAAGGTCTCCACAAAAAACATATCTAGATTTAAAAATATGTTGTTGGAATATACATTGTATCTCATAGCCTTTTATCTATTGAATACAAGAAGTGTGAGCCTACCATTGATATTTCATCTATAAAAAGAATATGTAGTTGGTTATAGTATATTGATAATGTGTCTAGTTTATCAAAGGTAAGTGAAACGAGTTCTGATTTGTTAAAAGGTATACGGAATACAAAATGCAACGTTATTCCTCCAGCATTGCCTATTACCTTTCCAATGTATGCTAATATTAGGCCCTTTGGCTTAAATGGGTCATTGTCAATGAAGTTGTTATATAATCGGTGTAGCATTTTGTATATCAATTTTGTAGTGTATATTTTATATGTTCCACCACCTTCAATTAAAAACAAGTAAATTAGTTTCGATAGATCTTTTCATTTTTTCATTGCTATATCTTTTACAATCACATGTTGTTCTTTGTTTAAAGATCTTCTTTTGTAATAGTCATAGTTATCAGATATGAATGGAAACTTGCCTATTTCAAAAGATTTTGAATTATATTTTTTTATCCAAGTCTTTGAATAAATATATATGGCATTTCAAATCATAGTTTTCATGGGTTTAAATAATTTTTTTAATTCTTTATTGACCATGACAACATTGCCATCATCAAATTCAGTATTATCAACAATCCCTTCTATGTCACCCTAAACAGAGTTTATACCATGAGTAAATTTAGCATCAATTTTTTCTATCTTTTTCATGTAATGCATATGAAGAACTCCATGTATCAAAATCATGTTTTAAATTAATTTCATTTTCTCTAAAATGGATATATAATAATATTTTTTTCCCTACAATGATTTTCAAGGTAAAGATGCTTATTGTAGCTAATATACCGAATAACATGTGATTTATTTTTTAGCCATTTTTTCCCCATTTTTTTGGTATTCAGAGACAATTTCAGTAAGGCAACTGCTCGCTAATGCTTTTAGTAATTGAACGTAGCAATCTATTAAATATTCACATATCACATCTTTTGATTCATCAGATTCATTTATCAAAAGTGTTGGAGGTTTTATAATGAGTGTGAATTTATCTAATGGAATTTTATTTATGAATATGCATTTCCTAGAACAAATATTTAATGATAATGACAAAGCTATGTGAACATTTTGTTGAGAAAATATTTGTTGTCTATCAAGTAATGCATTTCTATCATTGTGCATCATTTGAATGGCATCTATATTTTTAGCATGATGTTCTTTGCAAATTTGTTGAAATGATTTTATCAATGACACATCAAGTTTTGTCATATAGGATGTGCAATAAGATGTCATGGCAAAAACATTAAGCATAAATTGGGCATCTATGTTTGCTTTCCACAAATGTGGCATTTTTATACAAAATCTATTTATCCATGCATGAGATAGATTCTATTTTAATAAAATTATTGGTTGCTTAAGAATGTTCTATATGACTTGTATATATTCACTTTCACTAATTTCTAATTCCATTTGAAACATATTAAATATTATAAAATGATCTTAACATCTGTTCTCCAAATTATTGTAGATATGTATTGAGTTTTTGATAACTAAGTCATATTTTTATGAACATGGTTCAAGGATAATTATTTTTTGCATTGGAGAAATAGGGAAGTTGTATCAACAGTGTGCCTTTATTTTTTTTACAACTTGTAGTATGATGATGTTCATGTCATATGGATATGTTTGAATCAAACATATTTTACATCACAAGCTATATAGTTATCGACAAATTTTGTAATCTCAATTTTTTTTCCTTCTTGTAGATTGGTGCAGATTTGATCCATAGCATAAAATGTATATGTTGAATTTCTCGATTTTGGAATTATGTAATAGAAAAATGATCTTGCAAGTATCTAAATAAAGTATTATCTTTATATATAACTTTTAGCATTGTCTTAATTTTATGTGTATAGTATTATGTACATGTGACATGATCTTTTGCAATCAAGTAACTATGGTCAATCATATCAAATGCATTTGTAAGCAATTGCCACATATATTTAGCACTAGAGAATGTAATAAAAAACATTGGTGGACTTAATTGGCATATCATCATAAATGTTTTTTTTTTTTTTGTAAATTTAGATAATGAATTTTTAAGTAGTTACCCTAAATGTTTAGCACTAGAGATGTAACAACAAATGTCAATGGATTGACATATCATTGTAAATGTGTTTTTTCATAACTATTGTAAATAATATGGAAATATCCATATTTTTTTTGAAATCAATGTAACCAATATCAGATTTTAATAGTTTTTATAAATTTTGTTTATACACATGAGAACAAGGGACTAACCAAACAAACACTTCTCTAATATAGATCTCACATCAATATTTCATTATGAGGTTATGATGAATGTCTATGCTGGGATGACTAAACAAGAGGCCTAGGATGGCACTATTTGAATAGACTAATTCAATAAAACTTTACATATCAATATTTTTGGGTGAATATTTTGTAGGCCAGCTAACTGGTGACCAAAATAGTTCCTATCACCACAACATAGGGAGATGGGTCATCCTGGTGTGTAGGTTTACTACATCAACAGGGGACAAATCTCTCCTCTCATCAAGGGGAGGTTCCCTATTAAATATGCAGAGGCTATATACTATATAAATAAGCTTAAAGTAAGACACAGGGGTGGGATAAACCATCCATCTCTCTTCTTTCAGAGATGATGCTAACAAACAGAGAAGTGTTCTTGTAGGAAAAAATAGTTCTTTTAGGTAAGATAAGAAACCAGTAACAAAAGGGCACAATAACAACAGGATGAAATAGAATGCAAAGTTTCCACCTCAACTGCCCAAAGAGTGAGATATGAAGAACAATGGGGGCATAACATTGTCCTAAGGTCCTTTAAACAGAAATGGAAAAGAAAAACCCACACTGAAGACAACTACGAAAATGCAAAGTCTGAAAGTAGTTGGCTTTAGGACACCTTCCTTATCGCCTCCACTAATTTGGCTTATATATTAAAATAAATAAGAATGCTTTCAGAAGATAGACATAAGAACAATCTCCTAAAGTAGCACAGGCTATCACAGCACAAAGTCTGCAAGTGACTTGCTTTCTCATTCAGTCAAAGAAATATGAACTACAATTTGAGCTCAAAGTCTCAGTAATGCCTTTCAATTTGGGCAAAGTTTTGCTTCTGGTAAGGGGAAGATCTCCTTAAAAAAATAAAAGAGATTAAAATATATACCCACCAAGTAAGGCTTGGCACTCTCTCCCATGGGATGACCCATGCTACAGTCAATGCCTTCAATATGCCTTCAGTTCTACTTAGAGGGACCATGCCTAGAACAGTGCATCACCTTAACTATGGCATGTCTATTCATCTAATATGTCTTTTCTTGGGTCTAGATCATCTGGTCTATCCCCTTTGATGTCTACACAGTTGTCCATTTTGTCTTTACTCCAAAGGAGTCTAATAGGTCATGCCTTCAATGTTTTCAAGCTCAAAAATCTACTTTGCAGACTGTTCCATCTACTGGAATAACTTCTACACAGATATTTCAAGCTTTTCCCTCTTTCCACTTTTGTCTTTTCTAGCTTTGTCTCTTTTTGCTACAATTTGAGCTATTGGGCTATCTTTTTAGCCATTCGCTTGGTTCTTCCTTCAAGTTCCACGCTTTATTTGAATTTCAATAGATATTCCCTTACCTTAAATTTGACGTCTACAGGGACATCATTGGTTGACTATTTCAACAGTTTAGGTGGCCTTCTCAGCTCCTTAGTTTAATCACTTTATTGGTTCAATCACTTTATTATTTTAATCACTTTCCTGCTCCTTGGTTGAACCATCGCTTTCATTTTAACTTGCCTTTGGAATCATCCATGTTGTTTCTCTCTTTGCTTGAGGCCGCCTTTGAACTGCTTGAACCTGTGAATCATTAAACTTTGAACTCTTTCAGTTTAAGGTTCAATCAGTTCATTGGTTTTTTCCTCTGCCCGTCACTTCCTTGTTCTTTTTAAGCTCTTTGATCTTCATCACACTGGTTGAACCTTTGAACTTGTGAACTCATTGAACCTTTTGGTTCAAGGTTCAACGATTCAATCAGTTCATTCTTTTTATTTGGCTAAGTCCTTTTGATCTTTTTAAACCAAACATGTTAGACCATTTGGTAGTTGAACCTGTTGAACCATTGAACCAAAGTGGTTCAATGGTTAAATGGTTCAAGCCTTCTTCTCTTTGATAAGAGTTTTGAAGCTGTTGAACCTAGAAGCGGTTGAACTTATTGAACCTTTGCCGAAGTGCCAACTGTTGCTAACAGTGTTGAACCTTGAACCCATTGAACCCTTAAACCAAAAGAGTTCAAGGTTCAATCCTTGATTAAAATCTTGATGATGAACTCTTTTGGTTAAACCAAGCCATTGAAACAATCCTGAAAATGACCAAGCGTTGGAAACTTGTTCTTTCATATAGAGTCTATAGAAATCAACCTGTGAATTCCATAGAACTGAGTTCATAGTTTTCTCTTGAGTCTTGAAAGAGTTCATAGAAATGAGCCTATAGAGTCCATAGTTTTAAGCTTGTAGAGTCCATAGTTTTAAGCCTGTAGAGTCCATAGATTTCTTCCTGCAGAGTCTATAGATTCAAGCCTGCAGAGTTCATAGATTTTTGAGAAAGCTTTGAAAAATGAAGAACTTGAATGCTCAGAACACTTTTTGAAAAGAGAAAAGAGGATTTTGGTCTGTAGGACCAAAATAGTTCAAATGTTGTCCCAAAAATGAGTGATATTTTTTGGGGGACAACAACTAGCTCTAGTTGGGGAACTTCCTTCAGTTGAAAACTTAGAACAGCTGAGGGGAGTAGAAACCAGAATCTCTAGTGCATTGAAGTGTGCCATTGGGCTATGAAGTCATGCTACCCAAAAAGAAAGGCTCCAAAAATGAAAACAAAAAGCACAAAATAGAACTAAATACTATACAAAGATACATATGTACAGATGATCTTATCTGATGTCTCAAGATTTGAAGCGCTTCAGATGCCACCCACTGTGAGATAGTGAAAATGGTGTGCCATCCTGATAAACCAGTAGGAAACCATTTTGTCCCCAGAAACGGTGATGGGTGAATGGAACTCTCCACCAGGAAACCAATTTTTTGTGTCTTCCTCTTGGCTCTTTCTTCTTCTTACCCCATGGCAGGACGTGGTCTTCAAACTGAAAACCATAACTCCTTGCTCTCTTGGTGAAGAGTTCCTTTTGCTGACTTTGGAATACATTAGTATGGTCCACCACCATAGCTTGTTATTCTACTGGTCTAGTCCAACACATGCTTTGATTGTCAGCATCAGACCCCTAACAAACCATCAACTCAATAACTCCTTTGGTGTGAAGGAGTTTGACCTCTTCACCCTGAGCAGTTTTCAATCTGAGCAATAGAGATATGCATCTAGCTGTGGAAGAATTGTTGCCATCATATTCCAGGATCTAAGCATCATCAGAAGCTAATATTCTATCAGATTTCTCTTCATGGGAGATGGAAGATCCTTCTTGATTTGTACTGTGCCCTACCAATTTTTTTGATGCCTTATTTGGATGAAATCTTGGATTGCCAGCTACAGGACTTTCATCAGTTGGGACATGGGCGTCCTCTGTGGTCAAGAAGTAATTACCCCTGCCTAAAGGCTCAAATATAATTTGAGTACCAGGGGTTGACATTTGGGTAACCACAATCTTTGCCTCAGACAGGTCTGCACCTGGTTCTCCACCAATGTTTAATTGCTCAGGATTGGCTTATAGGGATTCAAACTCAGTTATTTGAATTTTGGATTTCTTGACATGATCAATCATGACAAATGACTAAGATGGACTTGGAAAAGAGGATGGGAGTTCATCCTTTTGGTTTTTGGGAGGGGGAGGACTGATCTATGAATTTAAAGTAGAAGGTGCAGAGATGTTCAATGTACTTACTTCTTTGGCAATCACCGGGTCCTTTGACTAGAAAGGAAGAGGGGTTCTCTATTCAGTAATTGAAATTTTTGGTTGGGGTCATTCCTCTATCTTCTCTTTGTCAGCCTGTTGGGCTGACTAATTCTCAGACCTAGTGAATGTTGTGTATGATCCTTTGACTGCTTCACCTTCACTTCTGGTTTCATACTAGAAATTTAGGAAACCAATGTGGGAGTCGCTAGTTGATTCTTCTAGATCCTCCCTGAAGAGATCAGCACCATTTTCTTGCTTTAACTTAGGTTAGAAATAGGAAACATGTTCTATTTCTAGATATCCAACTACTGAGTTGGTTGGAGGTGCTTCAAGGGCAAGGTTCCTCTATGGGGGAGGAAGACAATTTGGTTGCCCTTGACTTCTAGCAGCATTGCCTTGATATGGCTGATTAGGGAATGTACTCCTTGGTATATCTTTATATAGAGGAGCAGAAGACATACCTTGTGCCATTTGCCTTTTCAAGGCTAGCAATTCATTTTCTAGCTTTTGTACCATTGGGTTAGTGGTGACTATGGGTGAGTATTTAGAAGATGAAGAGGGTTTAGCTCTGTTAGGATCTCTCCTTATCTTTCCTACCAAAATAAGGTCATCTTCTAGCTCAGTAGCCAAGTCTTGAGTAGCCTCAAGGTCTATGTGTCCAGCCCATCTCAACATAAAACTCACTTCAAGCAGCTATGAGTTGATGAAGAAACACATGAAATTCTGAGGTGTTGGCTGGGTGATGATGGGAATCCTGTACCTTAGCTTGTTGAACCTAGCAATAAAATCCCTCATAGGCTCATGAGGTTCCTTCTTCATCTAAGTGAGTTAGGCTAGCAAGGCATGTGCATCTTTTGTAGGCTTGAACCTTGCTTTAAATTTGGCTTTGAGTGTATCCCAGTCAGTCACTAATCCAACTTGCAGATGGTAGAACCAGTCTACAACAGCACCTTGTAGTGTCTCCATGAATAGTTTGACTGCTATGTCTTCAAATTCCACCCCTATTACAGTACAGGCTATGCTAAAAGCTGTAATGTGTTCATCAGGATGAACCTTCCCATCACCAAATAATTTGGGTAAATTCTTTCTTGAACTGCATGGAAGTTCATGCAGAGGTGGAGTCAAGTTGAGTGGGCCAAAAGAGTTACCCCATGGGACCCAAATTGCCATGATTTAATTATGAAAATTAGGGATAACAAATTTGGGTGGAGTGGCCAGATTGCATAACAAAAATGGAAAAGAGTAGGACCTGCTTCAGCTTGAGGCTTGAGGCTTCAAACTACACACTCTTTTCTAGTAGCTCTAGTTTTGTAGACCAGATAAAATAATGGAGATGGAGGAAAATGGTAAGGTTATAATGATAATGGGTAAGACACAAAATGGATTCGCCAGAGTTTGTATAATGGATAAGGGAAGGAACTACTTCAATCTAAAACTTGAGGCTTTAGACTACACGTTCATCCCCAATTGAGTCGCCAAAAACTATTGGGTGAATATTTTGTTGGCCAGCTAACTGGTGACCAAAATAGTTCCTATCACCATAGCATAAGAAGATGGGTCGTCCTGGTGTGTAGGTTTACTACATCAACAGGGGACAAATCTCTCCTCTCATCAAGGGGAGGTTCCCTATTAAATATGCGAGGCTATATACTATATAAATAAGCTAAAAGTAAGACACAAGGGTGGGATAAACCATCCATCTCTCTTCTTTCAGAGATGATGCTAACAAACAAAGGAGAAAATCCTAGTGGAAACATTGAAGGCACTTCTCTTCTTTCAAAAGTGTTCTTGCAAGAAATAGCAAGAGTTCTTTTAGGTAAGATAAGAAACTAGTAAGAAAAGGGTGCAGTAATAGTAGGATGGAATAGAATGCAAAACTTCCACCTCAACTGCCCAAAGAGTGAGATACAAAGAATAATGGGAGCACAAAGTCATCCCAAGGTACTTTATATATAAATGGAAAATAAAAACACACACTGAAGACAACTATGATAACACAAAGTCTGAAAGTAGTTGGCTTCAAGACACCTTCCTTATCGCCTCCACTAGTTCTGCTTGTTAAATGAAATAAACAAGAATGCTTTTAGAAGATAGACATAAGAACAATCTCCTAAAGTAGCACATGCTATCACAACACAAAGTCTGCAAGTAACTTGCTTTTTCATTCAATCAAAAAAATATGAACTACAATATGAGCTCAAAGTCTCAATAATGCCTTTTAATTTGGGTAGAGTTTCACTTCTGGTAAGGGGAAGATCTCCTTAAAACAATAAAAGAGATTACAATATATAGCCACCAAGCAAGGCTTGGCACTCTCTCCCATGGGATGGCCCATGCTGCAATCAACGCCTTCAATGCACCTTCAGTTCTACCTGAAGGGACCATGCTTGGAATAGTGTGTCACCTTAACTATGGCATGTCTATTCATCTAATATGTCTTTTCTTAGGTCTAGATCATCTGGTTTGTCCCCTCTGATGTCTGCACAACTATCCATTTTTTCTTTACTCCAAAGGAGACTAACATGTCACGTCTTCGATGTTTGCAAGCTCAAAAATATACTTTACGGACTGTTCCATCTACTGGAATAACTTCTGCACAAATATTTTAGGCTTTTCCCTCTTTTCACTTTTGTCTTTTCTAGCTTTGTCTCTTCTTATTGTGATTTGAGCTATCGGGCTATCTTTTCAGCTAGTCACTTGGTTCTTCCTTCAAGTTCCGTGCTTTATTTGAATTTCAACGAATATTCCCTTACTTTAAATTTAAAGTCTGCGGGGACATCATTGGTTGACTATTTCAATGGTTTGGTTGCCCTTCTTAGCTCCTTGGTTCAATCACTTTATTGGTTCAATCGCTTTCCTACTCCTTGGTTGAACCATCACTTTCATTTGAACTTGCCTTTGGAATCATCCATGTTGCTTCTCTCTTTGCTTGAGGCCGCCTTTGAATTGCTTAAACCTATGAACCATTAAACTTTGAACTCTTTCGGCTCAAGGTTCAATCAGTTCATTGGTTTTTTCCTCTACCCATCACTTCCTTGTTATTTCTAAGCTCTTTAATCTTCATCACACTGGTTGAACCTTTGAACCTATGAACTCATTGAACCTTTTGGTTCAAGGTTCAACGGTTTAATCGGTTCATTCTTTTTATTTGGCTAAGTCCTTTTGATCTTTTTGAACCAAATGCGTTAAACCATTTGGTCATTGAACCTGTTGAACCATTGAACCAAAGTGGTTCAATGGTTCAACGGTTAAATGGTTCAAGCCTTCTTCTCTTTGATAAGTGTTTTGAAGCCGTTGAACCTAGAAGTGGTTGAACTTGTTGAACCTTTGTCAAAGTGCCAACTATTGCTGACGGCATTGAACCTTGAACCCATTGAACCCTTGAACCAAAAGAGTTCAAGGTTCAAGGTTCAACGGTTCAATCCTTGCTTAAAATCTTGCCGATGAACTCTTTTGGTTGAACCAAGCCATTGAAACAATCCTAAAAATGATCGAGCGTTGGAAACTTGTTCTTTCCTGTAGAGTCCATAGAAATCAACCTGTGAATTATGTATAACTGAGTTCATAGTTTTCTCTAAGTTTTCTCTCAAGCCTTGAAAGAGTTTATAGAAATGAGTCTATGGAGTCCATAGTTTTAAACCTGTAGAGTCCATAGTTTTAAGCCTACAGAGTCCGTATATTTCTTCCTGCAGAGTTTGTAGATTCAAGCCTGCAGAGTCCGTAGATTTCTAAGAAAGCTTTGAAAAATGAAGAACCTGAATGCTCAGAACAATTTTTGAAAGGGGAAGAGAGGATTTTGGTCTGTAGGACAAAAATAGTTCAAATGTTGTCCCAAAAATGAGTGATATTTTTTTGGGGACAACAAATATAACACTTCACATGACCTACAATAAGAAGCTTTCCAACTACAAATAGGTGAGAGAATGAAATAACATGCTAAGGAAACAAGAGTCGTCACTAAGCAAGATCAATAATCCAAGTAAAACACACTATGAATAGTCATGGAAGAGGTAAAAATCAATAGTATTTATTGATCCATAGTATGAAAATGAGTAGGGCTTCACCATACTCAGGTAGAACATAGTTTACAAAGGTCAAAATGGCTAGTTCTTATAGAACTTGAGAGAGAGAGAGAGAGAGAGAGAGAGAGAGAGAGAGAGAGAGAGAGAGAGAGAGAGAGAGAGAGAGAGAGAGAGAGAGAGAGAGAGAGAGAGAGAGAGAGAGAGAGAGAGAGAGAGGAGAAGAGCTAAGTCTAAAGGTCACAAAGACACTTATAAAAATAATAAAATTATTTACATGTGTAGGGGAAGAGGATTTTAAATGGACCATGCAAGGTCAGAAGAGACAAGTGGCCTCCCAAGTCATGAAACTCATGAAAAGTCGAATGAAATTCCCTTTGCTGGCTTAGAAAACTACCTTCATTATTCACCTCTATTTGAACATCCCAAAAATTATTAGGGATAGATATTATTATTTTAATAATAGGTAACACTTTTATACATTCCTATCCATGCATTGGTTATAGTCTTGATCATCTAGAATCTTCCCAAAATGAGCTATCACCATTTGTAGTCAAAATAACTCTTCTTTCATACACCCTGCACACCTGGCCTATAAAAATGCATTATTTTTCCATGAAAATTAATAAAATTGAGTTTATGACACTTTTAAAACCCTCCATGGCCTTATAATCATTAAGCATACCTCAAAATCACTTTCACTTGGAGTTTTTACACTTCTCACTACCATGGTCACTATGCTAGTTTTGATTGGCTAAGATGAATCTATTTTTTGGAATAATTAGGAGTTTTTAAAAGGAATTAAATGGAAATTTTATGTTATATTAAGTACCAATATTCCTTCCATTGTTAATTTCATCTCTTGAAACCTCTTAGAACCTGCACAATGCATAAAATAGTAAAAAATACCCTATCTTGTACTCCATCCATATAATTATATACAACCAATCCTTATTTTAGGGATCCTAAATAATTCTTATACAACCTAAAATCATCATTTTATAAAAAATATTCCACTTATATGAACTAATTTCTCCATCTTCTCAAACCGGTTACTAGCAAGGGTTTACAAGGATTTTGAGTCATTTCTACTCTTAAGGTTTGTTCATAAAGATTTGATGTTGAAGTTGTAAAAAAATATAACTATATAATATTTTAGGACCCTTTATAACACCTAAAACTTTCTTGTATTTCCATGCAAATTTTTAGAGAAGATATGAGTACTCAAAGATGCCCTATCAAATTCTTTTCTCCATTTACACAGACCTAAGTTTTCCTAAAGTCTAAAAATGACTTTTCTATGGTCTAACCTACATCCAAATAGATTTTAAACCTATATTATGATCCCAAAAACATGTTACAATATTTTATAAATCTTTTCCACAATTGGAAATGAAAATAACCTAGCATTTTGGCTTTAGGCCAAAACCTTGCCTAAAAGTCTTGATTGCAACCTTGAGGGTTTAGACCTCCTTGTTGAGATTCCTCCTTATTTTATTGATTTACCATGTTTTAATGTGTGTTACAGCTTATTTTACATCCATTAAAAGTTTAATCATCTCCTAGAGAGTCCTATCTCAACATTCCAAAACTGTAGGGTTCTCATACAAAGGGAAGTACCCTCTATTTGAGACAAAATAGAGGGTACTTCCCCTATTTACTCAGACAATTGGAAATTTGTATTGGGTTATAAAATTTATGGAGACCCTCTACACAAAAAATTATCCTTCTATCAGGTCATTTAAACTCTAAACTCCTTCAAAATTCAAGGTAGACTTCTATGAAGGTAGACTATGCGGGGTTTCAAGATATGGATTGTGCCTTGCTTGTTATGAGTCCTTTATCTATTCAACATCCACTATGAGAGTTTAATTAGGATATTTTTTTCATGATTAATGTGTTTAATCTTTCCCACAACTTCAACCTCCTATTCCTTCTCTTCACACTTTGACTAGTTAAGTATGAGTATAACTTTTGATTGTGTTCTACTCCAAGGCTTGTACATGTAGGTGAAAATACATGGTTAAGATTTGAAAAAAATGTATAAAACTTATATAGAGTCACTTAGGTTCATTTGGTGTTTTTTTTTACTCATTTTTCTCATCTCATGCCTTTCCTATGCTTACACCATCAAGCTAGCTCATTGTTGTCTCAATTAAACACAGTCAATTATGTTGAGATAAGTATGATCTTATAGGTGAAAATCCTCCTTAGAAAAGGTTATACATCATCTTGGAATAATTTGAGGCATTTTAAAACATCTTCCATCATCCCAATATGATATCTCCATGCCAAAGTCCTTGCTATAAATGATATAGAAGTTAAGGTTTATTGTAGGTGAGTGACTTCCAAAAGAAGGGACACCTATTGGTGTCTAAAGAACCTAGAACATAATATATATTCCTATTTTAATGAAATTTATTGTCATTGGTTTTCCATTCACTTAATAAGATTCAAACATGTTCTTTAAGTTTCCATTTCTCTCTTTATCACTTAGATTTGAGTGTAGCTCTTGAAGACTATTTGTAGGTGCTTGCCCAGGCCTATGTATAGATTGAAGATAGTTATTTACTATTATTTGAGTCCATATTGGTTATTTAAATTCCTAAAATCACTTGAAAAATATTATTATGGTAAAATAAATCAAAATTATCAACAAATCTTCCCATCTTCCTTTTACTGTTCCATGTAATTTCTTATAACCTATAGCTGTGTAAACCTTTCATCTACTATGATCCCTATGCTTTAAGCATCTCAAGAGAGCCATGAATAGTTATGAGGCCTAGAGGTAAGGATTTAGTTTGTTAAAAAAATATATAATTTACAAGGTGAAAGTTAGACCTTTTATGTCTTCTACAATTGATCAAGACTTTCAAATGACTGTAGATAGCCCTTTAATGATAGTGTATGGACTGTCACTTCCTTGGTGAATGAAAACCATCTTCCATGTACCTCCTTGATGTTTTCCATGGTAAGTATGTGTTTATTAATTAAATTAGACTATCAAACTTTACTATTATGCATTGAAACTCATTTCTTTGATTTGGAAGACCAACTTAGCTCACATGGCTTTAGATAACATTGAGTGGTTTCAGTGTCGAAAAGAGCAAATTGAGGGCTCTTAAAAACCATTTTCCTCTACTCAAACACCTCTCTTCTTTTGAAAACTAATATAAATATATGTGATATTTAATACAAGTGTACTTGGAGGTCCTATAAACTAATGAAACCCTATATAAGGATACCCAAAAAAAAACCTACACCTCTATTTTGACAGTTTTGGAAAATTATCCCAAAGTGCTATAAGTTTTCTCTAAGAAGATTTTAGTGTATATAGTTTCTCAAACCTAATTAAACATTCTTAAAAATTATTACCAAGAATTTTTATACTCTCCAAACATCATATAATTCTCAAACACACATTTTGTGTTCTTTCAAGAAGTGGCAAGCCATACAATTGTTGTAGGTAACCATTTTGTGCATTTGCTTTGCTCTCTTAGCTCTTAAAGTGGATCTTTAAGTTGGATTTGGAATTTAAAATGATCAATGAAACTCCACTCCTTCACTCCTTACAAACTGAGTTAGTTAGCTCATCAAATCAAATCCAAAATTGAAAAAAAGGATAGGTAACATGTGATATGAGAGTAAAAGATCTTTAGAATCAATCCCATCATTTGGATTTTATGAACTTATTCAAACCAAGGCAAAACCTATAGGGTGCACATATTAACAAGAAAACTAGATAGTAAACTTCTTATGAATGGTTCATAAAACACATGTCACCATTCCTTTTCAAATAAATATCAAATTAAATCTGAATAAGTGTATAAGACACTCCCAAGATCATTTTTCCTTAAACCTCTATTGTTGATCATACCAAGTACAAACCTAAAGACCATTCTTGCTTGCCAATCCTAGTGGAAGAAGAGAGAAGTGGTTTTATTCATTTATCAATATTTTGATCAAATTTTTCATTGAAGTAAGTGTATGGAAGACCAAGGGACACTCTTAAAATTTCCCCACCTACAGGAGTCTGCACAATTATGTACACCTCATTAAAACTCCTCTTTTTCTAAGAAAATTGCTCTTTCTTCTAAAAACCTACCACTTTTTAGTTAAAAATGTTTGATTAAGACATATGAGGACACATGGTGTATGACATAATCCTTTTAAACCTTCATATTTCCCAAGGAGGATATACAAGTCATTTAATATTCTATTTTAACCCCCAAAATGACTTAAAATGACATAAATACTTAAAATGACTAAGACCAAGGCTAATATGATATAGAATGGCATCAAATAATATATAATATAGATTATGACATAATATTAAACCACATATAAACCTTTAAAGATAATGTTTTACCTATGGGGGTCCTAATTTGACTTGTAGGGTCAAATTTGGTCAACAAATTGGTGACTCATAAGGGTAGCATGCCTACTATGCTAACTAGACCAATAGCCTTATCAGTCCATTAGGCTTAGGGAGCCATCTAAAGTTTGAAACAAAACATGGATACCTTTGACCAATAACCACAAGATAGATCAAGACAATAATAATTGACTACCTCAAACACATAAAATAAAGGACACACACCAAACAAAACAAACAAAATAACAACACACACACACACACACACACACGTGCTCAAGGCACTTAGGGAAATAAAACAAACAAACTACTATGTAAAACTAACAATTAAGCATACCTTAGTTTCTAGGATCAAAGGAAATTTCCTTGCATCTCCTTCTTCATGAGATGAAACATAGTTCCAAGCATGTTGCTCTTTAGATTGGATACTTGATGGATCAGACCTATTCATTGACACTTCACTTGCTATGCTCTCAAGTAGACCATCTTAAAATAGGTCCCCAATTTAAATATATTCCTCTTGGGCTTGTACACATACCTCATATTGTTGCCCACTCTTCATCTCATGATCAACTTGTATCTTCTTTGTAGGAATGGTTTCAAGAGGAATGGTTTCTTGTTCCTTGGAAGATTGAGGCCAATAGAATCTTGTTTTGACCTCAAAAGGCTAAGGTGAACTTTGCCTTGGCTCTTCTATGACATTTAAAAAAAATTCATCTTGATTACCATCACTTGTAATCATCTCTAAGGAATTTGTAGACACCTTGAGAGACTCAAAATCATTACAAATGTTTTAAAAATGCTACCACAATCCTCATCTTCTCTTTGATCAACATTATGAAGGGGAAAAATAAGAGAAGCTCCTTCATACTCTTCTTTAGAATCCAAAAGGACTTCATCCAAGATTTTTTCTTTGACACAAAGAAGGCATTATTTATTATCAACCAAACAAGAAGACTCAACATAAAGAGTCACCTCTTCCTTAGCATTAAGGAACTCTTGAAGACTCTTAAATTATATCTCAGCTATCATAATCTAATTTTGGTTCTCAAGGGTTGTAAGATATTCAATTTCCTTCTCCTTCTTGGTGATGCCAAGACTAGGCATCTTAAAGACTTAACCTAATGAGGCTATCAATGAGCTATATTTTATTCAAGCAAGAGTTCTAAATTTTCCTCAACCAAATGTTCCTCTTTATGTTCCCCTACCACATGTCCATAAATTCAAACAGGGATGGCATGAGGATAAGATGAACTAGTTGGTAGAGGTGGAGCATAGGATTCAAAATCAGATTGAGAATGAATTATAGGGGATCCTTTTAGAAGATCTTGAGGAAGGGGAGGTAGAACTTGGGCTAAAATAACTTGGTTTTCTTCCTTCAATTTAAAAATAACTTCATTCACATCTGATTTAGTTTGAACACTCTCTTGAGGGAGGTTATATGGGGTGTGTTTAGGTACAGGATCTTCCTTTGGGTCTAAACCTTCCATCACACCTCTTAGCAATTTCATCCTTGAATCCAACTCTTCATTTTGCTTGGATAGGTTATCTTATAAAAGTATTTCTTGAAGTTAATATGAATCTTCATAAGGATGAGGATTACAAGAGAGATGACATGGAAGACAAGAGGTCTCTTGAGGAGGGTGGGAGGGGCTTGCATAGGATCAAGTTCTTTCTCAAATTCACACTCTTTATCAATAATTTTATCATCTTTCTTTTCCCATGATTCCACTACCTTATTCCATCTTAGGATGTTAGTATTACGAGTCTCTTCTTGAGGTAGTGATGCAATTTGAGGAGTGGATGAATTATTCAAGAAAATTGGGATCTCCTTAGGTTTGGATTCTCCACTTTGTCTCCAACTTGGAATATCATATCTAGAGGTCCCTTCTTAAGGTGGGGATACAATGGGAGAGGTAAAGGAGGGATTAAATTATACTTACTTTGCTGATGATATAGACTGATACATCTTCTTATTGTCCAGCTCAATCCACCTATCAATATTTTCTTCAAAAATAAGGTTTGTCTTCCCAACTCTCTCTTCCAACTGATAAGGAAAAAGATGGGTTTGATAAGATTGATTTGGCTCATGAGTATGGATCAAGTAGGAATGATAAAAATCTTAGGGAGGTGGATAAGAGGACTGATATACATGGTGAGGTTATCCCTCATGAATTTTTAGCTTAGCCTCTAAGGATGAAACAAGACCACTCACATCTAGAATCTCACTTGTGAGCCTTTGCTAATTAGCTCTCTCAATAGGTGCCCACTCTCTTTTAATATTATCTAATGCATCTATCACCTTATAAATGAAATGACTAGGAATATCTTGACCATTTCCCCTTAGTGTGTCAATATACAACATGTACTTATCATATCCCAAGAGTGTTTGTTTGAAATTTATAATGGACTGATTAGAGGAGTGAATAGGTTGACTAAGAGGAGCAAGATATTGAGGAGGATGGTTATAGGATAGATAAAACTCGTGATAAAGTTGATAATAGTCATATTGGAGCTGGTATGAATAATATTATAGCTGGTAAGGATCATGAATTTGATGATAGGGAATGTCATGAGCTTGATAAACCTCATCAACTTGTGTAAAACAATACTCAACACCAAAGTCTTTCAACACATCAGCCCAGGTATTCAAAAGGAATACTTGGGCTGATTGACTAGTTGATGTAATCTTGGAGTCATCATTGATGTTTAGATATATGCCTCCAAAGGCTGATGTGTTGAAAGACAACACCAAAATATTTCAACTTCCTTGAATAAGAGTCCCATTAGGCATGCCAAAAACTATTGTCACTAGGATTTATAACCTTTGAGTATATGTCTCAGCTCTCTTCATCCAAGTGGTACAATTGAAACACCTCTAGGCTATGGGTGAGCTTAAGAATGAGGTGAATATATAGATAGGGCTATCTCCCTTGATGTACCACTTGTATATCAGTAATAAACCTATGTTTATGATGGAAAAGGGAGAGAAAACTAAAAGTAAACTATCCTAATGGGGGTGATACACAAAATTTATTGATAAATACCAACTATCTACATGTTACACATGAGAATAAGGGACTAACCAAACATACACTTCTCTAATTTACATCTTCTCACATCAATATTTCATTATGAGGTTGTGATGAATGTTTATGCTAGGAGGAATAAACAAGAGGCCTAGGATGGCATTATTTGAATATACTAACTCACTCTACCTTGACACATCAATAGATCACTTCACATGACTTGCAAAAAGAAGCTTTCTAACTGCCAATAGGTGAGAGAATGAGACAACATGCTAAGGAAATAAGAGTCATCACTAAGAAATATTAACCATCCAAGTAATATACACTATGAGTAGTCATGGAAGAGGTAAAAATTAATAATATTTTTTAATCCATGGAATGTAAATGAGAAAGGATTTTCTATACTCAGGCGGAGCAGAGTTTACAAAGGCCAAAATGGCTAGTTCTTATAGAACTTGAAAGAGAGAGAGAGAGGAGAAGAGATAAGTCCAAAGGTCACAAGGACACATTTAAATATAATAAAATGAGTTACATGTGCATGGGAAGAGGATGTGAAATGGACTATGAAAGGTTATAAGATACAAGTGCCTTCTCAAGTCATGAAACTCAAGAAACGTGGCATAAAATTCCCTTTGCTAGAGCATAAAATTGCGTTCATTATTCACCTCTATTTGATCATTCCAAAACTGATTAGGGATAGTTTTGATTATTTTAATGAGATTTAATTATTTTATATATGCCCATACTTGCATTGATAGTAGTCTCGATCATATGAAAGCTTCCCAAAATGAGCTATCACCATGTGCAGTCAAAATAACTCCTTTCATACACCTTACACACTTAGCCTCAAAAATGGCATCAATGTTTCATGAAATTAATATAAGGAGTGGATGACACTTTTAAATACCCTCCATGGCCTTATAGGAATCAATCACACCTTAAAATCCCTTTCACTTAGAATTTTCACACTTCTCACTACCATGTTCACTATGTTAGTTTTGACTAGCTGAGATGAAGATATTTTTTGGAAAACTTATGATTTTTTCCAAGGAATTAAATGGACATAGGGAGATATATTAATTCCTAATATTTTTTACAAAGTTTATTTCATATCTTGAAACCTCCTAGAACCTGTACAATGCATAAAATAGTAAAAAATACCTTATTTTATACTACATCCATACAATTCCATAAATATAATACTAATGGTAGGGATCCTGAATAATTATTTTACAACCTCTAATAATAATTTTGGACAAACTATTCCATTTATATGCACTAACTGCTCCATCTTCTCAAACTGGTGACTAGTAAGGGTTTGCAAGGGTTTTGAGTCACTTTTGCTCTTAAGGTTTGTTCATAAAGATTTGATGTTGAAGTTGCAATAAAATATCACTAGAGAATATTTTATGACCCTTAATAATTCCTCCAAACTTTTTATATTTCCATTCAAATTTTCAAATAATATATGAGTACTCAAAGATGCCCTATCGAGCTCTTTTCTCCATTTACACAGGCCTGAGTTATCCTAAAGTCCAAAAATGAATTTTCTGTGGCCTACCCTACATACTAATAGATTTTACACCTATATTATGATCTAAAATTTTTTTACAATAATTTATAAATATTTCCCATAGTTGGAAATGAAAATGACCTATCATTTGGGCTTTAGGCTAAAATGTTAGCTAAAAGTCCTGACTGCAACCTTAAGGGTTTAGACCTCTTTGTTGATATTCCTCATTATTTTATTCATTTAAAATTTTTTCCTAGGTTTTTAAAATCTTATATTACATCCCTTCAAGGTTTAATCATATCCTTGAGAGTCCTTCTATCTCTACATTCCAAAACTATAGGGTTCTCATACAAAGGGAAGTACCCTCTGTCCGAGACAAAATAGAGGGTACTTCCCCTATTTACTCAAAAAAGTGGAAAGTTTTAGGGGATTATAAATTTTATGAATACAATTTTAACCAAAAAGGAGCCTTTTATTAGGTAATTTTACCTCTAAACTCCTTCAAAATCTAAGGTTGACTTTTATGAAGGCAGACTGTCTAGGATTTCAAGATATGGACTGTGCCTTGCTTGATATGAGTCATTTATATATTAAACATAAACTATGAGAGTTTCATGAGGATATTTTTTTCATGATGAATGTGTTTAATCTTTCCCACCACTTGAACCTCTTATGTCTTCTCTTCACACTTTGACTGTTTAAGTATGAGTATAACTTTTGACTATGTTTTGCTCCAAGGCTTGTACCTATAGGTAGAAATGCATGGTTAAGATTTGAAAAAAATGCATACAACCTATAAATATTCCCTTAGGTTAATTTGGTTTTTTTTTGGACTCATTTTCTCATCTCATGCCCTCCTAATGCTTACACCATCAAGTTAGCTCACTGTTGTCTTAGTCAAACATAGTCAACTGTGTTGAGATAAGCATGATCTTGTAGGTAAAAATCCTCCTTATAAAAGGTTATACATAATATTGGAATAATTTTAGTCATTTTAAACCATATTAAACTGGCCCAAGATTATATCTACATGACCAAGTCCTTGTTATAGATGATATAGAAGTTAAGGTTTGTTGTAGGTAAGTGACTTCTTAAAAAAGGGACACTTGTTGGTGTCTAAAGGACCTAAAAAATAGTCTATATTCATATTTTAAATATATTTATGCTCATTTGTTTTCCCTTCACTTAATAAGGTTCAAAAATTTTCTTGAATTTGTCATTTCTCTCTTTGGCACTTAGAGCTGATTGTAGCTCTTGAAGACTGGTTGTAGGTGCTTACCCAGGCCTATGTACAGACTGCAGATAGTTATTTACTCTTATTTGAGTCCATATTGGTTCTTTAAGTTCATAAAATAAATTGAAAAATATTATTATTGTCAAATCAATCAAAATTATCAGCAAATCTTCCCATCTTCCTTTGACTGTTTCATGTACTTTCTTATAACCTACAACTGTGTAAACCTTTCATCTACTCTGAGCCCTATGCTTGAATCATCTCAAGAGAGCCATGAATAGCTATGAGGATTAGAGGTAAGGATGTATTTTAAAAATATATATATAATTTTCAAGGTGAAACTTAGACCTTTTATGTCTTCTACCATTGAGCAAGACTTTCAAATGACTGTAGATAGCCCTTTAATGACAATGTATGGATTGTCACTTCGTTGGTGAATGCAAACCATCTTCTAAGTACCTCCTTAATGTTTTCCATGGAAATTATGTATTTATTAATTCAATTATACTATCCCACTCTAATATTATGCATTTAAACTCATTACATTTATTTGGGAGACCAACTTAGCTCACATGGTTATAGACAACATTGAGTAGTTTCAATGTCCAAGAGCGCAACTTGAGGGCTCTTGAAAACCATATTACTCTACTAAAATAACTATATTATTTTAAAAAATAATATACATATATTTTATATTTAATAAAATTTTACTTGGAGGTCTTATAAACCAATGCGACCCTATATAAGGATACCCAAAAAAGGGTCTGGACCTCTTTTGATAGTTTTGGGAAATTGTCCCAAAGTACTACAAGTTTGATCCAAGACCATTTTATTGTATTTAGTTTCTCAAAAATACTTAAAAATTATAAAAAATTATTATCAATCATGTTTATACTCTCCAAACATCATAGAATTCTCAAACACATATTTCATGTTCTTTCAGGAAGTGGCAGGTTGTACAACTATTGTAGGTGACCATTTTGTGCATTTGCTTTGCTCTCTTGGATCTTGAAGTGGATATTGAAGTCATATTTGGAATTTAAGATGATAAATGGGGATATAATATCAATAATACATCACTTCACTTCATTTTGTGACCATAACACAAAAGAAATATCCATCAATTAGAAGAAATGACTGCAACTCCTCTCCTTCACTCCTCAAAACCTAAGTTAGTTAGCTCATAAACTCAAGTCCAAAATTGAAAAAAGGATGGGTACCATGTGATATTATATAACAAGACCTATATAATCAATCCTAAAAGCTAGATCATATGAACTTATTCAAACCAAGGCAAAACCTATAGGGTGTATAGATTAACAAGCAAACTAGATAGTCTAACTTCTTAGAAATGGTTCATAAAGCACAGGTCACCATTCCTTTGAAAAAAAAATCAAATGGATTATAAATTATTTTATAAGACAACATCAATATAATTTTTCCTGAAACATCTTTTGCTGATTGTACTAAGTACAAACCTGAAGACCATTCTTGCTTGTCAAGCCTAGTGGAAGAAGAGAGAAGTAATTTTCTTCATTTATTAAATATTTTGATAAAATTGATCACTTAATTAAGTGTATTTAATACCAAAGGACACTATTTAAATGTCCCTAACTACAAAATTTTGTAAAATTCCATACACCTCATTAAAACTCCTCTTTTTTAAAAATTTGCTCTTTCTTTTGAAAAACCTACCACTTTTCAGTTAAAAATGGTTTATTAATACATATTAGGACACATGGGGTGTGATATCATCCTTTAACACCTTTAAATTTACCAAGGAGGCTGTACAATTCATTTATTGATCTATTTTGACCCCCAAAATGACTCAAAATGACATAAATACTTAAAATGACCAAGACCAAGGCTAATATGATATATAGTGACATCAAATAACCTATAATACACCTTATGACATAATGTTAAACCCATTATAAACCTATAAAGATCAAGTTTTTACCTATGGATGTCCCAATTTAATGTGCAGGGTCAAATTCGATTAATAGTAGTCAAGCCTATCCTATTCAGATCACCCTCTCTAAGTTGTCATAATCAACAATAAAAAATTTAGATCCTACAAACAAGCATCTAAAGGAAGATGACTTGGATTTTTTTATTGAAGTTGGGAATGGAGAGGATTTGTAGATGGTTGTGGGCATTATGGAGAAATAATGCTTTAGAAAAACCATGATTGACTCTTGGTGATGACCAGTCACCATTTCAACATATTAGACTGATATAATTGGTCGGATTTCCATCATATTGTTTCTCAACACTAACATTCACGAGTGCATACTTGCCAAAAAATACTCTTTGCATTAATATTTGTATCTTGGTAAAAGCTACTCCAAATTAAATCAATTCCATACAGTAGGGATCTCTGTCAATCTAATAAGAAATGAGGCTAGGTGACATGGATATTTGCTAAATAAATGTGAATAAAAAAACCAATGATAATATAGAAAAACCAACCTTCAACACTGAACATAAACTTCAAATGTGATCCGTAAGTTCTAGGTCATGGAGAGCTAATGCAAATTTGATGCCAAATCATATAATCAATTGTGGAAGCACCATGTAAGGACTGATCAAGGCACATACAAGGTTTAAATTTGTATTTATAGTCAATGGAATTTATCTAAATGCAAATATATAGATAAATGGCACCATTTAAATAATAATACAAAGAAAAAAATGTTTGAAAGGGAAATATGACATGTATGGTCCAAAACTCAAATGTAATACCACCAAGATTATAATTTCCCCAAAAATGAATGGTATGGCTTATGCAAAGCCATAAAACTATAGCACTCTATACAAAAGGAAAAATATAAATATGCCTTACACATAAAGAGACAAATCACCTTGTAATAGCTATAGGCGATGGCTCTGATACCATGATGGAGTGTTATATGCAATCATCAAACCATAATATCATTCTTGCACACCATTATCATAGAGAAATCATCACAGACATTATGTACACAAAAATGAATTATGCACAAGCCACTTTCTTCATTATTACCTCAAGAATAATACACAATATGTATTCTTTATCTCTCTTTTGGTCACAAATAATAAGCACAAGAGTTCCTAATAAATAGGCAAATGAGTTGGTTTCACAACAACTACTTGGTTGTTACGAACCACTTAAAATAGTGTGGATTACCTAAGTTGGTGCACATCAAATATTGTTCATGAACACAACAATACAACAAATTAAAAAAATCCAATTCCAGCTTAACTTCATGAGTGGGTGTGAATATAAATAAAGACAAAATTGGCTTTGAAATATATCAAACTACTAACCAATGTGAACACAACCATTCCAATAGTTTTTGCAATGCTTTGATGTCTTATTTCAACTGAATCTTCATAGTACCCACATATTCCTTAATTACCTTGAGTTTATTAAATATCCTTCAGAATAAGTCTTTAAATTCTCTCAATAGTTATAAAATATTCTCCATTTCCTATTTTGCCCAGTAATTTCCTAATTCTGCTATTTTTGGATTTCCTTTTATGGTAGTATTTTCTTCCCTAATCTTAAGTGGTTGGTAGAAATATTGTGTTTTATCTTCCATGGTGTGAAGGAGTTATGTTTCTCCTTCCATAACATAAATTTTTATATTTTAAGGTTTTTCTTCCTCATCATCCTCCTATTTTTTAATTTTGTGATAATATGCCCTTTGTTCATGCTATTATTTGCAGGGTCTTTCTTACGATTTTTGGTGATTTTTGCATGATTGTTTCAATTTTCTCCTCGTAATTTGTGTGTCCTAATTGTCCATTTTTATTTTGGATAATTATTGTTTGGTCGGTGAGTCTTCCATAAATAAAAATGTTTTTATCTTCTGTAATATCCTACAAACTCTTGCATTTGGGTCCTAGAAACTAAAAATTCTACATAAATTTATTTCCAAGTCTATCCATGTATTGGTTCCCTTCCACACATGTAAGTACCATGTCTTGGGGATTTCAACTAATGTCTAGGAGAATAATTGTGCCCATAGGCATTTATCAGTCTCCCTTCTTGCCTTCCATACTTTTTCACATGTTTCAATATATTGTCATAAATTAGTGTCCCTTGTGTAATGTATTGTTTTTGGAAAGTAGCTTTATAAGTATATAAAAATCATTCTAAGTAGTATGTAAAATATTTTAAAAATATGGATGGTTTCTATGTGTGTGTGCCACAATCATGTAGTAGTAGTGATGAGTGTATCATTGATTACTTTCATCCTTATTTATTCTTATGGGAAAAATATCATCACCTATTTTAAGTATTCATCGACCAACCTTATGCTGGTAAACTTAGGTAGTTTATTATGTTATGCATATTCTATGTAGAGAGATCTCTTTTATGTCTAGTAATGGATTTTATAGCATAGTGGTGATTTTCCCTTTACAGGGTGTTTTTCTTAAGCAACGTACTTTATGAATTATGGTTTTTCCTCACCATATGTGAATCCCTAAATTTCATCCCCTAAGGGTGTTTCTCCTTCTTATTATTAGAATATAATCTCCCCATCCTCATTAGGTTCCAGGTCATCTTCTATTTTTATAATCTTTTTTAGAGTATACATACCATCAAGGTATCAAATTCATTATCCTCATCTTCTAGACATAGTTCCTCTAACTATGTTGTTGCCATTCCTAACTCTAATGGAAAATGGAATACTAACCCTTATTTCTCAAATGTGATTTCTTCTTTTGATTATAGTAAACCATTATTTTCCATAAACCATTCTAGGTTTAGCAAAGATGGATAACCGATATTGTACATATGATTACCTCAAAGTATACCCTCTTATTTATTCCCATAAAATCAACTTCAAAATTATGTAGGGTGTCAATGGGTGACTGTGGAGTATCATTAGCCATGGAAATATCAAATGTTATCATATGCAACTATGGTTTCCTTGATAGTTCTCTTGTAATTTGTGATTAGACATTTGTGTCTAAACTAAGGTCTAATAGTGTTTTCTTGATTTCTTAGCCTTTTGTTTAATATTTATAAGAATGCCAATCTTTTTCCATTTTTGGTTTGTTCTATAAACATGTTTATTTAGCTTGTTCTTTTTAGTTTTCTCTGCTCGATGTATATTATGTTCACTTTGTTGTTTGTTCCAATACTTACATAATTGAGTAAGTTTGGTTACTAGGTCTTTCTTGTCAACCATTTCATTATTATTTTTAAATATCCAATTTTATCTTTGTCAAATTAATCATCTTAAGTTAATCCTTATCCTATTTTTCAATCATTATTTGTTTGTTTTTTCAATAATCCTATTGTGCTAATTGATATTAGGCTTATCCCCTTTCGCATCTATGTTAGAGTTTGTACTAGAATAAATGGCCACTTCTTTGCCTTTAACCATATTCATGCCACTTATATTGGTTATTGATACTTACATTTTTAATTATCATGCATAATGTGGAGAGAATTCTTCCACAATTGCTCTTTTTAGTCAAGGTTACCCTCTGAGATGAATTGCCTTATTTTTTTATTAGTTTCTCTTCTTCCTTTCTATACTGAATTTCATTTCACCACCCTCTCATGTCTTGGCCCTTTGATACTTTTCATAAGTGTTTAACCCCTTTATTAGGAAGAGATTCTACCATTTTCTCTATTTTGTTATGCCATTTTTGTAAAATTGTGTTGATTTTAAATAAGAAAATGAATAATGCAATCCTTTTTCCTAGTAAAATCCACACTCTATTTGCATCTCCTCATTAAAATTCATAGAAATATGCCCAATATTTCTACATTTATAATATTTTGGAGTGGGTCTTTCTTGATTATACCCTTGGTTGTAATTCTGATTGCATCCTATGTCACCTTGGTAATTTCTCCTATCATGGTATCCTCCTCTGTAACCACCCTAGCCACCACCTCTGTAATCCCCTTGATTATTTCCATAATACTTAGGTTAGGTATTTTTAATTACCATTAGGGTTTGGTATGTTTAGCTAAGGTGTAGTATGCTAGTGTTGATTATGAGTAGCTATGGTGATGGTATTTGTTGTAATATTATTGCTCCTCTTCTAATAGTGTCTTATACATCTGTAAGTGTTTTTGTAGTAGGAAAATTATGATTTTAGTGATTGAATGACCCATAATTGGTGAAGTACATTATCTAATTTGTAGGGGTGCAACTTCCATCATCAAGCATAAGTGTTATAGATGTTAACCATAGACTCTGCATATTTTATATTAAATCCTTTCACCATATAAGGCTTTTTAAATTGGTGGTGTCATTCATATATGTGTTTACACTGATCCTATTTTTTCTTCTCTCTTTGCCATATCACTATGGGAACATTATGCCTTATAATAGGCCTCTAAAAAGTAAATGGTAAGCCAAATTTTTGGCTATGGTAGTGTATGTTTATTGTGTGGTATCATAAAATCATCTCCCTTCATATGTATCTCATATTTTAGTCTCAGTTGTTCTAATTACATCTCTAATCTTTTCAAATTGTCTTTTAATGAGGCATTTGTATCTCTTATCCAAGATCGTGCTTCGTATATAGATGCCATTTCTAATGTTTCTACAAATGTATTTAAAAATTTTAAATCCATGTTGACATGGAGACAAGGAATTAAGATAGATTTAAACCATTCTATCATTTCCTTTTCATTGAGAGGCTCCTCTAGTTTTTAACTAGAGATTTAAATTGTTGATCATAATCTCTTACAGATTCCTTTTCTTTCTAAATCAATTACCACATGTCTCTAATTCTCTCTTTTAGTATATTTAGGTAGCGATAATCACCCTTAAATGCTTTTTATACATAAACCCATCTAGTAGCATGTCCTAAGTAAGTCTTCATGTACCACTTAAGTGCATCATCTCATATGTCCTAACAAAATCAAATAACATTACCATTTCATTAGTAATATTGTGACCACTCCAATATGAGTCTAATACCAACAAATGTTTTTTCGTATCTTTTGTGTCTTTCTCAAACAATGGTAGCTTCATCCTATTTTATGCCATTTTAGTGTTCTGAGATGTTTTAAGAGTACTATTACTAGGATTTGTATTACTATTCATTTGATTGCCTGAGGTACTTGTTCTTATAGTACTATCATTATTATTCTTCTACTTGTCTTTATTTTGTCTAATCTAGTTACAGTTATGACCTTTATCTCATTGTATTTATTCCTAAAAGTACCTTCTTCCTAATACTTTCACCTAATTCCTTACAAACCCTCTCTTGTTGTGAATTTCTTGTTTGTGATACTTATATTTTGTTTTTAACTCATCTCCAATAAATATATCTCTTCAAAGAGATGTATTTACATGTCTATTAAAGTGACACACAAGACAACAATTGGTCCAAATGGATCATTTCTTCTTGGGGCCTCTTTAGATTGAGGTTTGGGGGGATAGTATCATTTCAGATCTCTTCTTCTTTTTCATCTTCTATCTCTAATTAAACTTCTTGTCCCATGTTTTCACTAACTAATCCTCTTCCTATTGAATTATATTCTTCCTTATCTCTCTATAGCATTTATTTATTGTGATAACCAATACTTATTTATGAATCACCTTTCTCCTAAAGGTCATCATCTTTATTGTCTTTTATTTATTCTTCTATGTTATCTATAAATCTTTCCTACTTACTACTTAATGTCAGGCTATTTTCTATGGATAATATCTATTCCCTTGGTTCTAATATGTAATTAAAATCTCTTATATCAATACTCATCTCATCACTTCTTCTACCTTCTAGGGCTCATCCATTGTGGGCCTAACTAATCATAACTAATTGGTCTTCTGCACCCATGGTTTAAAATAGTATGGGTATTTTGAATAGTGTGGATAACTCTCTTAATCCATGTTGCATATCATTCATCACCTTCATTGGTGTATGGTATAACATTTTTTATATTTTACTTCTTTCACTTGTTTTGTCCATGTCTCCCTATCGTGTGAATACTAACTCATCTTTTTCTTGCAAAGGGATAGTATCAATATTTTCAATCTTGAGACTTCTACTATTCAAGATAAAATCATGTGTTTTTATTGTTTTATTTCTTCTCATCATTTTTTCCTCTCTTTACTTTTTATATTTATTACTAAATTATCTCATTATCCATCCAATTCTTCACCTCCTCATTCACCATTTTCTTTAACTATATTTAATCTATCCTCTTACTATTACCCCTTATCTTTTTAATTAACTTACTTTTACTTCATACTTTCTTCCCTAGCCCCTTATAACTTATTTAACCTATTATGTACAACACAAACATTTTTTGGAGAAGTGATGGGGGCCTCTTAAAATTCTTAAATTTGAAATTCCTAGACTTTCAGTCTCTCTTTGATCACCATCTTTCTTTGAAAATCTTCAAACTTTTATTTAAACCTAGTTTTGCCAAACATCTAATGTATTTATAATAGCAATATAGTGTCTATTAAACCCCATATGGTTTTTGATTTTAAGCATTGTTGAGTCCATATTGCATCCTAAGAAGAATAAAATTATTTCATGCTTAGAATATTTTTTAACGCTAACTATTTTTTACAGATTTGGATTTGTATTGGTGTTACCAGAGTCCCAGTCTCTCAGAGTCCTACGTGGCACCTCATAAAGTTTTTTTAGTAAGCAGATTAATGATTAAATGAGAAATCACCACATGGCCCTAGATATCATAGATGTTAGTCTCCTAGATCTATCAAAAATGTCAGATCCTAGGAGAGTCTGACTAATCAAATTCCCTTGCTAGCAAGAGCATCAATCTCCTAGACCTATCAAAGACGTCATAACCTAAGAGAGACAAAATTAATGAAGGAAGTCTATGTGGATCTTATAATATATATCTATTTACCATATCTCTCAGAGATGTCAAATCCTAAGAGAGCTTGACCAAACTAATGAAAGAGCATGGATCCTATCAAAGCTATCAGTCTCATGAGCCTATTAGAGATATCACATCCCAAGAGATCCTAACCTACTAGACCATGCCATGTGGAACTTATATACATATTGGAAAAAAAGGACCAAGATACCACTTAGGTGATTAGATTAATGTATAGTTATATTTACAAGGCTAATTAAAGGACATCATGCATCACCTCACTCCTCTAACTATCAATCCTACTCCTAAATACCAGGTAAAGGTGAAGTACCTGAATGCACCTATGTGTTAGCTATTATAGTTAAATTCAATTGGCAATAGACACATGACATAAGTAAAAATATACCAAGGATAACATAGGGTAAATATATCCATGTGTCTACCATACTCCTAGTATTAATTAAATGGGAAACTGGGCCTTGATTGGATAATTTAATCATCCCTTACTAATATGTAAATATAGCATGTGATGTGTATTCAAAATATCTAAATTAATTCCAATATGAAAATAAATGAGAAGATTGAGCCACCAAATCAAAATTGAATTCATGTTAGGTGAGTCCCCAGGCCCTATCAATGCAAGAAATAATTGTAGATCCCTATAAGTGGCCAGATCCAAACTCATTTACTATTATTTCTCCCATTCTCCCAAAAAATTTCTCCTTGATTTTAGCTTGTTCCTGTACCCCCCACACTCTCCTTGCTCATAGTTCATTGTCATATAAATCTATCCCTTTACACCATGGTTTCTTTGTCATCTACCACCAAAGTTGAACCCAAATATAGAGACACCACTTTCTTGAAGGGCCTAATCAAATTCAATCATTATAATAAGATATTCAAGGTGATAAAAATGGTGCCCAAGTTTGGCTCCAGTGATGACAAGGATGAGGCCAACTTAAAAGATGCCATCAGGGCATATGAGAAGTGTAGGTTACATAGAGCCATAAATAATCTAGAAGTCTTCTCCTGTGTTGAAATCTTTAGAAAATTATTTCTAACATCCAAATGAGTACAAGATGGTTCTCACAATCTTGTGTGTTCTATAGACTCCCGATATAATATCACATATATTTTAGGGAGTGCATTCAAATTCTATTAAAACATCCTAGATTACAAGATCACTTATGATGTAGCCATAGTAACCACTGGACATATGCATACCAAATATATGATGTCTTAAATGATTGGGGAAAAACATACATTGCAAATTAGTTAACAAGGTAGACATAGACTCTTACAACATCTGCACCTTCAGGTAAGGGATACACATAAGGATGATACTATTGGATTTATTATTTGGGGAACTAAAATGCATGCACATCAATATCTTATGGGTGACCCTATTGCATATAATACTCAAAGGTGATCAAGTTCTAGAACTGAGAGGTGTGATCAACTTCAATCCTATCAAGTTAGTATCAGATGCTCAAAACAAAGGTAATTTATATATGATGAGCTACTTGGTGGGTATTGTTTATTCCACCATCATATTTAATCCCTTTGCCTTTCCACCATGGGTTCCTAGAGCATAGTTTTCCATGTATATTTTATAAACTATATGGACACCATTATCAAAATCAAAACCAGTATATTTGTGAGTCTTTCTACCCAGTAGTCTATATGGCCATCAATGAGGCAGTCATACCTCAACTCTTCAGTTAAATAATTTAGTCTCTCACCTCCATCAGAGATTAATATTAATTCTTAGATGATACCATCATCCAAATGGATGACACCTTTAAAGCTTCCATCTACCTACCCTATCAATTTTTAGACTAGTTAGTGGAGTAAGAGATTGTTGATCAATGGTTTAAAGGTATCTTTGATCACTACATTAGTTGCCAATAAAAGGCTTATCTAGATTTCCCCATCACCATCAAGAATCATGTGTATAATAGTATACGCCCATTGTAAAATATGGTGAATAGTATGGATTCATATGCCCTAGGTAGGGCAAAACATAAATACTAGGACCCACATGGTGTCTTTAGGGACCATGTGACAAGATACCAAGCCTAGCTCAATATCAATTATGGACACGAGCTGCATGAAGATGATGAGTTTCATCTTAACCTTGTAGATTATAAGGAGGTTATCTCAAGGCTTGATGCCAAGAATAATAAGAAAATAAATTAGGTCTAACCTAGTCCATCTACCAAAAATGGCCTTATTTCCCTTACCTCAACACAGAATGGAGAAGATGTTTAAGAAACTCCTCAAATTTCAAAGAGCATATTGAAAAGGGTATTAAATAATTATCCTCCTTAATTTTATCCTCCTTGAACTTCTTTTCCATGAGATTTTACTCCTTGCCTTCTACTCTAGCTCTACCACCTCCTATTGCTCAACTAGTTTGACCTCTGGTAGCTCAATCTCAAGCTACATAAATTATATATGATTCAACATGAGTGGCAACCTAGAGATGATCCCAAAGTGTGAAAAGTTATAGGAAACCATAGATATCCCTTCCCCTACTTCCACAGTCCCTCAACAACTTGATGGAGTACCTCTTAGTTTACCTTTCCCCCATTATTCCACTCAAGTGGTGCCCCTTTATTTCTCATTATAACTTCCCCATAGTTCACTTAAGTGCCTCTGGATTTGACTATGAACAACATCATAACATCCCAATTTCCTTCCACTTAAGTGTGGCTTATCTTGGATCTCTAGGAGCTTATATTGCCTAGCCATTGGTGCCTCAACTAGTTCTTCCATAGGCTCATCTAGCTCTAAGTGATATTTACTCAATGAATTTAACTACATCACTAACAATAAATGTACCTATGTGCATAGTTAAATCATATTTAACCACATAATCAATGAATATAATATCCCAATAGACTCCTTAGTCATCCCTTATCACCTCTTCCACTATAACTCCTTCCACTACAACTCAAGTTGATCAGGACAAGAGGCCCAGGAAGAAACAACATGTAACTCTCACTCTTCAATCTCTTATTGCTCCCAATATCTCTCCTAGGCTTCCCTTTTCCATTATCCTAGGTTTCTATGGATTTGGCTTCAACTAACCAATTTATTCCTTCTTATTGAATATCTCTCTCCCTGATGTCATTGGTCCACGAGTAAATTTAACCTAGAGCTAGTGGTAGGCCCAAATGTTCCCATGGGATTCCTATTTCATCCTACCTCCTTATGTCCCCTACTCTTCTTCATTAATTACTTTCATCCTTTATTATCTCCACTTCATCCATTCCCCCTCCACCTAGGTCTCCACCTATCACATCCATCTCTACCACCCCACCAATACCCCCTTCTACCTTAGGAGTAGTCGCAATGTTATAAACACCTGAGATGATTATGTAAGGTGATATAGAAGTGTAGTGGGACTTTAATAATACCATAAAGAACATGGGGAGGATCATCACATAAAAATTCACCTAAGAGGGAAACCCTCTAGTCTAGCAAACTGAACATGATCTCTTATCCCTTACCAAAGTGAGAACATCTATCAAATAAGAGATATTGGTTGAGGGTATAGTCTCTATGCTATAATCCATGCAGGACATGTCTAAGAAGATGATGGAGGAAATATAGGAATAGGTCTAGGTACTTGAAGTGAAAGTGAAGAGCTCTTTTCTTATGGAATTAATCAGATGGTTAAAAGAGGTCCTCTTATGACTCTTTTCAACTCTTGGTGAGGTGTTCAAAACACTAACCGATATTTGGGCACATCTCCTGAGGGTGAAGGCATACTTAGAGAAGATTTATCTCATTGAGATAAATTGCAAAAATATCCATGTGATTATCCATAAGGGTATATTATTAGAGCTAAAATAGATGCCCACCTCAGACTTGAGCCTTTATCATACATATGCTAGGATCATAAGGGATTCATTTAAAGAATGGATAGCCTTGGTGTAGATGGTTGTATAACCTATAAAATAAGTTAGGGAAAATATGCTAACTTACCTCAAAGAATTCAACATCACTGTGTTATTCTGCCCATATGGCACCCTATTATACATAAGCAAATTTGAAGTTCACCTTGGTCACTTTGATAAGGTCATGAGGATTAAAGTGGTGAAATACAATAAATATTGAGCCAAGGTAGTACTATAACTTTAAACTTAATCCATTGCAAGCATCAACCAAGTCTCAAAAGTAAAAGTGTCCCTAGAGGCCTCACTCCAAAGACTAATAGCCCAATCAGAGGTGATCATTTGAGAGCCACCAATGAATTTTGCTAATCTAGACTGAGAGTTCAACTTGGTAGCATTTACACTAGCAGCCAAGGAGGCACGACCCAAGTAGTTGGGAGGTGGTTCATCTACAACTCATCCACATATGAACTGAGTGGGCCCTTGAGCATCTTTTGGCAAAGTGGGGAATCTTGTTTATTTTGAATCTTGTCAATTATAACAACCTTGAGTGGCCATCATGGTAAAGGATGGGAATTTCATGCTACTTGGTGTCAAGCTTCATCTTATCCATAAATTATAAAATGCAGTTACTTATAATGATTGGTATTTTATGTAAAAAAACTCTATTAAAACTTTAATAAAATGCTTTTATTTATTTTAACTAGGTTCTCTACCCATATAATTTGGTCTATTATTTCTAAGTTCTAAGTGAATGTTTATGTAATATGAATGATTATGTTTTTATGTTAAAGATATGAGTATGGTAGTTAGATTGTGAATCTACTAGTCTAACCCATTCTATGTTCTATTCAATATTTTTTGAACAACTTATGCTTTATGTACTTTTAGTTATAAAGTGTTCCAAAAGCTTTATGTGTCAATCACTGCAAATATTTTGAATGTTTACATTTTGTGGAGGACTTACAAGTAGAATATTCATATTAGTTTCACTTTAGAAACTTGACCATTGAGTGGCTAAATTTCATGCAAATGTTGAACCAGGAACATAATGGTATAACAATGACTTAGCATGTTTCACTTATCATACACTTGCATTATATGAATTATAAATACCCCTTTTTATGCCTTACCTTTCTCCCCTTTTTATGTTTATTTTAGAAACAAAACACTTTCCCTTGATTTATAAAACAATAGAGCTTGACATAACAGAAATAATGAGTAAGGCTTTCTCCAACCGATAATGAATTCTAAGTTTAACCACACATGCATTGAGCCTTCAATGGTAACAAATGCTACTCTCTAAGTAGAAAGAGTTAAACTACCTGGTCCTTGGATTAAACCAACATCAACCCTAAAATTAATGAGGGGATATCGTATCCCATGTATTGTATCTCATTTTCTTCCTCTAAAACACTCAACCTCTTGAGTGCCTTCAGACATAAAGATCTTTGGGTCAACAAGAGATTGTGTTAGAATGAAGGCCTTATTAGAAAGATTATTTTAGGAGGGATTGAATATTTATGTTATTAAGTCTTGTTGCATTTTATTTAATCTTACTCCATGGTTGTACACCCATCCAAGAGTATACAAAAATAGATACAACTAGAAATAAGGCCATGATAAATAAGTCTTAACCCACTGGCTTACCCCTAAATAATTTGGATCCTACTTTTTGGATTACTAGGTCTAAATTTGGGTAAGTTTGACTAATTATTTCACCCTTGTAAGTACATAAGAGAGCCTGATTTTATGAAAATAGAATAATACCTACCATTGATTACACTAGCTCATCCTCTTATTCTCCCCCAAATAGACCACCCATAATGGCTCTCCCCATGGCCTAGATTCCTGAGTCAGCTATCAACATTTTTGGAGTCATCCATGACTTACATAGGAACCCAAAAAAGTACCTTACCTATTTTACTCTTGGTGTGGGATGAATAGTCTAATAACATGTGACCTTGTATAAGACCACATTAATGATTATTAATGTGGAACATGGGGATGTAGCTTGTAATCTATCCCTGTTCACTTTGATGGATTTATCCTATGACTAGTTCTTCAATCTCCTCAAAAACTCAATCATAAGCTAGGAGCAGTTTAGTAGTGCTTTCCTAGCCCAATTTGGAAAATTTATAGATCTTAGCATCTTGTACCAACATTTCACCTACATTAAATTAGATCCTAATAATCCCATTATAAATTTTAATGCTAGGTTTTAGAAAATGTATAGTTAGGTCACCATGCTTTATCAGCTTAACACCCAACTAACACCTAAAATATACAAAAATGTACTGGACTCCTAGATTTCCATGTTCCTAAGGTAAGATCCCTTGATAATAGACCAACCCCTATCTTATGCTGAGTCCATTAAGTTTAAAAGGCATCTCAACCCCTAGGTATAAATGATAAATCCCATCCATAATATTTTTCCATACATGTTGGCCTTAAACCTCATCCCTAAGGTAAATTAGAACTTACCTTTATCTCAATCATTACCCATAAATAACTAGCTCCCTTTGAGTCACATTATACTATACTAACACTTGGGTTTTCTTAACCTAGTGAACAATGAAATGGTTCCTCAATTGCAAAACCATAGTGATGTTAACAGTACCTAATTATACCCAAACCATACCATAAGATTCTTCTAAACATGAGTTGGATGTTGTATACACATAATATTTTCAAACCTTATCAATTACTGATGATTTCTCTCTTGCAAGAACCTATCAAGTCTCAATCTCTTTGAGTGCACTCCTTAAAGGGTGCACTAGAAAAGGGGTGGTCAGACCATTGGTGTGTCACAATATTGTTTTCCCCTATACCACCACTTATTATTTACACAACCTTATCCTATACACTTCCCTAATCTTTGACACCTCTCTTACACACTCCAATAAATTCCCCACCTTACTTAGACCCTACCTAAACCTAAAACCCTTTTTGAAATTTACCATTCATTGTCGACTTGAGTTGACTTTGTAGTCAAATTATTATTTGCATGTTATGGGTCTAGGTCAACCTTGGCTGACCTAGACCTAACTTGTTTTTATCAATTAAAGATATAGAGTCGAATTGGGCTAGCCTTGTTAGTTAAACTTACATAAATGTTTAGGGTTAGATTCATATATATACACATTCATTTCATCATTTATTAGAGAGAAAGAGAAGAAGAAGAATATTATATTGTGCATCTACTTATCCACCATTATACTTGAGGAGCATTGCTTAGGGTTTCAATACTTTCTTTGGAGATACAGATCTTGTCTTATGCAAAAGTCTTTTGGATGCATAGAGAAGGTGTGTAGCCTAGAGTTCAATTATCCTTGTTATCCTTACACACCAAAAAAAACTCTTGTGAAGCACCTTGGCCAAGGGGGAGTTTGAGGATTGATGGGTTCATTTTCAAAGTTAAGTATTCCTAGCTTTTTTCCTCCTTTGTTAAAGTAGATAGATTTATATTTGTACTTTTCTCCCATGCATTAGGATTTCATATACATTAATTTACGTATAGATATTATATGAATGCTTAATTTTTATGTTTATTACCCCCACTTTGTGCCACAATCTTTGTTGAGCACTAGATTAGATTTTACTTTACTTGTCATTTACTTCATGAATATAAAAACATGGGACCTAGTTAAGGCTATTGAATAGTGTTGTTTGACTAGAGGCTTTGAAACCCTCTCTAGTGATGTTATTATGGTAAGAGACCCCTCAGTTAGGTCTAATGGATCCATCTTGGTCATGACCCAAATATCTAATGTATCAACAAAAGGAAGTGTAAGTTGGATTTATCTTCTTTGATCTAGATTGATTAATAGCTTAGTTACATTTTCTTTTGTATATAGATGCCATCCAATGAATGGTCTAAGAACTATGTAATGAATTCTTTGGCCTACAAAATCAAATGGGTAGCTTTAATGTTGAAATTTCAAATAAGAAATTTACTTACCAAAGAAAAAATATAAATTATAATAGAGATGATGACTTAATAAATATAAATATAAATTATTTAGAGTTTGAGTTGGTAAATAAGGGGACTTGACAATGCATTTTAATTTTCAAGTAAAAATGTATATTGTAGGTTTCCATGTACTATTAAAGTATCCATGAATTTTTATATTGATTTCTAATATCAATATTGAAATCACCTACACTAAATGTGCATTGTATTCTACTTGCATTTTCTAATGCATAATTGATAACATAAAGGATATCTGAGATATTTGTACTTGGTGCTACATACACAATGGCAATTATGATCACATGCATATCACTAATGATAATTGCCATTATTGCATCAACATTATTTACTTTGTATTTCATAGTCTCAAAAAGGTAGATTTGTTTTTTTAATGCAAATCAAGATTTCATGAATGTGAAACATTGAAATAAAATAAAAATGTTGTAGTAAATAGTTAGATATAATGTTTTCAATGTATGTTTATTGCAAACACAATATGTCATATTGCATCATGTCATGATCAATGATGATGTATTTCATGTGCACTAGTAAGCTTCTTGTATTCAATGATGACATAATTGCATTGTAATTGTTATTCAACCTATTCAATTTTTTTTCCAATTGCCATTTTGCATATGCCTATAGTAGAGACATTTTTGTTGTTATGTATTATTTGACCTTGAGAATTTTCATTGTTAATGCAGCTAATAAATAAAATGACTCAATTAATTTCACATGGGATAATGTTCTATATGCTAAGCCATGTTGTTTGACTCTAGTAGGGTTGAATGCAAGGCCATCAAGGGTGAGACCTTGAGATCTATGTATTGTGCATTCACATGTTAATTATATTGGAAACTATTTTTGAATTGTCTGTATGCAATTATTACATGTATTTTGTATAGATTTTACAAGATGTAATATTGGAGTCCAACTGTTTTTAAAAGAGTCATGATATAGGTGAGCCAACTTTGCACATTGCCAACATCTAATACAAGGATCACTAAATTTAATCCATAATATGTCTATATCATTATCGACATTATATACTTTGAGTTTTCCATCTGACCCATTAACTAGGCCATCTTCAATGTCATAATTGCCAATGTATATTTTGGCCAACATACCAGGTTTCAATACAATAATGGAAAAAGTATTATCGATTGGTGAAATGGTTATTTACCTTCATATATAGTTTCTCGTCCATCGATTGCATGAATAGTGATAGTATTTTCTAGTACAATATATAACATTTGAGCTTTATGTTTATTAACATTGGCATTCCTATAAAAAAGATAGGGAAATTTTGGGTTGTTAGGTACAATTCGCAACCAATTATGATTCAAATAATCTATGTCATTAGATATTTATGAAATTATTCATAGTTTGTTAAGAACTACTATAAAGTTGTTGTCACTTTGACACATTATTCTTTGTAATTCATAGATATTTACATGTGTTTTATAGAAGTCATAGGGGATAATTTCATCATTTAGTTCTATATATTCAAATATTAGAGAATCATTTATAGGTTGTACTTGAAAAAGGTCTCCACAAAAAATATATCTAGATTTAAAAAATATGTTGTTGGAATATGCATTATATCTCATAGCCTTTTTTCTATTAAATACAAGAAGTGTGAGCCTACCAATGATATTTCATCTATAAAAAGAAGATGCAGTTGTTTATAGCACTTTGATAATGTGTCTAGTTTCTCAGAGGTAAGTGGAATGAGTTGTGATTTGTTAAAAAGTATAAGGAATACAAAATGTAATGTTATTCCTCCAACATTGTATGTTGTCTTTTCAATGAATGTTAATATTAGGCCCTTTGGCTTAAATGGGTCACTATTAATGAAATTGTTATATAATTAGTGTAGCATTTTGTATATTAATTTTGTAGTGTACATTTTGCATGTTTCAACACCTTTGATTAAAAACAAATAAATTAGTTTCGATAGATCTTTTCATTTTTTCATTGTTATATCTTTTACAATCACTTTTTGTTCTTTGTTTAAAGATCTTCTTTCTTTTGTAATAGTCATAGTTATCAGATACGAATGGCAAGTTGCCTATTTCAAAAGATTTTGAATTGTATTTTTTTATCCAAGTCTTTGAATAAATGTATATCACATTCTAAATCATATTTTTTAAGGTTTAAAATAATGTTTTTTGTTATGTATTGACCATGAAAACATTGGCATCATTAAATTCAGTATTGTCAACAATCCCTTCTATGTCACCCCAAACAAAGTTTATGCCATGAGTAGATTTAGCTTCATTTTTTTCTATCTTTTTCATGTAATGCATATGTAGAACTCCATGTATCAAAACCATGTTTTAAATTATTTTCATTTTCTCTAAAAGGGATATATAATAATAGTTTTCTCTTACAATGATTTTCAAGGTCAAGACGCTTATTGTAGTTGATATATCGAATAACATGTGATTTATTTTGTAGCCATGTTTTTCCTTTTTTTTGATATTCAAAGACAAATTTAGCAAGACAACTGCTCGCTAATGCTTCTAGTAATTGAACATAGCAATCTATTAAATATTTGCATATCACATCTTCTGATTCATCATATTCATTTATCAGAAGTGTTGGAGGTTTTAGAATGAATGTCCATTTATCTGATGGACTTGTATTTATGAATATGCATTTCTTAGAACAACTATTGAATGACAATGACAAAGGTATGTGAATAGTTTATTGATCAAATATTTGTTGTCTATCAAGTAATGTGTTTCTATGATTGTACATCATTTGAATGGCATCTATATTTGTAGTGTGATGTTATTTGCATATTCGTTGAAATGATTTTATCAATGACACATCAATTTTTATCATATAAGATGTGCAATAAGATGTCGTAACAAAAACATTAAGCACAAACTGGGCATCTATGTTTGCTTTCCACAAATGTGGCATTTTTATACAAAATTTATTTATCCATGCATGCGATGGCTTTCATTTTAATAAAATTGTTGGTTGTTTAAGCATGCTCTACATGACTTGTATATATTCACTTTCACTATTTTTTAATTCTATTTAAAACATATTAAATATTATAAAATGATCATAACATCTGTTCTCCAAATTATTGTAGATATGTATTGAGTTTTTGATAACTAAGTCATATTTTTATGAACATGGTTTAAGCATAATTATTATTCGCATTGGAGAAATAAGGAAGTTGTATCAACAATGTGCCTTTGTTTTTTTTATAACTTGTAGTATGATGATGTTCATGTCATATGGATATGTTTAAATCAAACATATTTTACATCACAATTTATATAGTTATCGACAAATTTTGTAATCTCAATTTTTTTTCATTCTTGTAAATTGGTGCAAATGTATATGTCGACTTTCTCGATTTTGGAATTATGTAACCAAAAAATGATCTTGCAAGTATCTAAATAAAGTATTATCTTTATATATAACTTTTAGCATTGTCTTAATTTTATGTGTATAGTATTATGTACATGTGACGATATCTTTTGTAATCAAGTAACTATGGTCAATCATATTAAATGCATTTGTAAGCAATTGCCACATATATTTAGCAAGAGAATGTAACAAAAAACATTGGTGGACTTAATTGGCATATCATTCTAAATGTTTTTTTTTTGTAAATTTAGATAATGCATTTGTAAGTAGTCACCATAGATGTTTCACTAGAGATGTAACAAAAAATTGTCAGTGGATTGACATATCATTGCAAATGTGTTTTTTCATAACTGTTGTAAATAATCAAGCAATATTTGTATTTTTTTGAAATCAATGTACCCCCAATATCAGATTTTAATAGTTTTTCTAAGTTTGGTTTGTACTATATGTCTTTTGCTACAAGATTTCTTCCCTTTACTTTACATTTTCTAATTCTCACCCACATTGTTTTAGCCACCTACTCAATGATAATTTCCATTATCTTGAAAAATAAATTTGTAATGTGATATGCAAATGCACGTCTTTATACTCCAATTCCCATTGAACAATTTTCATGTATGAAAGTCTACTTGTAATGATTTTATCATGTGGGTCACCATAAAAAAGTGTTGGAAAGTTAATTTCCTTGGCATATTTGTCTTTGAAAATTCTAAGTGGTTGTTGGTATTCTATTGGTGCAATTTAGATCATTTTGTCTCACAAGTTATGAATACATTTTGATTCTATGAATCCATGTACCATAGTTGAAGTGGTGATGCATTCTTGATCCTCATCACCTGCTTCACTTTCTTCTAAAGCACCAATAATGTTTGGATCAACATTGTCATTGGTGTGTAATGATTGTTTCAGTCCCTTATAAGTTTGACATTTTTAAATTGATATAATTTTATCTTACATAATTGCTTCAGAGCATGCATGATAATATTTGGATGAACCCTCTCTTTCTAGTGTGCATTCTTGTATTCCAATGTTATAATTAGCTCAACATCAATCATATAGGATTCATCAACTAAGTGTGGTAATGTTTTTTTCATTATGTCAATGTTATATGGCACATTGATAATTGTATTAGTTAGTCTGATTTGAGGTTTTTATATCCTCATTCTCTAATCTATACAAAAATAATCCATAATGAAATAAGACACTCTTCTAGATCTATAAACATTTGAACATATATCAAAGGTGCATTTAACCAAATATGTTGAGGTACTACAAATTTGTGAGCAATTCAATTCCTCAATGAATTATTGCATTTGATGCATATTTTTTTCAAAATAATATCTTCCATTTGCATCAACTTTGCATATGTTTCTCTTTCTGTTTTCTTGAAATCTATCATGTTATATTTGAATTATAGTTGATTACAAACAAAAAATATATGCTTTGGTGTATCATCAAGATTTTTTAATGAATTTTATTGTTGTAGTGCTTTCCTGGATATGTAGAATGGATTTGAACATACGCAAAGATGTTATCAAAGTCTTACTCAATGGGTGCTTTAATTTGTCATCCTTGTATTTCATATATTTTTGATGCATAATTTTCCCTTGATCCTGCATGAGATGATTTAGAGAATGAAAATATTATTTAAACACACGAGGTGATGTTATCTCTTTGTATTATAATTATTCTCCTCATAATTTAAACTTTTTTATCTATAATTTTACCTAGATTTTATGCAACATATTTTAGAGAATGAAAATATTTTTAAAATGAAGTAGCTAATGCAATCTTATATGTATTTTAATTTATAATGCTAGTGTCAAGCATGCATCTCTCTATTAATGGTTCATAGTAAACATGATTCATGTCTGTTTCAAAGAAGACTATATTATAGTTTCTTGTTGGTTATATAGAATTAAAGTACGTCTTTGCTATATGCATTGAACAAGCTAACCAAAGATGAATTTTTGCATCTAGCAATATGGACATCCACTCAAAGCATAAGTCACTCCCTCAATGCTAGTTTGATTGAACGGCTTTGCCAAGTTTACAATATAGTCTTCCCATCTTGATATTTTGTTTGTGTTTTGTGCGAAACTAGAATGTAACTTTTTTTTGATGTAAGATAGTCCCTTTTTATCTTGACATAATATTACATTGCAAAATGACTAGTCTATATAGTGACAAAGACATTGTATATCAAATTCAACATTTGTTAATAGACAAATTGAATTGAATAAGTTTTCACCACAATGAGAATCAGTTTTAATTAGTCTATACAAGCCATTGCTTTGCATTTATTTTGAAATCATTGTCCAATGAGATCCAAGATCAATGCACATATTAAAAAATTGAATACGCACAGATGGCATTATGTATTAGCTATTTTTATTGCAATACAATGACTCATAATGCTCACAAATAGGATTCATGTAATAGAACATGACCGAGTATGGAATCATTTAGCATTGTTCATTGAAGCTGAGATAATTTTTCATTGTGAATGACCAAATGCATATTTATATATTTATCCGTCTAGCTAGTCAATGTATACAAAAGTTGTCTCCCCATAAACTAGTTTCATTCACAGAAGAGCTACGTGACACAGATAGACTCATTCTATGAAAATATGTTTCTCTAACATGAATTCCATGTAAGATGAATAGTTCACGAGGATCTAATTCTAGTCTATATGATTTAATTGTAGTTGCATCACCAACATGTAAATTGGAAATGTAATAGTACATGAAATATGTCAAAGAGGCAACCACCAATATTGTACTTAAATGATAATTTATGTTATGCAGCAAAAAAAATTGTATAATTTAAATGAAAGTTTATATGAAAAACAAATCTAGAGCCACTATCACACAAAAATTATATCTCCCTAGAAATCATGATCTTTGCAATTGAATTTCCACAAGATTATTATTTCGCATTGAAATCCACCCTTACCAATGAGGCGAGCTTCCCCAATGTAGACTATAACATCAAGCACTTGCAACAAAACTGTAATACTGCAACAAAAAATTAGATCCCATCAAAAAAAAAAATTGTTCCTTCCAACAATAAATAAGAAAGAAAAAAAAAATTAAAATCTTGTCACTCTATCTAGACTAGCTTGAATATGAACTACTTTGTCTTTAACAACCTTGTTTTCACTTGTACTATGCAGATGCAATTGCAAAACATATAAGTTTGTACCGTGAATATCTAGCGTTGATCACTTGATAGTCGATTAAGCCCACATAAAAGCATGAATAAAAAAGGTATTTATGAAATAGCTAAGATAATAAATATTGTTAAATTCACTAAAATTTACCCATGCAATAAAAAAATAGATCTTTAAAGTTGATTTCCTGCTCTTATAAATGTCTCTTCAAATCTCACGTTTACCTACAAATATTGTACATTAAAATTTAAGTATATACTTATGTGCAATTTACAAGGACAATCATAATAAAAAATAGATTAACAAAGTCTTAATTATTTGTGCATTTGAGATTTGAACTTGAGATTTTATTATTGGTTTAATGCTAGAGCTCAACCTATTAAGATGGCATTTTGCTTATGGATTTTTTGTTCTGGACTCTCGAACCTTTAAATGCACATAAAATCCTATAAAAATATATTGCATGTCATTTAATGTTAGTCTGCACGCTAGCAATAAAAGTTGCAACTGATGTAATATTTCACATTCTTACGACCATATAAGTTTGTACTAAATTGTACAAATAGAAGAGTTAAAAAAAAATGGTCTAATAACGAAAGCACAACCACTGAATGAATGCAATAAATAAATAAAAATTATCCAAAATTTGTCATATAACACCTTTAGGAATATTCAAAATTTATATGTGAAAATTAAACTTATTTCTTGGGTCCCACGGCTTCTTCAAACCTGACTTTAAAATTGAGGTTAAAATAAAAATAATATTTGTTTAATCTTTGGAACATTAAAGTGGTCAATTTTTATTATTGTTCTTTGGAGAACTTTGCATCCCGATATTTAGTGGGTAATTTATATTTTTAGTTATTATTCCTTGTGAAGAGAAATTTGTCGAGCACCGAAAATTGCAATACGAGGATGTCGGGGTCAATAGGGTACCTTACCTTTTGTCATCACGAGGGTATTGTTCTAGTTATTTGAATTATATTTTATTCTAGTGGTTTTTTTTTAAAAAAAAAATTGTTGTTATTTGGGTGTATCATATTTTTAATTAGATTTAGGTTTTATTATTGAGAATTCGGGACTTATTTATTTTTATTTGTGGATTTTTTAAAAGTTTATTAAGGCCCATCACGAATAGTTTTTCTTCCCGCGTAGGATGGATCACGGATCAAAGTAATTGGTTGTTAGATTTATGTGATGTAGATTTTCGTAGATGTTGGTGGTCAACTTGGGTAATCCGAGGCATTAATGAATCTGAAAACTACCAAGACAATAAATTATCAATAGGTAAAGCTTCTGAAAACAATAATTTGTATTGATTCGTATTGAATGACTTGAAATAATTACAACCCAAACCATGCTTAAATAAGCCTCAACTAGGAATTACAGTTGACATGCAAAAATTAGAAAAAACTAAAATCTAAAATTAAAAAAAAAAAACTTTTATTTTTAGCTATTATTATTTTTAGTAAGTTTCGCATGCAAGCTCGAGCAGCTTTAAAAATCTCTCGAAATACTCTAAACACTAAAACTAGCCTATGGGATGAAATTCAATTGAAGTTGGCACTCGGTCCTAAAGATATATAATTTCTAAAATTAGAAAATTTCTCAAAAAATCATTAAATGATAATTTCAGAGTCTCATATGATCACGTATGGCCTCCAAAAAAATATGGAAAACAACTCTATGTGGATAGAACCACTTAGGATAACAACGAAATTTTCAAGACGATCGTTTTGGCACATAGAAGAGCTCGAACAGAGCTATGGGTTAAAAGTTATGGCCTCTAAAAGATTGGTCTATTTTTTCTGCATCATTCTCCTCTGGTTGAAAACAACTCAGCGCCTGCGAGTTGCCTTGGTTGTACTATTGCCATTTTTCTTTGCCAATCTTCTTTAGCTCTCATTATGTAATCCGAGTGTTGTCTTCTTGCTGCAATCCTTCCAACTACACCAAATACTTGTTATAATTCCCTTACCTTGTGTTCATTGTCTTCACATCCAAAACCTTCACTATCTTTTCTTTCTTCTTATTTAGAACCTGTTGCTGCCAATTTACTTCTTCATCTTCATCGCTTTCACCATCTTCTCCATGGAATTCATATAAGTTTGAAACATTAAATACTGGAGAGATATCAAAACTCTGTGGTAAGCTCACCTCATAAGCATTGTCATTGATTTTCTTCACAATTCAGTATGGTCTAATTTTCTTATACTTCAACTTGTTGTACGCGCCTTTTAAAAATCTTTCTTTCATCAAGTAAACTATTACCAACTCTCCTTCAAATACCTTAGATCTTCTTTTAACATCTGTTGATGTTTTATATTTCTCATTAATTTCTTGCAACTTTCTTCTTACTTCTTGCAACTGTTGCATATGCTCTACAAATGCTTTTGCATCATCACTAACTCGATCTACAATTGGTAATTATATCAAATCTAAAATACCCATAAGATTTATCCCATAAAAAATTTAAAAATATGACTTTCCTGTTGATCTATACATTGAACTATTATATGCAAACTCAACTTGTAGTAAAGCCAAGTCCCATTGCTTGGGCTTCTCTCCCACTATGCATCTCAACAAATTTCTCAAGCTCCTATTCACAACTTGTATCTATCCATCTGTTTATGGGTGATATGCACTACTTAATTGTACCTTAGTACCCATCTTCTTACACAAAGTCCTCCAGAAAGTAACTTAAAATTTTCATGTTCGTATCTGAAGTAATAGTTTTTGAAACACCATGCAATCTCACAATACCCTTAAAAAATAATTCTGCAACTCTAGGAGCATCATTGATTTTCTTACATGCAATGAAATGAACCATTTTAGAAAAATTGTCTACAACAACAAAAATTGAATCATTACCTCTTTGTGTGTTTGGTAATCTCAACACAAAATCTATACTCAAATTTGTCCATGGTCCTCTTGAAACCAGTAATGGCATGTATAACCCAGTATTTTGTGCATGTCTTTTAGCCACCTGACACATCCTGCACCTTGAAACATACCTTGTCACATCTCTCTTCATCTTTAGCCAAAAATACTTTTCCTCCACCAAAGCTATTATCTTCATCTTACCCCAAATATTCAGCCAATCCGTCACTATGTAATTCTCTTATTATATTGTCTCATAGAGACCCAACTAAAATGTATAATTGTTTCCCTTTAAAGAGATAACCTTCTTGTATAAGATATTCATCATGAAAAGTATATGTCCCACATATTAATGGATTCCTGCACTACTCAAATACCTTGCCAAAATATGGATTAGTATCATATAATTCTTTGATAGTTTCAAATCCAACTTCTTCGCTCACCATAGTAGTTAATAACACTACTCTTCTGCTCAATACATTAGTGACATAATTCTATTTTCCAAATTTATGTTTCAAAACAAAAGTATAACCCTACAAGAAAGATACTCACTTTTCATGCCTACTATTCAATTTCTTTATGTATTCACATACTTCAAAGCCTCGTGATATGTAAATAGTTTAAACTCCTTAGGCACCATATTATGCCTCAAATGTCTTAATGTTTGTATAATTACATAAAGTTCAACATCATAGGTAGAATACTTTGTTCTTACGTCATTCAATTTATCATTGAAATATGCTATTGGCTTTCTTTTTTGACTCAACACAACACTAATTCCCACAAACGAAGCATCACAATCAACCTTAAACACTTTGTTAAAATCCGGTAATGATAAAATTGGTCTTTATGTAATCTTCTTCTTCAAAAATTCAAAGCTTTTTTTTTTGCTACTCTAGTCCATGCAAATTCCTTCCCTCTCATGCAATATGTTATTGGTGCCATAATACTACTAAAATTTTTAATAATTTTTTTGTAAAAATTTGCTAAACTATGGAAAATTCTTATCTCTGTAATATTTTTTGGCATAGGCCACTCAACAATTACCTTTATCTTTTATTCATCCATTCTCACACCATTTACTAAAACTACAAATCTCAAAAACACCAAACTATTTTTCATAAACTTGCACTTCTTCAGATTTGCATACAACTTCTCCTTTCTTAACAAATCTAGTACCATTCTCAAATATTGTAAGTGTTCTTTAGTCTTATTGAATATCAAAATAAATAACTATAAACCAACCAATATATTCTCTTAGTGTTGTATTCATCACCTTCATAAATGTGCTAGGTGCATTAGATAATCCGAATGACATCATCATCCACTCATATAAGTCATCCCTAGTCTTGAATGTAGTTTTCCACTCAACTCCTTCATGAATTCAAATATGATAATAACCATTCCTTAGATCAATCTTGGTAATTTTTTTTTTCTATAAGCACATCCATCATACCATCTAAACGAGGTATAGAAAATTTATACTTGATTGTAATTTTATTAATGACTCTACTATCCACACATATTCTCCATCCTCCATCTTTCTTTGGAGTTAGAAATGCTAGTGTTACACATGGACTCATACTCTCCCTTATCACCCTTTTTTTAGCAATTCAGTAACCTATTTATTTAATTCTACATGTTCTGTTGGACTCATCCTATATGTTTCTTGATTGAGTAGAGATGATCCTAGAATCAAATCAATGTGATGTTGAATATCTCTCTTCAGTGGTAAACCATTCAGTAACTCATCAGGCATAACATTTTCATATTCTTTTAACACTTTTGTTGCTTCTATTGGTATTTGCATCATTTTTGTGTCTTCATTCTTTTCTACTAATACATAACAAAAACCTACCACCTTCATATCTTAGATAAAATATTTAGTAGAGAGCATGCTTTCTGCCTTCTCTTCCTCTTTAAGAGGTAAAAAAACTACCTTTATACCACCTTTATAAAAAGTGTGTGTTCTTTACTCCATCATAAATTATTTTTCTATCAAATTATCAAGGTCTTCCCAATAATACATGGCATGCATCTATTGGAATAACATCACACCATATTTCATCATTATAATTTTTTCTACAGAAAACTTGATTAAGCACCTTTTATATACTGTAACCTCATTCCCTTTTTAAACCATGAAATCCAATAAATATTATGATGATTTTCACATTGAAAATTTAGTTTCTCTATCATTTCTTTATAAACCATATTTTGACAACTACCACCATCTATAATTACTTTGCATACCTTTTCACCCAAAGTACATCTTGTTTAAAAAATATTTGATCGTAGCCATGCATCACCACTTTCTTTATTTTTCACTTGTTCCTTTGGAATGATCATTGTTATTCTCCTCATGATATTCTCTCCAACATCTGCTAGTGCAACTTTATTAATTTACTTTTCTATCTCAACCTCAACTAGATTTACTCTTAGGCGATCCTCTTGCCTCCTTTCTTGATCTTGATAGTGTAGGCACTCAAATGATTTGCGCCCTTCTACTCCACATATATAATAAACATAAAATCTATGATAATTCAAAGAACATCCTCTAGCATCATCGTAACCTCACCCTCTTTGAAACTCTCTTCCTCTTTGTTGGTATTAAAACCCTAGTCTATTATCATCTTGCTTTTCTGCACCATGTGATGATTAACCTCTATTGATATTAGACCCACCTTTGGTGGTATTAAACCTACCTTGTCCCCTATTTGGATGGGATTTGCCTCTTCTTAGACCAAGAGACATTCTTCTAAAATTCTATCTATTTTGTTTTTATTCTACCTTTAAAGCTAATTGATAAGCCTCCTCCATGCAAAGTATTCTATGCATGCTTAATTCATTTTGAATAGTAAATTTCAAACCATTTACATACCTTGAAGTCATCTACTCTTTTTTTTATCATGCTCCACTCAGATGAAAAGCTTATAAAACTCATCTATATACTATGATCTCTTTGCCTCAAATTCTAAAATCTTCTATATAGGGTATGTGCATAATCCACAGGAAGAAATTTATTTCTCAGCTTCTTCTCCATATTTTCGTGTGTATTAATCTTCTCTTTATCTTTTCTCTATCTCTCTTTCTATAGGTGATCCCACTAAATCATTGCATTGCCTTTCAATTTCATGCGTGTAAACATTACATTCTTGTCTTCTCTCATAGTCTTCTACTTAAAGAACTTTTCCATGTTATTCATTTAATCTATTAACTCCTTTTGTTTTCAACTGCATCCATAATCTAGAACGTCAACCTTGATTCCTTTATTTCTTCCTTATAAATTTTGAACCATCCTCTCTTCCATTGATGGTGGTTGCTCTTGCTGCTTATTTTCTTGTTGAACTTCTTCATCATGATCTATGTCCTCCTCATCACCACCTCAACTTTTTATTTGATTGGTGATGACTTCGATCAATTATTCCACTTGCATTTGCATCTCTTGTATAGTCTGGTTCATCTATGTAATACCTCCTCGTCCTCTTGCCATGTATTACTTTTTCAAGATTTGAACTTGCCCTGATACTAGATAATGAACCTAAAAACTATCAAGACAATAAATTATCAATAGGCAAAGCTTTAAAAAATAATAACTTGTATTGATTAATATTAAATGAATTAAAATAATTACAACCCAAACCATGCTTAAATAATCCCCAACTCAAAATTAGAGTTGACATACAAAAATTCAAAAAAAACTAAAATCTAAAATAAAAATAAAAACTTATATTTTTAGATGCTACTATTTTTAGTAAGTTTCGCATGCAAGCGCGAGTAGCTCTAAAAATATCCTAAAATAATCTAAACACTAAAACTAGCCTATGGGATGAAATTCAATGAAGTTGACATCTGATCTTAAAAATATACAATTTCTAAAAATAAAAAATTCCCTAAAAAATCATTAAACTATAATGTTAGACCCTTAGATGATCACGTATGGCCTTCAAAAAATATATAAAAAAACTCTAAGCAGATAGAACTACTTATGATAACAATAAATTTTTTGAGACAGTCGTTTTGGTGCGTGGAAGAGCTCAAACGGAACTACAAGTCAAAATTTATGGCCTCTGAAAGATTGACCTATTTTTTCTACATCAGGCATGGAGAGATAGAGCCATAGATTCAACAATAACACTAGGCTCCACATGTATATCCTATAAATATCCCATAAGATGCTCTAATATAGTGTGTACCCCAAATATTTTAGGGTATTCAGTAACTAGTTGGGTTATTTAGAATTTCTTACCCTCTCCAGTTGAGAGAGTTAGTGATGAAGTTTCTTGGTCATAGTGAGAGGTATAGGGGATTATGCATCATAAAGTAGATTCTCATGATCATTATATATTTGAAGGTAGACATGATGTTGCAAATTTCTAAGAACAAGACTTATCCTATTTGGATTGTCATAGATACAATCACCCAGGGTTCACCATCAAAGATATAGATCTCAAAGAGGATATCACCATAGATCATGATCACAATTATAGAGGGGTAACCATTATCGACCGTAGTCATGAACTCACTAGATTGTAACCACCTAATTTTTCAAATGAGTTCAAGGCAAAGTCTTGGTTTATAATGTCACTAAATTAGTCAACACGTGTGGATATTTTGGGAATATATGAGCTAGACTTTCTACTCACCTTTTGAGAGAACCAACATTGGCCTTGTGGTAAGAGGAAGGAGTTAAGAGTGATCAAGATTTTGAGATCCTCACCTGGGAGTAGTATTGATGTCGTTTTAAGAACCAATACCTTACCAGACATTTTTAGGACAAAGGGTTGACAAATTTCATTCCCTCCAATAGCGTGAGGGAACGATTTCAGAGTAAAAGGCTAAGTTCTTAGAGCTTCTTCCCTATGTTGAGTTTTCACAATATGAAGAGATGTTTGTGACTCACTTTGTTAGAGGGCTCAATTGTGATGTGGCTAGTGCAGTTCACCTTCTCAACCTTAGGACCCTTCAATTAGTAGTAAAAAGGGCATTGATCAATAAGAAATAAAGAGAATCAATAATCAATCAATAAGTACACAACATTTTATAGATAAATTATTGAGCACTTTAAGTATTCTAGAAGAAATCGAGAAATCATTAGAGCATTGATTGAAGCATACAATTTTATGTTTAGACACATACAAAAAAATATTAGTTTGCATGTTATTGAAGTTTCTTCAATCATCGAGGTTCATTTTTTTAAATATTTTTATTATCTAAGGGCTAACAAAATCAAGATAGTTCAACTATTCTATGGTTTAATGGAAAAAAAATACTTGATTTTTTAAATATTGTTGTCCAATTAAAACAAGAAGAATAATTTTTTTTTCAAGTGATCACAATCAAAGTATAAGATTTTGAATGAGCGATTTAAATATAATCAAGAAAACGCAATTGTCAAGTTAGATTTTTCACGTCTACAATCTTTTCTAAAGTGATATGATTTAATCTACATTTTATAGAGTATAAAGAATACTCTTGAGAAACTTTTATAATCATTATAAAATTTCTAACCAATTTATTATTGTTTTGAATGTGCATTTACACTCTTATTTTATGACAATTATTATCAGATTACAAAAAATTAAAAAAAACTTAAATCTTATATTTACCTTCTAAATTTTAAATTAATTAATAAAACTTTATTATTTTGTTCATATTATTTATCCTACCTAAAAAAATATTTATATTACAATTTAATATAAATCTACTTATCTAGATTACAATCCCTTAATTATAGAACTACACACAAGAGCTTCTTTATCTTAATGTAGATCGTGTGTCCCTTAATAGTTCAAATATAAGAAATTATATGAATAGGTTTTTTAAGGCTTTAATTCATATGGTATTAGTGAATATCATATACTTTATTAAACAAATTTAAACACTTTCATAGGTTAGAATAATTTAGAAAAATAAAAATGTCTTATTAAGTATTTCAATTTGGTTTAGAAAAATAGAAATGTCTTATCAAGTATCTTGATTTGGTTTAGATTTATGTTTATAAATATGATTTGAATTAAGTTTCTTCCAATTCTTGTTTATATGACTTTTATTTTATTTTTTAACTATTCAAATATTAATTTGGGATCTTATTTTAAATTTAATTTATCTATAAATATATATGCATTTTAATACATTTATTAATAAATATAATCAATAAGTAATGAAAAAGTACATAATATTTTATAAAGAATTTTTTGAACATTTTAATTATTTTAGAAGAAATCTAATAATCATTAAACTATTCATTGAAGTAGACAATTTTATGTTTAGACATACATCACAAAACATTGATTTGCATACTATTTAAGCTTATCCAATCATCAAGATTATTTCTTTTCAATATTAATTTTCACATGAATTAAAAAATATTAAGATAATTCAACTATTTTATAGTTTAATTAATATTTAAAAACATTTTTTTACTTAAAATAATGTCTTTTGAGATCATGATTAAAAAAGCACAATTTTCAAGTTAGATTTTTCATTTTTACAAATTTTTCTATAATGATATGATTCAGTGCAGATTTTTTAAAATAGAAAGGACAATTTTATTTTATTTTTTAAATTATCATTAAATTTTTAATCAATATGCATTTTAACTATCATCTTGTGATGGCTGTCACTAAATTAAAAAATAAAATTAAATAAACTTAAATCTTATGTTTACTTTAATTTAAAATTTAAAATTATTTAATTAATATTTTATATATATATTTTTACATACTTAAAATAATTTAAATATTTATGTTACAATTTAGAATTACACACAAAAAATTTATTTATCCAAAAGACAACACCTTAATTATAGAATTGCACAACCAAAAAAATTATTATCTTAGAATTAATCATGTCCCCATTAACAAGTCAAATAGAATAAATTAAATTAATAGGTTTATTAAAGCTTTCATTCATATGGTATTAAAGAATAAATGGCATATACTCTACTAAATAAATTTTAAAACCTCCATGTGCTAGAATAATTTGGAATAAAATAATTTTTGTTTAGAAAGTCAACTGATCCCTGCTGAAAGAAGTCCGTTTGGGCTTTTTCCCACGTATGACTTTTGTTCTATCCTTTTAGCTTTTCAGCCATTAAATTTTATTTTTAGATTCTATTTCAAAATTAATTTGTTTATAATATACATCATTTTAAGTAATTTATTAATAAAGAGAAACAATAAATAATTAAGAAATGCACAATTTTTTATAGATAAATTATTGAGTTTATTAAATATTTTAGAAGAAATTAAAAAATGATTGAAGTATATAATTCTCTGTTTAGACATATATCAAAAATATTAGTTTGTATGTTATTAAAAGTTTTTCAGTCAATAATATTTATTTTCTTAATATTTTTATTGCTTAGGTGTTGAAAAATATCAAGATAGTTCAATTATTCTATAATTCAATGAAAAATTTAAATTTTTAAATATTATTTCCCAATTAAAACAAGAAGAATAATTATTATTTTTAAATAATCACATTCAAAATGTAAGATTTTGAGTGAAGTTTGTAAATATCATACTGAAAAAAACATAATTATCAAATTAGTCTTCAATTTAAATATGTATTTGCACTATCATCTTGTGATATTTATCATTAAATTACAAAATAAAATTAGATAAATTTAAATTCTATATTTATCTTCATTTTAAATTTTAAAATAATTAATAATATTTAATTATTATTTTATACATATTATTTAACCTACTTAAAAATAATTTAATATTTAAATTATAATTTAAAATAAATCTAATATAATTAGACACTAGAGCTTTACGTGGATCTTGTGTCCCTTAACAATTCAAATACAAAAAAAATTATATGAATAGGATTTTTAAGGCTTTAATTCATATGATATTAATGAATAAATGGCGTATACTCTATTTTTATAAAAAAATAAAAAAAAAATCCTTAAACTAAGGGATTTGTGAAGAAAAAAATGCCTTACCAAGCATGTTTTGTGCTAGATTTATGTTCAAAAAGTCAAGAGATCCAAGTTGAAAGTAGTAACTTTCGGCTTTTGCCCATATAACATTTGTTCTATCTTTTTTGCTTTTCATTTATTGAATGTCATTTTGAAACTCTATTTTGAATTTAGTTTGTTTATAAGAAAATATAAGTTTTAATTTATAAAAAAATATAAATTTTAATTAATTAATTAATAATTAATTGAGAAGCACACAATATTATATAGAGAACATTTTAAATATTTTAGAAGTATGTAATATTATATAAAATATTTTAGGAAAAAACAAACATTCTTTAGAATATTTATTGAAGTATATAATTTTATGTTTAGATATATTACAAAATATTGATTTGCATGTTATTGAAGCTTCTTCAAGATTTACAATGCGGAGTAAACATACACTTAAATCAGTGAGTTCTTTTAATTAAGATTGATTTGCATATTATTGAAGCTTCTCTAAGATTTACAATGCTGAATAAACATACACTTAAATCAGTGTGTGTTGGGTATGTAAAAGGATTTGTATCTTGGTGGATGAATATAATTAACTATCATTCCATATTTTTATTACTTAAATGTTGACAAATATCAAAATAGTTTAATTATTTTATGGTTTAATGAAAATCCCAAAATATATATTTTTTTTCAATTTACTAAAAATCTTAAATTTTTTTATTTTTTTAAATTTTCTAATATTACAACCCAATTAAAATTAAAAAAAAAATTATTTTTTTCGAGTTGTAAAAATCAAAACTTATGATTGAAGGAGGTTTTCGAAGATCATAATCATAATCAATAAAACACAATAATCTAGGGCTAGAATAATGTGAAAATAAATAAATAAATCCTTTGGTTAAATGTTTTGGTCCAGATTTACATCTAGAAAGTGAGCTGATCCGAGTTGAAAGAAGTCCCTCTTGGTTGGAAGATGATTACATCAAGAAATTTGGACATTTCGCAAATAAGTATGAATATAAATACTATACGTTCATCGGTGAAAAAGATGGATTTTGATGGATCGTGAGATTTTAATGGTTAATGATTAATTAACAATCAAACATCAATACAAGACATTGAAAAATATTGCAAACTAAGCAGTCCAAATTTCATTAAACGGTGCTGCTATATTATAATCTCCACAATAATTACAATGGCCAAACTTTGTAAGTAAAATATATTTGATAAACAGTCACGGTCCAATTCAAAGCATGCCTGGAAACCACAAAGTGGCCCACACGTACCCACATACATTCTAGATGGGAATCTATGATGAGCTTATCTATTACGTATTTTGGCACTTATACCTCTCTTATTTCCAGAGTAATAATACAATAAAATTTAATTGGTTGATGAAACCCTAAAATTATAATTAAGATAAGAAATAAAGACTGATAATTTCAACAAACATAAAAATTAAAAATATCACGATTCTAAGATTTTTGAAAACAAATTACATATGAATTTAAGAAAAAATATGAAAATAACTTATATTTTTATAAATTTTATTGATCTCACCATATCTACAACGTTTTATTTATAATTAATATTTTAAAAATATCTAACATCCCAATATGCCTATGAAAGCCCAAGGAGAAGCCATTAATCCTTAAGGAGCATGTGGTGCAGGGTGATTTGCTCCAGGATCCGAATAGTCCAAGAGCTCTTCAACAGCCACACGATGTACCTGAGTGAAATGCAACAAAACAAAAAAGCAAAAAACATCCACCCTAACTGTTTAATTATAAGAAATACTCAATATTTTAATCAAGAGCTGCTTGAAAAGCTAATTTCTTTCTTTTCTGTTACCTGATCTGAATCAGAAATCTCAAGCTGGTTAACGCCTTCTGTCTTTATAGACATCATCCCTGGAAAACCTTAAGAATGATCACAAATACTTAGAACTACTATATTCAGTGGGTACAGGTGCTTCATATTTTATTTTCTATCACAAAACTTTCAGCCCTGAGATTAATGATATATACCTTTAGAGTCTTTGATACAAGAGACATTGAGAGATGCAACTGCTAAGAGAACGGCCATTAACATAACCAGAGAAGACCTTGCCATCGTTGCTTTGCCAAACACACTGTGCAACATAATGTAATGCTTTGCAGTTGCATATATAATATTCCTGCCTGGTCAGATCAAGTCAATAGTGATGAAGATGACATTTATTAGTGCTTTTCCAGATCAGTACTGCCAACCCTGCATGCAGACAGACCTATTCAGCCGCCCAAAGATTTGGCGCTATTATTTTTTGTGTCGACATTCTATTGGAAGAATATGTGAATGGATCTTACTTCTATGGCCCATAATCAGATATTTTCTTCTTTCCAATCTCTTTATTTTGGGGTCATTGCTTATCCATTGTCGATACCATGATTGTATCAAACACTACGTCTAGTGACGGCGAGTATAACGGAGAGTTTTAAGTGATAAAATCTCTTGAAAACGTATGGTTGGTCATTTTAAGGGATAAATGTTTTATTGTAAAATGTCATATAAAACCATACGAATCACATGTTATGTATGTTGTAATTAATCCATTTCAATATAATTCAGTTTTGGTGAACATTTATATTTATTTATTAGTTTTCGTTTGAAAGGTGTTATAAGAATTAGTTGAACAAATATATATTTTATTTTAGTGGATCAAAACTTTTCAAAAAAGTCTAAGTTTAACATTAAATATTATGGAATATTCTTCTACATGTTCTTATGGAATGTTCTAATTATATTAACATAAGATATTCTTCTATACGTTACAATACATCACCACAAAAAACGTCACTACAATATAAAAATTGGCAAAAAAAATCTCTTGAAATTAATTGTTTTCTAAAAGGAATATGTAATATAATTAAAAATAAAAATAAAAAAAATTAACACAAACATGTGTACATGCATTTATTAAATTATGTATCTAAAAGATAAATTTATTAATTTATGTAACTAAAAGATAAGTGTACATCATATCCCACACTTCACATAATATTTTTTTTTCAGCCAATAAATTTTTTTACAATGCATATTATTACTTTTTAAATAAATAAATAAAAATTAGGAACTTAACAATTAGTAAAATATAATCCAACACTATCCACTAATATAGGACTCACAGATAACATCAACCACTTTGGATTCTAGTTTAACTATCTAATAGATATAATTGCTAGATAACTATCTACCCACAATACAACACTAGTAAAAATATGCATGCAACACTGTAAAAACATGTTTGGCATTTTATTATATATTTATGTTCACTTCACATATTATTTTTGCTTTCAAATCTTGTTTTTTAGTACTTATCCTCTTTTTAAATTATTTTTATAATTTTATATAAATGAAAAAAAAAAATTATAAAATATATACTAATACAAGGAAAATATTTTATTTCCATGATTTAATACTTTATACATACTAGATTTAATGTTAGAAAACATAATATTCATTTTTGATAATTAATTTTATTATACTACCTATTTATTTATTTATTCAATATAGGATTGAAGAAACATGAAAATCAGAGTTTATCTTTTGTTGATATTCACACTAATAGGAATTCTTATTATATCCCTAAAAATATTATTAAAAGTGTCTTGATTTTATCAATGAGCACCAAATCTACCAAATTAAATACACCACAATATCACAATATTTTTTATTGAATCATCCAATGTACTATTTACTATTACACTTTACTTTTATTATAATTTTACATATAAAATCAATTTTAAACAATTTATTAGCAGAGAGACTAGCGGCTATATGACCCTTGTTATAATGTAATTCATTTTAGTATTAATAAGTGAGTGAAAGGGTTATCTTGCCTATCTATTCATAGATATGTTAATGTGATAAGTAAATTATTTCTATTCAATTAATAAAGTGTTGTTTTCATTAATTCACTCACCATTATTATTAATTACTATTTCCATCAATAATTTTGTAAAATAATGTGCTCTTAAAAATGTGAGAAAATAATTATTTTAAAATTATTATTATCTTAAATAAATAAACACTTTTAACCATAATTATGAATTAGAAGAAAGTTAAAAAGGATTAAATAGTTCAAGAAAATATAGGAACCCAACAATCTAAAAAAAAAATACTTTTTTGTTCCCTTTTCTTTTTGATTGACCATTATTTTACAGGATGATTTTAAGCTAAAAACATAAGAGATTTCAAAATATAAAAACATCTTCAACATCCTCCATAATATGCAACAAGCGCCCTTCTCTTACCAAAAAAAAGCTTCTATAATTTATTTTAAAATTAATTTAATTTTAAAAAATATTAATAAATTATTTTTTATCAAATCTAAAATAATCTTCCTTACCCATACCATTCTTTGCAATAACATATATATTTTATTATTTTTTTATGGATTAAAAACATTAAATCCCATCTCTTTGAATCTTCCAACTCCCATGTTTATGAATATAAATCACAACTTTTGTTATTAATATATACAAAACTATTAAATAAGTTATTAATATATATGAGATTTTGCTTAGTTTTACCTAAACTGCTATTAACATGATGTACCATTTATTATTTTATATTTATGTTATGCACCCAATTTTGAAATTAAATACCACTAAATTTATTTAATAATTAAATGAATAGAAAACATAATTAAACTTGCATGGAATGAATTTGATTATCTAAAAATTTATAGTTTCTTGAAGTGATGTCATCCTTTTTAGATGTTGTATTCATCTAAGGCATGGAGAATCTCATTTATGTCTACTTGAGGCAAAAGATTGTAAATTCAATAATTGGCATGCACGTGTTTTTATTTATCAAATAATTTATCTCCCCAACTACACTCATCTTTGAAATTTCTTGTTTAGTATTTGTATGCCACACAGTTCACTAAACAAACATTTTCAATGCTCCAATGGTCTAAGTTGGCCTATAAGTGACCTAATCACACATAATATCAACATTTGAATGGGTGCTTGGCTATGTGATTGTAAAAAAAACAACCTAAGTTACTCTAGTCACATCTATATAGGGTTTACATAGAAGTAGACTAGCCCTTGATGATACAATAATGTGGCATAAATCATCAACTTTTGGCACGATCGATTGTAAGTGGTTATCATGTTTTTATGATGATTTCAGATAATAAAGGCCAAAATTAGAATGCAATATTGACATAAAGTGTTGGTTGGGAGTTTGATGGTCACCAAATTCACCTAAATTATTCTAATCACATCATTTTGATCTGAATTCAAACTAAATTGGCCCAATAGTATAATATTATACCCAAAATCATCTACATTTACAAAGATTGCAAACTAGTTTAGGTTATTTTGTGTCAATTTGGTCTATTTAAGGGACATAAGTGCACAAAATAACAACATAAAAGAGTGGTTGGGTGTATATGGGTCACCAAATCAACATGTATGTTTTCCAAATCACATCTATTTACCTTGAATTAGACATTATTTAGCATTATCACAAATAAATGTGGCCCAAATAATTTGTATTTCCCCTAATCACATGTAATTATGATTTTTTTGTGTAAACATTTTCCTATAAGTAACTTAATGACATGAAAATTTGACAGAAATGTGTGAGTGGGTGTGTGTGGGTCACCATTTCAACATATGTTCCCACAATCACTCATATTTGGGCCCAAATTCAAACAAAATTAGGTCAATCATATACAAATGTGCCCCAAATCATCTAGATTTAACCTAGTGACAAGTGTTTTGTGGTTTTTTTATGTATATTTTAGAGTATAAGGTACGAAATTTTAATTTCATGTAATATTAACATAATGAGACACCAAATTAACATATGTTTCCCTACTCACACCTATTTGGGCAAGAATTCAATATAATTTGGCCAGATCATGCATGAATGTGCCCCAAATCATATAAATTTACACTATTATCAGGTGGTTATGGTGTTATTGTGTTTATTTTGATCTATCAGGGAACTAACTATATGCCACATTGACATAAAGGGGTGTTTAGGTGTGCTTACATCACCAATCCAATATAAGTTGAAACAATGATACCTATTTTGGCCTAAATTCTATTTAAGTTGGGTCAATCATACATAAATGTGTCCCAAATCATCTACATTTTCCTTGTTATAATTGATTATGGTTTTTTGTTTGTTGATTTTATCTTATAAGGGACCAAATTGCATGAAAATTTGACACAAATGGATGGTAAGTGTGTTCATAGGTCACTAATTTGACATATGTTGCTAAAATCACATGTATTTGGGCATGAATTAGAAAAAATTAAATTAATCATACATGAATGTGCCTCAAATCATCTATATTTTCCATAATTACAAGTGGTTTGGATTTTGTTTCATTTATTTTTTCCTATAAGAGACCTAATTGCATGCAAAATTGACATAAAAGGGTTGTTGTGTGTGCATAGGTCACTAATTCTATCTATGTTACCCTAACCACATGTATTTGGGATTATATTTGAAAAACATTAGGTTTATTTTGCATAACTATATCCCAAATCATCCACATTTATCTCGATGGTAATTGATTATCATGTTTTTGTGTTGATGTTAGCTATAAACATCCTAATTTGGTCAAGCAACCATAAGTACTATACATCTTTTGTTGCTCTTTCACATTAAGATCTTAGTGATGAATACAGTCCTTGTTCACATGGTCATTTTACATTTTTTTATCTTTCTTATGTCTTATCTTCCCTATTTGTTTCACACCTAGTGGTTGTAAGTCAACCCCTCCCAGTCATAAGGGGCCCTAGCTGTCCTGCTTGGTTCTATCTCTATTTTTAGGCGTTAGGACACTAGCATAATTTTTTGGATAGTAGTGTCATGTGGCACTAGTGTCTAATCATGGCTCTAGTGTATGATGGTCATTTTCTCCCATTTTTGGGTACTAACTCTATCTTGAGCCTTCTCTTATGTTTTTTATCCCTCTTTTACAACTTGTCAACCAACCAACAAGGTCTTATATTCAAATCAAAGTTACTTATATATAAATATCCCCACAATGCATTTTACATCTAACACTTAATACTTTGGCACATAATTACTATATGCACCTAAATTCGCTCAGTCTAATTATTTTATTGATTTCGCTAATTTATCCTATAATCATAATTCTATTCAATTAATCAAAACTCTATTTCCTATTAAAAATGTATTACATCCTATTAACCTTTATACACCCCCATTACCAATTAATTACCTTATTATCCTATTAACATTCCACTTAACTACTAATCCTACTTCATTAACTAGCAGCAAGCCCAATTGTAAATTAAAAATTCATATTTTTCAACTACGACCCTATCTAACCTACCACCATATCCTTGCCTACATCCCTATAAGCCTTAAACACCATTAAATCCTTATCTAATCCTTATTATCCCTTAATCTAACCTAGAAGTCACTAGATCTAGATAACCCTCTCTAAAATTATGGAACTCTCCAAACTAGAGTCTTATAAAATAATTAAAAATTCTCCTAAAACTCCCTCCATGAACCTATAAATAGCCATGTTTTGAGCATGTCTAAGATAATTAGAAAGCTCACAAGCCTTCCTTGCATCCATTATACTAGCCATCTAAAACACTCACACTCTCTAGAAATTCACTCAAAGAATCCAAAGAAGCCATCAAACCATCTTGAAGCCATTATCAAGCAATCCACATACAAATTAAATAGCATTGGAATGGTTGGAAAACCTTGGAGGGAAGTTACTAGGAGCTAGGTGATCGTAAGAATTTATTCTTAAATTGTTGTTTGTTCCTAAAATTATCTCTTTTTGATGTTATTCTGCTTTTGGGTTAAACTTGCTATTTATAGTAGTTTTGGTTCATAGCTCAAAAGTAAAATCATACATATGGTGACCACAATGGGATAACCCATTCAAATTGACCATTGTTCATGTTAGATGTGTTAGACTAGCTTGCCAAACGAGTTGGATGAAGAGAGAGAGTTCCATATTTTGTCAAATTTTCACGTCCAATCGAAGTACAATTTTGTTATACAAATTATGATATTGTAAAAGTGATATTGAAGACTTTAATTTTTGTATTGAATAAACTATACAATCTAACCATTGATAGTTTGCTTCTTTGGCAGGTTTTTCACCTTTTAAAATACCTCATCTCACAAAGGGTGAATCTATGTTTCAGCTGTGGTTTTGACTATCAAAGTGTGGTTTTGAAGGAATATAGTACTAGAGTCAAATCTTAGCCCTATACATATATTTTTATTTTCTTTAGTTCTATACTAACTTGAATTGTACTATAGGGAATATAATCAAAGCCTTGTCATTCTTGCCTTTATCAAGTTTTTCTTAATGTTCAAAACTACATATTCTTAGTTGCGACATTAATTGAAAGTTGTAGTTTGCCTCTATAAAAGGTGGTTTTGACATTAGCTTTAAAATCATTAACTTACAATACTAACCTTGGATTTTTGATATTTTTTTGTCTCTATTTGACTATCATTTGTTCACAGGAAGGGGGATGTTGATCCGGGCAACAATTCAGGTGACAATTTAGGTGACTTGTCCACCCCAATTGATGACAGAACTTTCAGGAGCCATAACTTTTGCACTTTAGGTCCAATTGACTTGCCGTTTGAACCGTTGGAAAGCTAAGAATGAGGATAATGTGGTGAGTTGGAATGAATCTTTGATAAATGGATTTTGACCCCCCAAAACCCAATGGAAGTGCCCCAAATTTTAATTTTAGTAGTGCAGTCTAAAAATAGTAAGTTTCTAAAAATAGTAATTCCTCGAATTCTGTATTATTGTAAATCATGGAAGTCGAACCACTTAATATCCCTCGAGATTGGTTACCTTTCACATCCTCCTCACACCTTCAAAACATGTATAAATTAAGATGTATCCTGAAATGGAAATCAAAAATCTCTTCTCAGAGATAGGCATATGTTTGGGTTTGCAAATTTGATCAATAAAACATCTCTTCTCAGAGATAGCATTATTTGAATTGTGTTGGTATTGTTTCTTGAATTATCTTTCAACCAAATATTTTGAGTTTTGGATCGGATGTGCTATCAAACATCCATAATCACTTGTTTGACTACCTAAGGTAATACTACATTTTTGTAGAAGAGACATTGACTATTAACTATGGTTTCACAGGTTGCAAGATCAATTTTGTAGCAAAATAAATAAAAATTATTGTTATCTTCTAATTTTAGACATAAAAAATTAGCTTATTATAAGATATATAAGCTTCTTTAATGGTCTTAGTATCTTTTTTATCCCACAGATATTATCAAATTTTTTTACTCTACAATACTATAAGTCAAAAATTGTGATATTGATTTTTATAGTTGATTTTGAATACATATAGTCAATTTTGATTCTGGTAGTTTAAATAATACATTTACTTAGTTCGAATATAGTACAATCTTTATCTACATCATTCTAGAAACATTTTTTCCATTCTATAAAATTTTCAATATTGTAACTACTTTTAATCCTCCTGGGGAATTTACTAACATTTTTATAAATATCAAAACCACATTTATAGAACTATGATATTATCTTTGATAATCAGTTTTGAACAACTATAGTCATATTTGACTTAGGGATCTTAAATACATATACCTAGTTAGGTACCAAATATAATTTTATTTTAATCATCTTGTATACTCTGAATATCCTATAAATATTTGAAATCACTTTGTATATATTTTTATTTCTACTATTAACCCTAGCCATGTTTTCCCTAGGTGGCAAATCTGCATCTCCAAATTTGCAATATTATTTTGTGGTTATGGTATTGATAAGATAACTAATAGTTTTGCTTAATTTTATGGTTACGATTAGCTAACAGCTTGTAAAACTACATATTTGCTAGTTGTGTTATTATCCCAAAGTTTTGGTTTTGTATATTATGGAATCAATTTTGAATTAAACTGACTGTGCAAGTGCAGTTTTGTAGGTTTAGAGGCAGTTTTGATCATTTTGAAACTAATACCAATTTTCCTTACAAAAACATTTAGAAAGCGATCCTAGATCAACTTACTAACATATTTCTTGTAGGATCAGTACATAATCTAGAATTTTAATGTTGTTTTGTATATATCTATTTTTTATTGCTTGTTTTCTTAATTTTCTCACATAGCTAAATAATTGGATAAATAAACTTTTTTGCTTGCCTGTTTGTCAACCCAATTTTACTTTTTTAGGAGTATAACATTACATGGAATTAATCCCCATGCACTTGCCTAGTCACTAGGGGTTGGTGATGCAGATTTCATCATTATGCATTTAACCAAACTATGTGTTCTAGTGGAGTATAAATATTAGGGACAGTTATCATTAGGCTAAGCGGTTAACCCCATATAGGTCATCCATGAAGTGGAAGAGTTAATTATTTAAACCAGGCATTAGACAACACCATATAGATTTGGGTCCCATATACCTTATGTATCTCAGGGACACCCTTAGACACTTTTGTGTATACCTAGTTTAAGACCTATCAGTCATAATAGATGACTTGTTATTGGAGTCATGATAAAATCTGAAGTGATCATCAAGTGAAAATAGGGTTGAGAGGGTGCAATAGATTCTATAATGGGTCATCGGTTTATACCCTCACTTGTGAATCCATTAGATAGTGCAGTCATCAGGTTACACACCCTTTTGAGTAACTAATAAAAGGGATTATGATTGGGCATTCTTGTGTACATGTTGTGCTAAGACCTATACTATTTGTGAGCTAATTTAACCTATCCCTTTATTACTTAAAAACCTAGAGAAACTTTAAGACACACCCCATCTTAGGACTAAACCAAACTATTTCATCCTCATTCATCTTAGGTTTTATCTTGGAACCAAAACTATAGTGGTCGCCCATCACTCTAAGTCTTAATCATCACCTCATTCAACTTATCCTCAATTAAGAATTATCAAAGTTTACAACCTTGTTAGGATTCATCTAAAACCCCATCATCTCATCATCTCACCTAATCATACCTAGCACCCATCCAATCATTATCTTGCTAGTGTGAAAGGGCATTTAGTTGGCTCATCCCTTAATCTTCTTGTTAGATTGAACCTATATATGCTTGTTACCTTAGTAATATTTGATCACTTCAGTCTTTAATCTCCAAGTCTAAATCTTAATCACATATGTATCACATATCTTGACCACTTAGTCTAGGATTTAAGACAAAATTAGTATTTAAAGTTAATTTCCCTCTCGTTCTACATCAAAACAACACCTATTCACTCTCACATCACCTTCACTATCCACCATGCCTAAATCCTAAGAATGGACTAAGGATCAAACCAAGAAAATGATATCCTTGGGACTCTAGGTGAGTGAAGTTAATGAAGAAACACAAAGTGATATGCACACTCCTGGAGAAGAGGAATGGTTCACAATTGACTTCTTTAATAATGATGAGGTTAGAGCACAGTTTGACCAATATATATGTGTGTGTGTGTGTGTGTGTGTGTGTGTGATAACTATGAACAATCCTTACCCAAGTCATTAAAATGGGGGACACACTACCTCCTACCTTCAATCCAAGTCTCCTACAACACCTCATCCACCAGTCATCTAGAACTAATTCTTCACCTCATCAAGATAACATTAACTAATAATAGGGGGAAACCAACCTTGTAGATCATGAATAAGAACTGGAAGAAAAACAATAACCCCTATAGAATAACTGTGTTGAGGCTTAAAGGAAGAGATCTACCTTAAAGGATCACCTAGACCAATTGACTCAACAAATTAATTTCCTCACCTCAATATTTTATGCTCAAAACCAAAGACCTGTGTCACTAAGATCGATCACTAGAAACACCAATATTGATCCATTAATACCAAGAATAAGCCAAACACAAACCCCTAATCTCTTAATGGACCCTTCATTTTCCCAAGAGTGGAGAATGATGAAAGAGACTCTTCAAAATATTGACTCTCACACTCAAGCAATGAGATATAAGTATGAAGACTTCAGTACATCTCCATTAGTTATGAGCATCTTATAAATACCCTTCCCAACACACTTTAAGATTTTGAAGTTTGAAAAATATAAATGGAGAAAGGACCCATGTGATCAAATTTAGTAATTCTTTGTGTCATGACATGAGGTTATGTATGATGATGCTTATCTACTTAGACTCTTCCCTAAAAGTCTCAAAAGAACCATACTAGAATGGCTCATGCATATGCCAAAAGGGTCCATCTCTAGTTTTGGAGAGCTAACAGATGAATTTGTGAAACTCTTATCCTTTAATATTGAAGATGATATTTACATAATAGATCTTTACAACACCAAACATAGAAATGGGGAGATATTAGCATCACTTTTGTAATGGTGGAATAGCTTCACTAGCCGATTCTGCTATACAGTCCCTAAAAAAGAGATGGCCAAAATATTTATTGATAATCTCAATGCTAAATTAAAATACCAATTCAAATTACAATGTGCCAAAAAAAATTGATGAAATTATAGAAAAGGGTATTCAGATTGAAGAACTTCTCATTGAAAAGGGGACAATCAAATTATATACCCAAAATGAACAAGGTCAGAATCAGGATAATAATTTTTTGGGTAAACCCAAGGTCTTCAAAAAGAATAAAAATGTAGTAGGAGATGATGCCACATTTTTAAAACATGTATAAATAGTGCAAAAATATCCCTTTACTACTAAAATCAAAATGTCTCCAATATAATTGTACCAAGTGGCAAACCAAAGCCTATAATGGGAAAGATGCATATAACTAGTCTTGGTGTACTTGCAAAAATGGTCCTATAATAATTAATTATTGCTAATATGATAACTCTCCCAAAAATTTGACCATTGGATGATAACAAGCCACATCCAAATTGGTATTGAGAAGATGATTTTTTCCAATATCATAGAGTTAAGGGGAATGATACCAATAAATGAATGCAGTTACAACACTTCATCCAATATTTAATCTTAAAAAGAGAAATAAAAGTTAAAGGGGAGAGTCTAACAAGTCAGTCAAAGAATTAGGAACTAGGTATATATTAGGACCTATTACCTAAGCATGATCAAAGGCAAAAGAAACCACTAAAGGATCAGGGTTGAGCCTCCACTTCTAATATAACTGACTATCACTCCATCCTATACCATTACATTAATAACATCAAAATTTGAGGCCCCCAAGAGCCTACACATCCACCATCCCCTATCCTCAACATCAACAAGGTGACAGTTGATTGTGTAGTCACTACACAGTGTGGTAAAATCATAGTTCCTAGAGTACCTTCAAAGGATCCATCTACCTCATCATCTCAAAAAATCACTCTCCTAATAATATCTCAAGATATTTTGATAAACCATATGATATCATTCATCAACTTGAGAAGAATCCATCCCAAATCTATCTTATGGATCTTCTCAAGGCATCATTTGTGCATCAAGAGATACACAATCAAGTTTTGAATGAAATAAAATTCCTCAGGGATATTGACACAAGTCAATTTTAGTATTTGGTGAGTCATTTATCCCCTTAAAAAAAAATTACCTTCAATGCCTAGGATATGCCACCTATAGGCCCTCACCATAACTATCCACTATTCATTGAGATTTCCATTGCCAATCACAAGATCCCATGGTTACTTATAGATAGAGGATCAATGCTAAATTTGTGTAATATTTATTTTCTTAAGAAGTTGGGGTATTATGAATCTTCATTAGGTCCCACTTTATTAATGATAAAAACATATGATTATAATGAGAGGCCATCTACAGGCAAAATCTATCTTCATATAGCTATGGGACCCATAGTCCACAAAACCCTAATTCATATAGTGGATGTTGATCTCTCATATAATGTACTTTTGAGATGTCTTTAGATCTAGAAGATGAGAGTGATGCCCTCTATCCTCCACCAATGTCTAAAATTCCCTCATTTGGGAATGGAGGTCACAATCATAAGGGAAATTGAACATTTTTCTTAGCTACCAAATAGAGCTATCCAATCCTAATTACTATTACCCTAACACCCATAGTTCCTCTTATGATCCTACAGCTGTGAAATATGTTCATCCTACTAATCTATCACCTGATTCATATAAATCCCCAAATACCACCCATCTCAAAATCATATCCAAGGGCTATGGGGAGTATTAATATAAAACCCTTTGTGTTAGATACCTACCATTATCCCCATGTATTTATGGGTCCCCTGCTATGAGGAAATATAAACTCATTACTTATTAGTTTGGATCTATGACCTTCACAAATACAAGTATGTTGTTAAATGAATATTTTGAAGAACATGATGATTCATGGCTTGTTACTAAAGATAAGGCCCAAGAATATCATAAATAAAAATACCCACAACTTTAAAAGATGCTTCAAAACATGAACTATAAGGGTAAAGGATTAGGTATATAATGAAAAAGTAGGCTAGAACCTATCTAGGTTAAATAACATCCAAAACATCTTGGCCTAGGGTAAAAACAAATAGGCATTGACCCAAACACTATCAATATGGATACTTTTTTGATTCTTTAAGAGTTTACTTCTGATGAAGTCAAGAGAAGTTCCATCTATAGTTTGTACAAAGGCTTGGCTACTACAAACATCTTATATGACACTACCATATTCACCATCAACATCTCACTTCACTACCCCAAACTCATAGACTGGGATCATAAGAATGATCCATCTTTTGATCTATTCCAAAATGATGAGGCTATTATTAAATATCTGAGAGCCTAAGATTTTATGCCATTAAGAGACCACAAGAAAGGATTCACTATCCATTTAAATGAGTCTACTTATTTTGGAGAGTAACACACATCACTAAATCAAATAGAAGAAGAAGAATATGAAGAAAATGATCCCTTTCCAAATATGGAAGAAATTCAATCAACTCTTGACAAACAAGAGTCTTATCTAGAGTTAGATGTGAAGCTTCTAGAAGAATTTGATTTAGGAGAAAAATTACCACCACCACCAACATACCTTCAATATTAGTCACCTTCCCTTATTGATAACTTCATATAATTAAATATTGGAATGGATGAAAATCCTAGAATTGTCAAACTTGGGGCAATTCTCACATCTGAGGAGCAACAAATTCTCATTAAGCTTCTCAAGGAATAAATAGATATATTTGCATGGAGCTATTCTGACATGCATAGGTTAGATCTTACCTTGGTTGTTCATCACTTGGTAGGTCATCTAAATTCTAAACCATTCAAATAGAAACTCCACAAAATGCACCCCAAGGTACCACTATTGGTCAAATAAGAAATACAAAAATGATTGGAAGTCAAGTTTATTTGACCAATTGACTATGAGTGGATATATAATATTGTCCCCATGGCCAAACCATAGGGAGGAATCAGAATCTATACCAACTTCTAGGAAATAAATAAGGCATGTCTTAAAGATGACTTTCCTCTACCCAATATTGACATGATCATGGATTCTACCATAGGGTATGAGATGCTTTCCCTCATAGATGATTTTTATAGATACAATTAAATTAAAATTAATATCAAAGATCAACATAAGATTGCATTTATCATTCTATAGGGGACCTTATGCTACCGAGTAATGCCCTTTGGTCTAAAAAATGTGGGAGCCACTTACCAAAGGGACATGACAGTCATATTAGATGATATGATGCATGATATTGTAGAATACTACATGGATGACATACTAGGAAAGTCTAAGCTCAGATTAGAAAATCTATTGGTCCTAAAAATAATTTTTGAGTGGCTCAAGGAATACAAATTTAGATTGAACCCTAAGAAATATGTATTTGGAGTCACTTTAGGCAAGCTCTTTGGGTTCATAGTTTCTAGATGAGGCATTGAAGTAGACCCTGCTAAAGTGAAAGTTATTATTGAAATTCCTCCTCCTAATAACCTAAAGTAATTAAGAATACTTTAATGGAAACTATAGGAAATCTATCAGTTCATATCATAATCGGTAGATAAGTGTCATCCCTTCACTCATCTCTTGAAGAAAGGGGCTCAGTTTGACTAAAACTTAAAATGTCAAAAGGCATTTGATAAACTAAAGTAGTACTAGAAAAGCCTCTAGTCTTGTCACCACCTATCTTAATAAGGTCGTTTCTTTTATATATCTCTTCTACACCTTGTGTTATAGGGGATCTACTAGCTCAACATAATGATGAAGGCAAAGAAAGAGATATTTATTAACTAAGTAGGACTCTAATTTTGTATGATATTAACTACACCCATATCAAGAAATGTTATTTAGCTACAATCTTTACTTCACAAAAACTCTTACATTATATGCTAAACAACCAAGTCAAGCTCATAGCAAAAGTTGACCCACTTAAATATATGTTCAACCTTAATAGGACGAATGGCCAAATGGATCATGTTACTAGGAGAGTTTGACTTCGAGTATGTAAATCAAAACGTCATTAAGGGGTAAATCATTATAGATCAACTCGTATTATCACTCATCACAAACACCAAACCATTAATCATAACCTTCCCAGATGAATATTTACTGACAACTGAGGAATCAATTGGATAGAAATTATATTTTTATGGCTCATTTAACACACATGGGTCAGGAGTAGTAATCCTTTTGGTAACCCCATAAGGTGACCTAATACCTAAAGCCTTTTTAATCACTTTCCCATGCACAAATAACATTGCTTAATATAAGGCATTAGTTGCCAGACTACAACTCCCCATCTAATGGAATATCTAGAATCTTTAGGTCTATGGTGATTCTTAGTTGATTATAAAACATGTGAATGAATAATTATAGACAAAATATGATAAGTTAATTCCTTATAAATAAATGGTTGATCAATTGAAGTAAAATTTTTAGTTAATAAACTTTGAGAGATTTCCTAGAGGAAGTAACAAATCTATCAACTCAATGTCTACTACTAGTTCTTTGATAGATCTTCCAAAAGATGCACTTGAGGATGCTTTATACTTAAAAAATTATTATTTCCTATTCATCAAACAATGGCTCATTATCAAATTTGTGTTGTACCTAATTCTAATCTAATCTAGTATCAACACATTTACACTTACCTCCATGATAATATTTTACCACCAGACCTCAATCACCACTAACGTAAAGCTTTCATCCATCACACATCCCATTATACCATCCTCAACAACACACTCTATCAGTGGGGATATGATGGGACCTTGTTGAGATGCCTAACATCAAAAGAGGCTATTAATAAAATGAAGGAGGTCCATGATGGTATTTGTGGTGGCCATGTTAGTGAGATGTCCCTAGATAATAAGTTACTCTAGACTGGATATTATTGGCCCACAATGGATCATGGCTCCTACCAATATGTACACAAATGTGTCGCTTATCAAAAGCATGGAAATCTCATCCATGCCCTTGTAAAATAACTACAACCTATAATGAGTCCATGTCCATTTTTCAATATGAGTAGTAGATCTTATCAAAAATATTAATCCTAAATCATTAGATGGACATAAGTTCATATTCATGGCTACAAAGTATTTCACCATATGGGTTGAAGCAATACTACTAATTTATACCACAAGTCTATAAATATCAAAATTCATTTTGGATTAGATTATTTGCCACTTTGGAATCCTAGCTAAAATCATATCTAATAACAACAAATCTTTCAAAAATTAAGAAGTAGAAGACTTATGTAATCATTATCACATTGAGCAACATTTCTCTACACCTTACTATCCCCAAGGTAATGGCCAAGTAGAAGTAAGAAATAAAATGCTTCTCAAAATTCTCAAGAAAACTTTCAATGATGCTAGTTGAAATTAACACTTACAATTATTCCAACTCTTTGGTCTTATAAAACCAATGTCAGAACACCTACTAGGGCTACTCCATATTCTTTGGTCTATGGATTTGAAACAATATTGCTCACTGAGTTTGAGATCCCCTCCTTATAAAAATATTTATGGGGCATGATTATAATAATCTATATATAAGAAAGGCTACAAGAGCTCGGTATATTAGATGAGAATCATCAAAATTTCCTGGATCACCTTAGGGCATATCAGAATAAGCTTAAGGGCTAATATCATAAAAATATCCAATCTAGAGAATTCAAAATTGGTGACCTAGTCCTCAAAGAGAATTAGAAAAAACCAATGCAGAGTGTGAAAACAAAGGTAAATTAAAAGAAAATTGGCTTTGGCCTTATATTATTATTGAAAATTTTGGATCAGGAGCTTATAAATTTTCCACATTAGATGGTGATGATCTTGATGAGCTCATAAATATTATGCACCTAAAGTGTTTTATACTTAGAGGGATACAAATATCCTCTGTCTATAAGACCCTACTCTTGGGGACATGTCCATTCATCACCACTCCACTTATATCATCTTTTCATCCCATCCACTCATTTACCATATGGCCCTAATCCTAACAAAGGGTATAAAAAGATAAAAAAATAGAATTACGTGCTTAGGAAAAATCAAGGGAAATGAGTTACAAATTTGGGTAGATCATTGATGAAAGTGTGAAGGGGATAATTTTTGAAGAGTCATATATAACATATAATACACTTTTAAAACTAATAAATTCCATTTTGACACATTGATCCAAAACCCAATTCCATCCTCCTAGATGACTCTCCTTCCTAGCAGCCTCAATCACATTCAATTTTGTTTATCTCCATTTACTTCCTAAGCAAAAATCTATAAGTACCCACTAACCTCATCACTAAATAAGGTTATATAATATTTATACTCCAAGATCTATAGTACATTTAATTCATAATCGAATCTTGGACATACTTTAGATCCTAAGATTGTCATTATAATTGGTTTTGATCCTTGTTTTGATTGTCACAAAGATTATTAGGCACAATTTACCATTGTAAATATTCATTTAGTTATGCCCTTAACATCATTTATTTTAGTCTTAGTATAAGTTAGATCAAACTTCTACATATTTATCTGTATTATCCCTTGCTTAGTTGGCTCTTAGGTCATGTTTGAAACAAATAAGTCACTATTAGGTCATTTTAGGGTTTAGGCCATTTTTTAAATAATAACATCGTTATCATTTTATTTACAATGTTTACTTATCCTCGTAAATTATGTTTTGAAATCATTTAAGTCCTTTGTTAGATTATCTTCTTAAGAGTCAATGCATATATTTACTCTTCATTAAGTTGGTCTTATTATATTATCTTTTTACTTAATTAGTATTTTTACATATCTTGTCATGTCCTTTATATAAGTTATCTTCTTAAAATTTAATATGTGTAATTAGTCTTTTAATTCACAAGTAAGTATTATCATTAGGTTGATTTGTTAATATTATTATTTTTGTCGTATCATCTTTTGTTTAAGTGTTATTTTTATCCTTTTTATGGGAATGAGGATGGACTTACATGAATAACCAATATGTAAATTGGGAATGTCATTAACAAATTTCCCTCTTTAAGTCCCCACACACTCTGAGTCAAATGTGACCTCAACTATCCTCATGTCGTAGGTACATGCTTAATCATAGTGAAATATTAAAATATGATTGCCTACATTTCCACTAGATTCAAGCCCCCCATAAATCCATATCCATTCCCCTTAATCATTCAACTATCTTTTTTGAATATCCTAGACTACTAACTAAATCCACCATCTCCTTGGTGCAAGAAGATTTTATCAAAAACCAATTTGTGAAACATAGGATTAAATCAATTGACTATCTATATATTTCCTAGAACATGTCATTAATTACCACATCTTCTATTTTTCCATTATCCCATAAAAAATAAACATCATACATCATCCATCTCTAAACCATCTTGTGTGTGTGTGTGTGTGTGTGTGTGTGTGTGTGTGTGTGTGTGTGTGTGTGTGTGTGTGTGTGTTTATCACATAATAAAGACAATCATCCACATCGTTATAAATAAATAATGTCTATATTTATGTCTAATTTAGATCCATACATCAACATCATATCAAATCCATAACAAATAATCAAATGCAATCACAAATAACCATGTCCATACATCATCTAACACATGATTAAAACATAATCCCAATGCCATATGTCATTAATAAACAGTCCCATAGTCACATAAATGTGTGTGTGTGTGTGTGTGTGTGTGTGTGTGTGTGTGTGTGTGTGTGTGTGTGTGTGTTTGTGTGTGACATAATAAAGACAATCATCCACATCATTATAAATAAATAATGTCCATAATTATGTCTAATCTAAATCCATACATCAACATCATATAAATAAAATCTATAAAAAAATACATTCATAACAAATAATCCCATGCAATCACAAATAACCAAGTCCATACATCATCTAACACATAAATGTCCATAACAGTCCCGTCAAAATAGATAAGTACAGAATGGGCCCCATGGGCATCCATGTGCTAGAATAATACATGTCCATAAAATACAACATATCTCACAAATAAGAGTCCATATTAATGTTGTCCAGGAGGCCTCCTAGATGGATGATGCATTGAATAAGAAGTATTATCTCTATAGGATGGGGCATGTCGATCTGCTAACATGGCTCCCTCATATAAATCCCTATACTGTCACGCCTTATGTGTCAATCAAGATATATGCCTCATAACATCCCCTATACCCTACCTCTATAATAGAACATCCTCCTCCTCTTTGGCATTCTTGACCACCTATGGCTCTAACTCTCTACCCCAATCTTACCTAAATCTACATGATCTGCCCTAGCAGTGTCACTATTTATGAATCCCAAGATTGGATCTACCTATATAATATAACAATATGACTATCCTGATCCTAGATCTAGATCATCTATCTATACAATGATGTAACTTGTCCCTTCAAGGATGCAATCTACACATCCCTAGCTCTAACCCATCCTAGTAAACCTATAACCTATCCTAGTACAACCCCCATCTAATTATCTCACTATATAATCTAGTGTTGTAGGTTTACCACCATCCTATCCCACTTGATGATAATCCACACAACCTTTGTAGCCCAAGTCTACACCTCCCACCATAGTTTATCTATAAATGCCTGATCATCTACACTAAAATGTGGCCTAGATGGCCCCACATAATTTTCACCTACTTTCCTCATCACTTGGTCTCCTCCCTTAACCTTTTTGTCTCCACCATCAATGACCATAAGTGCTAGACCATCTCCATCATATCCATTTGGCCCCATTAGATCAACCTATCCATTCTGCCCACCCTGAGCCTAGGGTTGTGGTCTTTGAGCCTTCCTCCTCCCTAAATGTTTCCATGCCTATATCAACCCTCTCGTCCTCACTTCCATTGGCTATCTTGGTAATCTTTGAGGCTATCTCTATGCCCACCATCCTATGTATGCCACTATGATACTAGGATCCACCATGGGTGTCTTATAGTCCCACACAATTAGGGTAATGATATCATAATATACCCATGCCAACACCTTATCTTCCATTTGTCCCCATTGAGGTCTCTCTTTGTCATTACAGGCAAATAAGTGCTCCTCTTCTAGGATGTCCTATTACCATCCAAACTATTGCTAAACTTGATCTAACCTATTCTCTTAATTATATAATCATGCTAGCTAGTCAAGTAACACTCTATAATCATAAATCATGTCACATCTACATATTCATATTATCCCTATTACACCTATCGATAGGACATCCATGTAATCTGATCAACCCTCAAACTATCAAATTATTTCCTATAAATTTGCATGTTTCTAGCATGGGCTCTTTGAACTACCAAAATGATATACCATCAAAAAACTAGAGGTTGTTCCAACTCCCTATCCCCTTGAGTACCTAGTGTCCTCTCTATAGCTATATGCTCCTAGCTCCAAATCTATAATAATAATGAAGGACTAAAGCTATCTGCCCCTCTATATACACCCATGTGCATCTCCCTATGCAAATGGCCAAGTACTATGGGGCCCTAGGCAAATACATAGTAGTCTTACACCTTGTTAGCCACTACATCCCCCAGTCTAAGATGAAACCACTATTCATTTTTGTCAAGAAAAATAACGTCAGTGACAAGAGACATCACAATTAGAGTCAGTCTATCAATTATCTCCTCTATAAATGCCCTATAAATATCTATCCATGCATCCCATACTTTGATCTGTATATGCCCAAACAATATCTATACCATAGCATTAAAATACTGAGGTCACCAGTGGATTTGATCACCTCTCATAGGTAGCTGATAAATCTACAACATATCCTATAAAGTCATAGTCATCTCTCTAGTCACAAAATGAAATGTATTGGTCTCCAAATGCCATAGCTCCACTAAGGTTGTAATCAGTGCTTTGTCTATCTGAATCACTGGCATTACCATAATTTAGTAGATGCCAATCATCTCTAAGGCCCCTTAGTCTACAAGAGTCAGCATTTGTATCTCATGTAGAAATAAAGGATGACATAATCTATACACAAATACTCTTAAGTATTAGTACATAGATAAATATTCTATCAATCCATAATCACTATTTATTCCATCTAACTCGTTCCCATCTATTTTACCCTACCTAGATACACCATCCATATTATTTACCCACTATAACAACCTACCCCTATCTAACTAATCATCCCCCATCTTGTTATATACCTGCACCTAATCACCCCTCTTATCCCTCCTAACAAACCTTCCTGCTTATCTAACTAATATAACTAACCACTTAACCTTTCCTATCTACAAGTCTACCTATCTAACTAACCTAATCCACAATCACCAACCCCCTTATCCATTTAACAACTTTGTATACCCTATCCAACCCTCATCCCCTTCTTATCCCCTTAACTAACCATAACATTTACTTTTCTCAATATCACATTTTAATTTTAACCCCAATTTGCATCATTATCAAAACCGCAGCTCGTAAATCATAGTTTTACAAAATTGCAAGTCACCGCTTACAATTTTTCAAGACCACATAACCCCCCTCATGGTATTACAATACCACCTTTTTCTCATTATGGTATTATCAAACCATATATCACTACATGTAATTTTGTAAGACCTCAACTTGTGAATGCAATTCTACACTTTGAGGTTACAATAACACCACTAGGCCCAGAGGTGGTTTTGGCCTACTTAGATGTATGCCTAATAAATGCTTTAAATAAATATAGAAAGGTAAAAATTACTAAATATGGTTAGAGTACTCATCAGTGGTCTTGCATTGGTTACCCTTTATAACTCCCATACTCTCTCTTTGTAGTGTGATGAGCGAGGAAGGTGGTCCATGGCTTTATATCTAGAGATCCAATCACCAATTACCTAGAGTTAAAATGACTCCTTTTTTTCACCCCGCATTTTTTGTTTTACCCCCTAATACCCTGTTATTTTAACCCCTTCACCCCATTTAATCCCTACTAACTATACCTTCCTAACAAATCAGCCAATTTTGACCCCCAAATACATTTATACATCTTGTTATCCCTTTAAATCACATTATATTCATTATTCTATATCCCCAAGTCACTATAAACCATTTTTTGGGGCATGGACTTCCATTTCCCACCCCATGTCTAACATCTTAGGTTAGAAATACATTGGCTTAAGGTCTCTTAAGACTATGTAGGCAACACTTGGCCACTTTTTTAGTGCCCAAGGATAGCTTAGCCACTACTAATGTTTGATCCCATCCCATCTCGTATGGGTCACTCAAATCTATTAAATCATATTGAGCTATGGTCTTTATATTACAGCTTTTTATTATCACTAATCACTTGTAAAATGTCCTTTTTTGGCCTATAACTATCCCATACATGTGTCCTTACTAAGTAATTGTCACCAACTCGTGGCCTACGCCATCTCTCCATTTCCCAAACATTTGTCTACATCTGAAGAATTTTTATCTTATCATCTCAATTGGATTGCCTCTCTCCTTGGCATTAGTCATTGTCCTAGGACTTATCTTCTAAGGTTGAGTAACTTTATCCCATTGAAATTCTACAAGGTCATCTTATCGTATCTCAAAAAACACTTGGGGCATCTCAACCCCTTGTTGTCTTCATCTCATACCACCTTGAGGATTTATTTTTGAGTGGCCATCTAGTTTCTTCCTCCCCACATGTCCCCTTGAGGGGGTAGCACGTCCACTAACATCATTTGATAACTTATTCAAAAAATGGTTCTTCTTCGAAAGGTCATTACTCCTCCCACTTCACCCACTCATGATGCCCTTTCAAAGAGGGGGAAAATGTATTCACCTAAATTCACCCACTCTAATTATTTTACCAATCCTACTAATTTATCCTATAATAATAATTTTATTCAATTAATCAAAACCCTATTTCCTATTAAACATTTCCTAAATCTTATTAACCTTTCTACACCCCATGACTAATTAATCACCTCATTATATTATTAACATTCCACTTAACTGTTAAGTTATGGAGCTAAAAGCTTCACTGATGCAAATGGAGGAGGTTGCTAAGTGTTACAGTAACTGATGTCAGTCTGATCAATCGACATCAGTCATCTTCAGTGTATGGAGTAACTGACATCGGTTAGGGGTCGGTCGGCATCAGTCAAACAGGAACCAACATCGGCAACCTGTGTGTGTGTGTGTGCATTTGCATGTGCTTCTAGAACTGGTCTAATTTTAGATGGACAATTAGTTTGCATGTAAAAGACTAATTTTAGTCTTGAGTCTGTGTTTCTAATTATTGTAATTAGGAAGTCTAATTATTGTTTGCATGGGATCTATTTAAGAGACCCATGGGGCTGTATTGTAATCAAGGACAAGGAAGAGATCCTTCCAATTGTAAGATTAGTTGATCTGCGGTGTATCAAGATCAGGGGATATCTACATGGTAAGTAAGATCAGTTGATTTGTAGGTGTCTAAGATCAGGGAGATCTACTTAGAGTACTTTGAGTACTTGGTCGACTGGCAGTATTGTTATTGACTGGTGGAGGGAACAACTCTGTGTTTGAGTTGTGGTTGCAATTGATTGTGAGAGAGAGAGAACTCTTGAGGGAGAATTACTGGTATGCCCAAGAGGTGTGGGAAGAGTGTGATTTCTTCATTGTATTTCCTTCTTGAAGAGTGTTAATACAAGATTGTATTGTCTCTCATATTCTATGTTGTTTCTAAATTCTAGTTACATTTTACTTATGGTTTAATTTTGTGTTTAGTTGCTTATACAAGGTAATCAATTGTGCTCTTAATCCTAACAAGTGGTATCAGAGCTATGTTTGCTCCAGATCCTGACAAGTGGTATTAGATCCTAGTTTAGAGTAGGTTAGTGTTTGTTGATTACAGGTCACTCATAGGGGTTTCTATTTGAGTGGGAGCAAAGCAATGGCAGAAGAAAGTAAGCTAAGAATGGAGAAATTCAATGGCAAGAATTATCAATTATGGAGGATGCATATAGAAGATTATTTGTATCAAAAAGATTTGTACTTACCATTGGGTGGGGTTGCATGCAAGCCCACAGATATGAAAGATGAAGAATGGAATGTTCTTGATCGAAAGGCTCTAGGATCTATAAGGTTGAGCCTGGCATCGTTTGTGATTTCCAACTTATCACAGGCAAAGACAATAGTAGAGTTAATAGAATCTTTGGCAAATTTATATGAAAAACCCTCAGCTTTGAATAAGGTATTTCTTATGAAGCAATTATTTAATTTGCAAATGTTGGAAGGTGGATCGGTACATAGTCATCTTAGTGATTTCCATGGATTAGTAAATCAGTTAGTTTCAGTCAATATAGATTTTGATGATGAAATTAAGGCTCTCTTAATCTTATGCTCTTTACCTGAAAGTTGGGATGTTTGGTAATGGTAGATAGTAATACTGCGTCTGCTTCAAATATCTTGAAAGCTGATGATGTTGTTAGTGTAATATTGAATGAATAAATTCATAGGAAAAACACAAGGGAATCATCAGGTAATGCTTTAAGTGTTGAAAGCAGGGGAAGGCAAAGAGATAAGATTGAGCAAGGGAAATCAAGGTCAAAGATAGGCAGGAGATCTAGATCCAGGTATGGTAGTATAATCTACTAGAATTATGGAAAGAAAGGGCATGTAAAGAAAGATTATTGGTTGAAAGAAGATCAGCATGAAGGAAATGAAGAAGTAGATGTTGCAGGTATTGTTGCACAGGATGCTCTTGTATGTTTCTTGAATAAAGTGGAATCTTGGGTTTTAGATTCTGGTGCCTCTTTCCATGATTATGTCCATAAAGACTTTGGAAATATTTATTTAGGGGATGGTAAGCCTTGTCAAATGGTTGGCAAAGGGAAAGTGCAGCTGAAATTGCAGATAGGCAACACATGGGTGTTAAAGGAGGTCATGCATGTCCCAGTCCTGAAGTAGAATTTGATTTCTGTAGGAAAGTTGGGTGATGAGGGATGCATAGTTACTTTCATAGTAGAATATTGGAAATTTTCCAAGGGTGCACTTGTTTTAGCAAGAGGTAAGAAAGTAGGTACCCTTTATCTATCTACTTGTATTACTAATTCTCCTTCTGGTTTATCTACTTCAGGTGTAGATGCAAAGATGTGGCTCTGTAGGCTTGGTCACATGAGTAAGAAGGGGCTGCATGTTCTTGAGTCAAAATTTAAGAGTTCAGAAATCATAGATCAAGATTTCTATAAGCAACTTAAGAAAGTGAGGTTTCTTGAAACTCATGCTACAAGAAAGGATCGGGTTTATTGCATAAAGAAGAAATCTGATGTTTTTGACAAGAACAGGAAAGCCTTGGTTTTCAAGGAGAAGATGATGGATAGAGATCAGCTCAAGGGGTTGAATAATTCTGAGTAGGGCAGTTTGGACAAGGTTATGATCCAAAGTGAGCTTGTGGGTAAAAATCATCACTCACAAGAAAACACAATTACTGACGTCAGTCAAGTGAGAACTGACTTTGATCAGGTAGGTATCGATGTCGGTCATGTGTAGATCAGAGTTGGTGGTGTCAGGCAGGTGGACACTGACATCGGTCAAGGAACCGGTGTCAATGATTAGGAGGAATCGACATCGGTCGGGTGTAGATCGAGGTCGGCCAGAGGTGACTGAGATCGGTCACTGTCAAAATAGATTTTGGGTAGATAATAAGCTGTCAAGGAGTCTCAAATGCCCATGTGGAGGACTAAAAGGGTAAGCAAGCCTCAAATTCATTATTCCCCTTCTTTATACTACTTGTTGCTCACTGATGGTCAAGAACCAAGAAGTTTTAAAGAGGCAAAGCAGGTAGAATCTAGGAAACAGTGGGAGCATGGCATGAATTCTTTGGAAGAGAACCAAACAAGAGATTTGGTAGAGTTGCCAGCTAGGATGAAAGCATTGAAAGATGAATGGATTCCTAGGTTAAAGAAAGGAGAGAATGGACACGTGAGACAGAAGGCTAGGTTATATGGTCTTGAGCAGGCTGCAAGACAATGGTGTTTAAGGTTTGACAGGTGTATGACAAAGCATGGCTTTAGTCAATGTCAATGTGACCATTGTGTTTACTTTACCAGGTTGGATAATATTAGCTACATTATCCTATTATTGTATATAGTGTATATGCTTGTTGCAGGGTCACACATGTAGGAGATTGCTAAGCTAAAGGTAAAGTTAGTTCAAAGGTTTGCCATGAAGGATTTGGGAGCAGCAAAACTCTTTGGCATGAGTTTTTCTAGAGACAGGGAAAGTCACCAGTTGATTTTATCTCCAGATGATTATGTGAATAAGGTAGTGGAGAGGCTCAATATGCAGGATGTAGAACTAGTTAGCACACCTATGGATGGATAGTTCACAGAATAGTGTCCCAAATCAAATGATGAGGTTGAGTACATGAGTACTAGACCTGAGATTACCCAAGCAGTGGGAGTTGTTAGCAAGTTTGTGGCCAATTTAGGGAAGGAGCACTGGAAAGCAATTCAGTGGATTCTCAGGTATCTGAGAGGGACCAGCAATAGGTATACATGCTATATAGGGTCAAGTACTTCTCTACATGGGTATGTAGATTCAGATATGGCAGGTTACTTGGATGACAGGAGAAGCACCATAGGATATGTGGTGGTTGGTCTTCAAGATTGAACTTGAAGAGGGATACAAGCTAGGAAACAAAATTAGATGATGTACATGTATAGGTGTAGCTATTTATCTCCAAGTGGGAGATTGTTAAGTTATGGAGCTAAAAGCTTCACTGATGCAAAGGGAGGAGGTTGTTGAGTGTTACAATAACTGACATCGGTCTGATCAACTGATGTCGGTCATCTTTAGTGTACGTAGTAACTGACATCGGTTAGGGGTCGGCTGGCATTGGTCAGATAGGAATATGCATCGACAACCTGTGTGTGTGTGCATTTGCATGCGCTTATAGAACTGGTCTAATTTTAGATGGATAATTAGTTTGCATATAAAAGACTAATTTTAGTCTTGAGTTTGCGTTTCTAATTATTATAATTAGGAAGTCTAATTATTGTTTGCATGGGATCTATTTAAGAGACCCATGGGGTTGTATTGTAATCAAGGACAAGGAAGAGATCCTTCCAATTGTAAGATTAGTTGATCTACAGTGTAGCAATATTAGGGGAGATCTACATGGTAAGTAAGATCAGTTGATTTGTAAGTGTGCAAGATCAGGGAGATCTACTTGGAGTACTTTGAGTACTTGGTGGACTGGTAGTATTGTTACTAACTGGTGGAGGGAACAACTCTGTATTTGAGTTGTGGTTGTAATTGATTGTGTGAGAGAGAGAACTCTTGAGGGAGAATTATTGGTATGCCCAAGAGGTGTGGGAAGAGTGTGATTTCTTCATTGTATTTCCTTCTGGAAGAGTGTTAATACAAGATTGTATTGTCTCTCATATTCTATGTTGTTTCTGAATTCTAGTTACATTTTACTTCTGGTTTAATTCTGTGTTTAGTTGCTTATACAAGGTAATCAATTGTGCTCTTAATCCTAACATTAACTACTAATCCTACTTCATTAACTAGCCACTAGCCCACTTACAAATTGAAAATTCATATTTTTCACCTACCACCCTAGCCAACCTCTACCCTAACATTCCCTACATCCCTATAATTCTTAAACCCCATTAAATCCATATCTAATACCTCTTATCTCTTAATCTAAACTAGAAGTCTCTAGATCTAGATAACCCTTTTTAAACTTCTAAAACTCTCCAAAGTAGAGGCTTCTAAAATAATTAAAAATTCTCCTAAAACTCCTTCCATAAACCTATAAATAGCCATGCTTAGAGCATGACTAAGCTAATTAGAGAGCTCACAAGCCTTCCTTGAATATATTATACTAGCCATCTAAAACACTCACACTCTCTTAAAATTCACTCAAATCATCCAAAGAATCCATTAAGCCATATTTAATCCATTGTCAAACAATCCACATACAAATCAAATAACATTGGAATCGATTGGAAAATCTTAGAGGGAAGATCCTAGGAGAAAGGTGATGGTAAGAATTTATTCCTATATTATTGATTATTCCTAATTTATCTCTTTTTGATCTCATTTTTATTTTGGGTTAAACTTATTATTTATATTAGTTTTGACTCATATCTCAAAAATATAATAATACAATTACATAAAAATTAGTCAATAATACGACTCAATACTCTGCATACTACTTAGCATATCACATCTAAACATTGCATGCTTAATCAAAGAAGGGCCTAAGTGAAATTCATTCTATCATACCATATAAGTTGATTATGCACATTCCATAAGGGATAACTACATGTGATATGAGACCCTTAGAATGAATGTTAATGTAGGTAGTGGCCAAAATAATAAGGGTTCTACTCTATATGATCATAACATCCCACAACCCAAATTTTCCATTTTTAATTTGGTCTAGTTTTTGTTTCATGTGTGTAGGTACTTGTTAGGTTTTTGGAATATAATCAACTAAAACCATGACATAATCAAGCTCTTAGAAGACACATAACCACCTATAGGACCTCCAAAACCTCCCACAACTTCCTTAAAAGTTTTAAACACTTCCTATAGGAGGAACACTTGTGTCATAATTGGACTTGAATGCCACATGGTTCTACTATCTTGGTATTTGTGCTACTATTAGAGACCATATTTCAACCTATTTCAGCCCCCTGATCTACATAAATACCTATTTTATTCTAGATAAGTGCCCATTCTCTCTATTTTTGCTATTTTGGGAAAAGTTTGTGAAATTTGTTATTTTCACTTTTCATTCCAGATTATTTTCATACTCAACCCTTTAACAACATAATATCTAAACCATATAATTAATAAAAGTTTAAAACATTTAGTGAACCCGACTTATTTCAAATATTGTTTTAAACCCTTTGCCTAGGGTTTACCTTCTTCCAATTTTTGTGTACTAAAGTAGGGTTACAAACTTCTATTTTTATTAATTTTTGACATAACCTATCTCATTAACGTTAATCTTATATTAGGGTTTCCTTAATTTAATGTAATTTACATTTTTGCAAAAGAACCCTCATTCAAACCCTAGATCAACATACTAGGTCCTTATTCACCCAGATACTAACAATTAGGGTTTCACTTACAATCCTAATTTATATTACACATTTGGCTCAAAATTTATCATAGTTGAAAATATATTTATCTTAGATTACATGCTACCTCTTGTTTTTGTTATTCATTATTTACATTATCTTCTTTGGAAAGTTTAAAATGGCACCTAATAAGTCTTCTATCCCTCATCCAATAGATGAATTTTTGAATTTTTCTCATAATTATAATAATGAATGGATAATTTTTCAATATTGTACAGTAGAAAATGATAATGAATTCATTTATAATGATGATGATGACTATTGTTATAATGATGGATATGAGGAACACTATGATCATGACAATGAAAATGTAGATGAGGATATATTAGATATGCCTTCTTTTTTCTTTCCCTTTTTTATTACACCTCAAAATAAAACTAATAATATAATTCCAAAAGAGTCCTAATTGGTAATGTTTTGTTATGATGTGATCCTATCTTTTTAACTAATTTTGCTACCTCCTTATTCAAATTAAATCAATATAAGTGAAATACACAAAATCAACTTTTGCATGATTCAAGTAAATTAGATAAGAGTAATGAATCTTCTTTACCCTTCTCATTAAATTCAAAAAATCATGTACCAATGATGTTACACCTTTTACCAATGCATAAACTAAGGTAGTTGAAATTAGTTTACCACCTCATTTTACATTTCAAGCTCAATGCAATAATTATTTACAACATATTGATAATGAAAATGTCTCTAACTCTTCTCCTACATGTCATAATATGCAAAATGAAAACATGATTGATACTTATTCTACCCTTGAATCCAAGAGTGAAAATAATAATCATTCATGCATTCCACACATAGATAGTGAACAAATGCATTCCATTACACCCACACATGATGACACATTGCATAGTAATAAAAAATTAAAATATTCTCCTACTCTCTCTCTCTTAGTGAGCATGTGGATGATACTCATTCTACTCTTGTTTATACAAGTGAATGAAACTTTGATTTTGATGAACCTTGGGATAATGATGATTACTTTGATTATGAAAAAGAGGATATAGAGTCTACACCTTCTAGTTCTCCTCCTACTTCATCTATTTATATTGTTCAAATAAATTCTATGTCACATGTTTAAAACACACACACACATGCACACACACACACACGCACACACAAACACACACACGCACACGCACACGCACACACACACACACGCACACGCACACACGCGCACGCGCGCACACACACACACACACACACACACACACACACACACACACACACACACACACACACACACACACACACACACACACACACACTTATGTGAATAATTTATATAACTTACATTCATATGATAATAAAATACCTTCTAATCAATTAGCATTTCACACTTCTTTAAAAATTAACAAAATAAGAGATACCAATGAATCTCCATCAACCCCCCTTACTATTTCTCAACTTAACCTAAATGAAGGTGATGACTCATTTCCCTCTAACCAAGTCCCATATATCACATCTTCAAAGGTTATAGAGAGTAAATCAACCCTCCCTAAAAAAGGTTCCCAATGCAATTTAGTAATGGCTAAGTTAAATAACAAAATTTTAATCATTAAATAAACCCCTTGATGATGATGATAATATACCTTCAAAAGTGTTAATTTCCATGATGCATGTCATGGGTGATTTACAGAAAAAATTAAACCATCTCACATTGAATAACAAAACATAATCTCAGGTTGATTCCAATGTTATCCATGATAACCCTATTCCACACAAAATCCCCACTACAAGCTTGCCACCCAATTTTTAGATACCAGTGTTATCTATATTTGGTGGGCATGGAATCCCATACTTGTACCTTTAAGATTATGATAAATCCATGTCACATGTCACCAACAAGTTAAATCTACTATAATTATTTCCAAGGTCTATAAATGGGGAATCACTAAATTGGTCCTAGCATACAATCCCTAGTGGGTCACTACATACATAAGAGGAGTTAGAAGCAATCTTTCTTAGATAATGCATATAGAATGAGGGACCTCGAGTCAAACATGAGAGGTTACCTTCATTACAATAGGGTGAGACAAAACCAATAATTAAATACATTTTAAGATTCAAATCATGTTTGCATCAATTGATTTACTAGCTGATGGATTTATAGGTACAATACATTTTTTCTAGAGGCCTAATTTTTAATCTTAAGGAGGAATTATTATATCAGACATCAAAATAATTCTAGTATCTATGTAACACAACTATAGCATTAGAAGCAAAATTGAGACTAGTGGTTACACATTTAGAGGCAGATTTGGATGTAGGTTTCTTAGAGCCCTAGTCATTTAACATGGTACGAAAACCTACTCCACTTGTTATTAATAAACTAGTATAATAGAAAAAATTGATAGAGATACTCAAAAAGGGCAAAGAGCCACTTCACAGAGCACCTCCTATAGTGAGTAGAGCATATGAATTACATAGAGGGGTTATATAGTTTTCAAATAGGGATAGGCCTCATGACATATTTATTACATTATTAGATAAGGAGATGACCACACTTCCTCCTACTAATCATCATCCAACACACTATTTGCATAAGGTACACAACAAGCCATATTGTAATTTTCATAAGATAAATGGACATTTAGATAAGCATTATTATGCACTTCAAGCTTGCATTGACTAGTATGTCACTCAAGGCATTATAGAATTCACATAAGGGGCATCAAGATCTTCGTCTCTACATTTTCTTAGATCATACTTCTCTACGATAAATTTATCCTAGGACATTCCCTTTAAGGATCCATTGGTTACTCATTGTATGATCCATGTGGTTTCTAAGAAACCTATTTATTAGTGACCTCATGCACCATAGATTTAACAAATATGGCAGTCAGTTCATAGAGATTAGAGTACAACATCAATTTGAACACTTATCAAGATATTTAGAAATAACTATAGAGATCATAACACAATATCAGTTTAAAAACCTATCAAGATATTTGGAAATAACAATAGAGATCATAACACAACATTAGTTCTAATACCTATAGACATATTTGGAAATAACTATAGAGATCATAGTACAACATCAATTTAAACACTAATCAAGACATTTGGAAATAATCATAGGGATCAAAATATAGCCTCAGTTTAACCATCGATCAATATATTTTTAAGAGATCATAAACATCAAAACATAGTCCAACAACCAATCAAGATATTTGATAGAGATCAAAGAGCTCAAAGTAAAATTTTAACACACCAACCAATCAAGCTCTTTGATATAGACTATACACACCTAGCCACTAACAATGTATCACATGTAGTTTCAGTTTTAGCGTCTAATTCCACATTGACATAACATGAGTAGTATGGTCATTGGTTCACCATGCCCTTTAGGTTCAAATAGTGCATACTACAATCACATGATCTACATGCAAATATCTTATGAAACACCCATAAAACCTAGACCAACAAATAACATTCTTTGTCCACTAAACATGGATACCTAAATATTTATAAATAGATAAAAAATTCATTACCTCTACTTAAACAAATACCATATACCAATATCACCATTTAAAATAATCAAAACAATTAATCACATATAAACATACACAATATAACTAAATCCAGATATAAATACACACAGTGCTAATATAAAAATGAAAATCCATATTTATAACTCAGAATATAGTTTTAATATAAGCATAGTACATAATTAAATAATGTGGACATGGCCACTAGGACCAGCCCCATCACTCTCATTCTTAGACATATCCATGCTATAATTAGAGGTTCCACTCTCCTAACATGACCTTGATTGATGACTGCATCTACTCTCTCTCTCTCATAATACATACCCATCTTGGCCATACATTCTAATGCTCTTATTGTATATGTATATAGTCATCCACTATCCCACTAATGGTGTCACCTAGAGCATTAGTTACGAGTATGGTCTATTTATATAACTTTGTGTGCTTCATCTCTATCTATAGATGATCATCTACATGTCATAGAGGCTATCAAAACTTGATAGAAGAAATGGGCATGAACACCAAAAACATCAGTGGCCCTCTCCACTAATCCATCCTCCATGGCATTATTAGAGATATGTCATGTCAATACATGAAGCACAAAATTTATAGTAGTCTCCCAATACTCATCATCACCTAAACTTGCACATACCCATGCAATACATCATATTCCTAACTAAGTAAATGAGTTACCAAATACATAGAATGTAAACAAATATAATAATTTACCATAGACAAACCTAAGGGGATCCACATATAGTATATCCTTTGCGACAATCCCACCTCTCATAAATAGAAATGCCCATTTATGATCTCTCCACCCGGATGTATAGGAATTAGTGATTCCTATGTCATATAGATCTAGTATGTCAATCAAAGATCCTGATCTATCAACATAATCAAGGTTAACTTTAAAATTGATGGATTAGGACTACTACCTAGCCTTATTAGAACCTAAGAAATCCTAAACCACATTACTGGCACTGGGGGCACATCCTAAATCACACTAAACTATTGTGTAACCCACTCATATTGAAACCACTAATACACATTAACTGAATGATCATGTAGCCATCAACTCACTCAAATCAATCTAAGATAAGAATTTTCCTCAAGCCATCTCTTATATCCCCTATAGGGCCTCCAAATGATGTCTCTAGCTATCAAATTATCTAGCACATGCTGACACTAGATCATGCTCCTTCTTGTCATGTGGACCATCCCAATATAACTCTTTGTAAATGACTGTGGGTGGGCCCAATCATCTTGTAAAGGAAAATCTAACATACTCATTGATATACTCTCATATGCCCAATAGTGTAATCATGTAGATGATCCAATACCTCTACCACACATATCATACATAAAATGGTATAAATCCTAGTACATGTGAGTTAACATCATCTAAACTCATGAGTATCTGGTACCATGCTCCTCTATATCCTACACTATCTCATGCATTTTATAGGATATAGATACCCTACCCACATCTACTCAAGGACCACACCATTGGCACTGGGGGAAAATCCTAAATCATATTGAACTATCATGTAGCGTACTCATACTAGGAATGCTCATATAATTAACCCAATGGTCATGCAACCAAAAATTCACTTGAATCTATTTAAGATGATCAATGTCACTAGGACATCCCTAATAGCCCTTGTGGTGCCTCTAGATAATATCCCCAACTATCAAACTATTTAGGACATGTTGATACCATATTATACTCCTCTTAGGCATGCAAGCCATCTTAGTCAACCTCTTTGCAAATGACTATACGTGGGTCCAATCATATCATAAAAGCAATGCTAGCCCACTCAATACTATGTGTTCATACTCCCAATAGTGTAATAGTGTAGATGATCCAATACCTCTATAATACATCTCCTACATAAAATAGTACAAATCCTAGTATTGGTGGGATAACATCATCCAACCCCATGAGTATATGGTACCATGCTCCTCTATATCTTACACTATCTCATGCATCATATAGGAGATCGATACCCACTACCTTGTAAAGTCATAAATGAAGCCAATAAAATAGCTAATAACTTTCTCAACCTAAAACATCGATGGTGATAATTAGTGTCAATAGTATATCATTGTGGCTCTCTATACAATGAGTCCTTATAACCATAGAATATAAATACCTATAAGTCTAATATATATCTTAATCACCTATATCCTCATATAATATGGTTCTATACCCATAAATAGGTATCCATAAGATCCTTTACACATCCTTCAGGGTAATGTTAATCTCCCCAATAGGTAACCAAAAAGTGCAGCTATATGCATCCCATCTCTCACATAGTGTAGTCATCATGTGTTTATCCCAGGGCATTAGCTCTAGGAATTCCACATGACTCAGACCCACTCTCTCAAGCATGAATATCTCAACATCTATCATGGGTAGACCCCATAAATTCTCCATCATCTGGCCAATCTGTAACTCTCTTATACTTTCATCAACCTGCACAAGTAAAACTGAATCTGACATCATGAATGCAAAATATAAAACCAATAGATACAAACAACAATAAGCATTACAAATTAGGCCTACTATAAACAAGCACTAGATATAGGATAGTAACACTAGACAATAGTGATATATCCTAAACGCTAGTGCTAGGCACTGGACAATAGTACCAATATCATGATAAAAGCACCACTTTTCCAAAAAAAGCCCTAAAACAACTAGATTTTCAATAAAAATAGTAAAAAATACATTTAAAATGAAAACAATAGGAAATAATATGGGCTTCTTACTAGGGTAACCATCTCCCCATCCTAGATCAGTGCCTTCACCTCCTCATATCAAGTCAAAGTTACTCCTTATTTTCTTGGCATACTCTCTAAATCTAACAAACAATTACTCTAAACTCAAATTCTTCAAATGAATTTGAAAATTAATTAAATAACCTATTTAAGTCCCATTTATCAAATGCCACCTTATTAAGGTTGGCATTGCATGCTAATTTCACCAACTAGTACCAACTTCTTGCCAACATGATATCTCAAGATTTGTAACTCTAATTTATGAACCATCTCTTACACATGGGACTTGACATAAATGTGATTCAACCTATATTGGTTAAACCAATTTCTTAATCCTTTTTAACTCTACAAAATGAAAAAAATAATATTTACATATTAAACTCAATATAGATAAAATGTTTATCCCATTACCAATTTCAACAATCAACTCCATCATAATAAACAAACTATTCAAACTACAAACAACATCGCACTAACTAATTAACACCATCACATCTGATCATTACCACTTTAGGTTAGACACCCTCAGCTCAATCCCAACTCTCTCAACAAAAGGTGGGGAAATACACACAAATTACTTTAGACATATAGAGATTCATACACATTACTTTAGATATAAAAAGATTCATACATATAGGTTCACTCAGATACAACTACTTAGACACATAAGTCTACGTAGATATATAAATATTCAGATGCACATGTTCACACAAATATATAGTCTACTCATATATAGATTTAAACACATAGGTCTACATAGATATATAGATGTTTAAATGCATAAATTCTCATAGATATATAATCTACTCAGATATAGATTTATACACATAGGTTTATGCAAATACAACTATTTAAACACATAGGTCTACTCGTATATATCTATTTAGACACATATGCCTACTTATATACATCCATATAGATATATAATTTTAACTCAGGTATACATGTTCACTCAAATATATAGATGTTTAAACACAGCTACATTACTCAAATATCAAGATTTAGGGCATGATGTAGAGCACACATCCTTGATCTCTATTTTTAGATTGTCAGGTTATACTCAATATCATCACTAGGATGTCACTAGTTTGGGTCACAAAACCATATGTAGTGGTTGATCCATAACCTTCCACTAAACCCAATTTACATACCTATATTTGTTTAAATATTAGATTGGGGACAAGCAAGCCTTATTTCTCCATGCAATTTGTTTACATACCTAGATTTAGTACACACATCAGAGTGGGGCAAAACATGCCTTATTTTCACACACATTCAATTTACATACTCAAATCTAGTATACACATCATAATGGAGGCAAGCATTCCTTTTTTCTCCACACATTTGGTTTACATACGTAGATTCGGTTCAAATATCAGAGTGGGGTAAAGCATGCCTTTTTTCTCCACACATTCAATTTACATACCTAGATTTAGTACATATATTAGGGTGGGGATAAAATAGGGTTTTATTCCTCATGATTTAGTACACCCTTTAATTCTAGTATAAAGGACATCCACACTATGGATTTCCTCTTCACATATTTCACTCCAGCTCTTATCCACTTATATGGCTAAGAAGTGGGATAGGTCTAGAACATATCCACATAGGTAAGTATAGGTACACATTCCACTTTTTATTTTACTCTAGTAGTTTCATTTCATTATATTACTAGAATAAAAGGGGGAAATGTAAACACCCTAATTTGGTCAAGTAACCACAAGAACTATGTCTTTTATTGCTCTTTCAATAAAGGTCTTAGTGATGAACATAGTCCTTATTCATGTGGCCATTTTGGATATTTTAATCTTTCTTATGTATTATCTCCCCTATTTTTTGCACACTCAGTGGTCATAAGTCACCTCCTCCTAGTCATAGGGGCTCCCATCCTATCCTACTTGGTTTTATCTCTATTTTTAGGCCTCATGACATTAGCACCATTTTTAATATAATAGCACCATGTGACAATAGTGTCTAATTATGGATCTAGTGTCTAATGACCATGTTCTCTTGTGTTTGGATCCTAACCCTACTTTGAGCCTTCTCTTATGTTTTTTATCCCTCTTTTACAACTTATCAGCCAGTGAACAATGTATTATATTCAAATCAAAGTTCCTTATATATAAAGAGCCTCATAAGGCATTTTACATCTAACACTTACTACTTTGGCACATAATTACATAAAATTATTTAGTATTATAACTCAATAGTCTACATACTATTCAACATATCACATTTAGACATTGCATGCTTGATCAAAGAAGGGCCTAAGTGAAATTCATTCTAGCATATTATTGAAGTTAATTATGCACATTCCCTAAGTAATAACTACACATAATTTAATTCCCCTAGCAGTGGGGTTAATGTAGGCAACAACTAGGATAATAGGGGTTCTACTTTGCATGATTGTAACATCTCACAACCTAATTTTTCCCTTCCTTTTTGCATTTGATCCAGTATTATTTCATGTGTGTAGGTATTCATTATATTTTTGGAATAGATTCAACTAAAATAGTGACACATGAAAGATCCTAAAAGACACATAAACACCTAAAATAACCCTTGAACCTCCCATAACTTGCCTAAAATTTCTAGATACTTCTTATAGGAGGGACACTAGCACCATAATTAGACACTAGCACCACTTGGTGCTACTATCCTAATATTGAAACTACTATCCAAGACTATATTTAAACCAAAATCATAGAACAAAAGGTGTCTACCTATTTATCTAGCCTATTTCAATATTTTGATCTACATAAATACCTATTTTAATCTAGATAAGTGCTCATTCTCTCTATTCTTTCTATTTTGGGAAAGTTTTGTCAAATTGGTTATTTCCAATTTTCATTCTAGATTATTGTTATACTTGGTCCTTCAAAAACATAATATTTAAACCATATAAGTCCTAAAAGGTTAAAACATTAGCCTATAAGGGACTTAACCACACACAAAATTAGCATAAAGGGGTGGTGTGAATGAGACACCAATTTAATCTATGTTAACCCAACCATAAGTATTTAGACCTGAATATAAACAAAATTGGTTCACTCACACATGCATGTTCCCTAAATCTTTTGAATTTGATGTGATGGAAATTAGTTTTGTTTTTTTGTTGATTTTGGCTTATAAGGGACATAGTCACATGCAATAATGACATAAATTGGTGGTTTGGTATATTTAGGTCACCAAATAAAACTATGTTTCCCTAATTAAACCTATTTGAGATATAATCCCACATAATTTGACCTTATCATACACTAATGTGCTCCAAATCATATGTATTTTCCTTATATGTAAGTGGTTATGGTGTTTTTATGTTGAATTTGTTTTATAAGAGATTTAATTACACGAGAAATCAACATAAATGGGTGTTTAGGTATGCAATGGTCACCAATTTGACCTAATTTTACCCAATCACACCTATTTTGGATTGAATTGAAACTAAATTGGGTTAATTGAACATGAATGTGCTTCAAATTATTTACATTTACCCTAATCATAAGTGGTTATGGTGTTGTTGTGTTCATTTTGTGTTATAAGGCATCTAATCACATTTAACTTATACATAAATGGGTGGTTAGGTGATCTTGGCTCACCAAATTGACCTAAATTACTTTAATTGTAGCTATTTTGGTTTGAATTTTAACTAAGTTGGACTAATCATACAATATTTTCGCCCAAATCACTTGCATTTTCCAATTTTCAAGTGTTTTAGGGTTTTTTTTTTTGTTTATTTGGGCCTATTTAAGTGACATAATAACATGGATTATACACATAAAGGAATGGTTTTGTGTACATGGTTCAAAAAATTGACCTATACGTTACCCAAATCACACATATTTTGGCCCAAATTTGACATAGTTTGGTCTAATCATGCATGAATGTACCTGAATTCATCTACATTTTCCTTGATTAAAATTAGTTATGGTTTTTTAATGTCAATTTTTCCCATGAGAGACTTAATAATATACTAAATCAACTTAAAGGAGTGGGTGGCTTTGTGTGGGTCACCAATTAGACATTTGTTTCACCAATCACATGCATTGTTTCTGGAATTCAATTCAAATTGGGTTGATCACAACTAAATCTTCTCCCAATTGTTTACATTTATCTTAGTGGTAAGTGGTTTAGTATTTTTTTTTAAATCTATTTGATGTTTAAAGGGACTAATCTCTAAAAATATCAATATAAATGGTTGATTAGTCATGCGTTGGCCATAAAATCAAACTGTGTTCCCTTATTCGCACCTATTTGGGCCTAAATTCGATATAATTTAGCGTAATCATGCATAATGAGAAGGATCTTTTACCCAAAATAATGAATTGTTTGAAAAAGAAGTACACTATATTTATTTATTTTAAATTTTGATTGAACCAATGTTCAACATATATGATTCATTTAATGTTTTTTCACTTGGAAGATGTGTTTTATTATGTTTATGTTGTTTGATTTTATTATTGTTTATGTTTTTAAAAATGAAAGAATGATTGTTACCAAAATAAACATGGTTAAATATTATATATTTTTTATTATTATAATTTTTAATATTATACTAAGTGATGTGTAGAATACTATAGTATATAAAAAATTTTAAAATATGAAATTAGTTAAAGTTTATTATAATTTTTCAATGTGTATATCTATGAAGGAAAAAAAGAGGCTTAGAGCTCTACAATGGGGAGGTGAAGAGTCATCCTCCATCGATGGTGTTCTAATCTCTCTCTTGTTTTCTCACCTTGGTTGCCTTTTCCTCCTTTGTATCTATGTGTTTGCCTATGGTTCCCATGGTAGCTTTGATTAATTAATGTTTTTTGTGTTGTTTGGTTTATTTTGTTTGGTGTTTGTTGATTTTATTTTGTTTTTCCTATTTTCCCAATGTTGCTAAGTCCCTCTACCTGATTTTTTGTACCTATGGCCTTTGGAATTAATAAGGTATATTATATTAATTGAATATGTATATGGGGATTGATGGAAAATATGGACCCAAAAGTTCAAAGAATTAAGAGGATGGTGGTTTTAATGGAATAGTTAATCCTCTATGGTTTGTTAAAGATTGCAATCTCAAGGATAATGAGACATTTTAGACTGAGGTGGGTGAAGGAAAGGTTGGAGTGATGAAGAAAATTTTTAGTGAGGTATTACAACAAGAAGAGGCTCCTAAGCATTCATAGGATGCAAATTTTCTTATCAATTACTCCAATGAGATCGAGCATGGAGAGTGGGAGCATGTCAAAGCCCAAATCATCAAGCGCCATAGTCCTAGTAAAACCCTTACTTTGATTTTGAATGTTTAAATATAAAAATACCTCTTTTAGGAAGAAACATGTTTAAAAAATGTTGGAGTTTTTTTGTGTCTTTGAACAAAAATTATCTCCCATCTAGGAATTTTCTTGATAATTGGCTCAATTCTGTGTGGGGTAAAAAATTGAGAATTTATATCAGTTTTTATAGAATGGTTCATAAGGGTTTTTTAATGACTTTATTTAAAAACTCTAATATGCAAAGGAGGGATATTAGTAAACCCATATGAAATGTTGGTCAATCTTTGTTTAAGGCAATTACATGGAACCTTGACATGGATTACAATGTCATTGTGTATAAAATTGCCTCTAGATGAGTAGATATAAAAAAAATATTCCTATTCAGCTATGGAATTTTTTACCTCAAAATTTAAAGCCCCTTAGGGAAGTCCTTTGAATTAAGAACACTATAAGGTATTTGGCACATATGAATGCTAGGGTTTTGATCTCTTTATATCCTCTTGATTTATTCCTTGAATCCCTTAATTTTAAAATTAAAGGGACCTCTCATATTTTTGCCGTCAAAGGGATGGGAGGTTTAAATGGATATTTTTTCTATAAAAAGATAGACATCTCAAAAAAAAAATTCCACTATTGGTTAATAATGAGGATTACCTTAATAAGCAAAAAGTCTAGGAGACAAATAAGGATGAATGTGTGATGGGTCCTCTTCCAACAAAAGATCCAAAATTCTTTGAAAACCTCATATTTAGTAGTGAACCCCTCAAAGGTTGTGCCTTCCTTGAGGAGTCTTTAGGGGAAAATGATCCAATAATTGTTATAGAGAGAGGTAAGGATGTGCCTAAGTGCTCTTCCCAACTCTAGAGCTCCTCAACACCTTCTGTTGACATAGTGACCTGCATGTCTGAATTGCATAATTGTCTTTCTAATGATTTATAAGAGGTTTTCCTTGAGCAGATGATTCTAAAGGATTATTTGATAAAATACGCAATATGATTGCATATGAACACCAAATTTAGATGTGAGACCAATAACAAATAAATTCACCATGAAACAGTAGATATACCATGGGAACGCCTCATGAAGAGGTAAAAAGCCCACCAGGATTATTCATTATTCTAAAAACAAAATGTACCCAATACAAGCTTTCTTTTCTCACTTTATTCATTGCATCTTATAATATAAACTCTTTATTATATAGACAAAGTAATCTAACCATTATAATGTGATATTTTCCAACCACCACATTAATGGGTTTAAATTCTCTAAAAGCCATTGAATATATTTTATTATTTATTTACATGAGGATAAACTTTTGATAAATAATAAAATATATTATTATTTTACCAATGTAATTTAATGTATTAAGGGTACATAAATAACACCATTTAACCATTAATTGTTCTAATACTCTCCCTTAATGTTAAGTGTTGATACATTCTATAATCACCTTTATAAAAATGAAGTTATACTTCATGAACCATCCACATGATGATTTTTAGGAGGTAATAACATAACAAACTTACACTCCATGAACCATCTACATGATGAGTTTTAAGAAGTAATAATTGAAGGAAACATCCTTCATCATGACATGGTCACCTTTAAAAAAATTATGCTATGTAAATATAGTCACCCAAAGGTATTACACTATTTAACTATAGAAACCCAAAGTTATTACACTATGTAACTATAATCACGTAATCATCTTTAAATCAATTACACTATACAATTATAAATACCTAAAGGTATTACATTATGTAATCACATTCACATAGTCACCTTTAAAGGAATTACACTATACAACCCATAGACACCTAAAGGTTTTTCACTATGTCCCTATAGGCACTTTTAAAGTAATTACACTATGTTATTCTAAACCACTTATAATGAGTTTAGGCTAGCATGATTATGAGACTAAATCCCATAGTGAGAATACATCACATAATTTCTCATAAATGATTAACTAAGCATATTGGAGTCTTTTATAAGATAAGTACCTTCATGCTACTATGTATTTGGTACAATGTATACTTCCATATCAAGTTTACCAAAATCACATAAAGTGATATATTACAGTGGATTCCATATCAAGTTTACAAAAATCAAATAAAGTGATATATTACAATGCTTTACAATGAGAAGAAGTAAAGAGAGATAGAAGAAAACACATGACCCACATGACTATTAAGAAGTGACATTGTCATACACACTCCCCCTCTGACAACTTTGATAGGCTCAAGATTGATTGAACTTCAATAGGCTTTAGTTTATTGGTGTTGTATTGAATTTTTCACCAAATTTATACAACTTTGACTATCACCAAGAAGGTTGGTACAATGAAAAACATCCACATGAAATTCTTCTATCATCCTTCATAGCCACAAGGCTTCTTTAGCAACTTCCACATGAATTGATCCAAGTGATATCACCTACACCAAAAATAAACACATGTCTATAAGTAGACTCATAATAGTATGGTTATCATTATAATAATAAAATAAATTAGTATAATCAAAGGAAGAATAATATAAACCAAAATTTATAGTTCTTTTTATATACCAAAGTATCCGCTTTGCTAATTTTCAATCATCCAAGTATGGATCCTGCATGAATCTAGAAGCAACACCCACATCTTATGAAATATATATCCTAATAATGGTTAGATAATAAAACTACCAATAATATGTTTGTAAATAGGGTTTAGCTTTATTGCACACAGTTTTTGGATCAAGCTTTAACATAACCTTTAATATGAGTATATGTAAGCTTGTAATCAAGCATGTTAAATTTAAAAAGTAGGTTATGTGATGAACATATAATAAATTTACTAATAATTTGATACTAAGTTAACCAAACATTATATATTTTATTAGGAATAATCTATGTTACAATTTGAGTCATGAATATTTCTTCTTCCTTTTAAATTTGACACTACAAGTTTGCATTTTATACTAAATCGACAAAAAAGGTTTAAAAAGAAATTTTTTTAAACATGTTTTATACTTTATTTTACAATAAAAATAAATATTCTAGTAAATAAACAACACTATCCACTTAGTTGATTGAAAAGCATTTCAAAAAATGCAAATAACCGTAATAAGGGTGAAAGTTGTAAGTGTCACAAAGACAACTTATACACTAAAAGTCATATTAAGAAGCTTCAAATCAAACAAAAGACCATCCTAATACATTTGGAAGGTGCAAAAATTTAAATATCAACTGGTCACATGACCATCTTTGACAAAGAATATGAGAAGTCAAGGGTGTCAAAAGTGTCGAAAGTGTTGTAGGATTCACACGTGAGAGATTAGATGTCTAACAAAAGATCATTTAGACTAATTATTTTTAAATAAAATGAGTTATATTTAACCAAAATATATATTAGGATGGGGATTTGATTTAAGGACCTTGGATCTACAAATATTTTTATAAAAATACTAGTCAACTTTCCTTTGTTTAATACAAGACTTCACATGCAAGCCACATGATTTAAAAATATTTAATTAATTCTGACTTTTTTATTAAAACATAATTAAATATTTACAATAAATAATCCAATGCATGCAAATATTTTAATTTGAAAAAAATTAAAATAACCAGGTGGGTTGCACAACTTATGTGGAAAATAAAGTATTATATAAAAAACTTTATTTTTTAAATACTTCCCTTAAAAATTAGATATACCTATTATTTTGCAGCACCATAGAGGCAAAAGTATGACATAGGTGGAGAGTAGGGGAGGATAGAACATGTTCCAGATGATCATTTTGGATGAAGTAAAGTGTCAAAATGCCTTGAAAATGCCCTCTAATGCTACTAGGAGACCGAAATCTAGGTTTTAAAGACTAAAAAAATGATCTTTTTATTTTTTACTACTGATATGGCATACTACGGTGCCCACAAGGAGAGATAAAATTTGAAAGAAGTATATAATGACCATTTTAAGGTCTGAAAATTTGCCAATCTCCTTAAAATCTCAAAACTAAGGGGTTATGACCTTCATAGATCAAAAAAAGACTGAAAAAATCTTTTTTCTGATTGTTTTTCATCTAGGGGCCATACCAACTATCTAGGGATGTCAATGGAAGATGAATAAAATTAAACTGAGCTTAGCCAAGTGTCTGTAGGGTCTAAGAAGGTTTTGGAAAGCTTTAAAACTAAAAATCCAACCTTTAAAAGATTGAAAACCAAATGTAGAGGCTCTAAAATAATTTTTTAAAATTTTTATACCTCTCATTGGCCATATAAAGATGATTGGGAGGAGAGATTAAAATTAAAATCAGATACAAGAGTCCAAATCAAGAAAAGTAAAGGTCAAAAATACTTGAAAAAGGTAAAACTAAGCAGATGGAGTGACCAAAACAAAGATTTAATGCCCAAAAACAATTTTTTTACTCATTTTAAACTTTTTTATGCTAAAAAATGGTACCTTGAGCTGACTTAAACTTTTAAATCTTCAACTAGTAGCTTCAGATACTTCTACAAGAGTGTTATTAGGTCAAAAAATAGAGATATAATATTTATAAATATATTTCAAGCTATAAAAACTTTAAAAATGAAATCTTTATTGATTTTTTGATATTTAGGCCTTCAATAAACCCAAAAATGGTGCCCAAGATTGGTCTTGCTTTGAAATCTTCTATTTGCTCATATATGCAACTAGAGAGCTTTAAACACTTTCATAAAGATCATTAGATAATACAGAGATTTTTTTATGATTTTTAATGCTTAAAGAAGCATTTATAGCCCATTCAATACACCTAGGCAAATCTATGTTATGAAAATAAGCTTGAAATTTGATAAAATGCTCAGATCTGAAATATCTAGGCTTAAAGAGGAGAAATAAATAAAAGAAATTACTTTTGCTAAAGAATATATTTTAAATTCTATCATGAACATACCATGGCTTAAAAAATGGATGAATATAGACTTAAACACAAGCTAAAAATCTTATCTATGATCTTGCCACATGATCACACATCAACCTTACTCTAATACCATGACAAAATAAGCAATATGATTACATATGAACACTGGATCTAGATATGATACCAATAGAAATACATTCACCATGTAACACCAAATATACCATGAAAAAATCTCATGAAGAGGTAAAAAACCAACCAAGATTATTCATTATTTGAGAAATAAAATGTACCCAATACAAGTTTTCTTTTCTCACTTTTTTTCATTGCATCTTATAATATAAACTCTTTATTATATAGGCAAGGTAATCTGACCATTATAATGTGACATTTTCCAACCAGCACATTAATAGGTCTAACCTCTCTAAAGATCATTTAATATATTTTATTATTTATTTATATGAGAATAAACTCATGATAAATAATAAAATATATTATTATTTAACCAATGTAATTTAATGTATTAAGGGTACATAAATAACACCATTTAATCATTAATTTTTATAATATTCTTCTAACTCACAACTTAAGGATTCTCCCTCTGATGAGTATGTGGTCATTTTAGCTGATCCTCCTGATGATAATAATTGTACCCCTAATAGCCTATCATTAACTAGCTAGATAGAAAAAGGTGATGAATACTTTCCTATCTTGGTTTCACTAGGGATAAAGAAGTTAAGTAATTTATTTTCTATTCCTGATCCTAAGCTTGTTACACCTTTGTCCCTCATGTAACCTAATGTGTCTAAAAATTGGAAGACTAAAGTTGGTGGAAAGAGACTCAAGATTGACATTGCCTCTCTCCCTCATGGAGGCCCCCATGATTGACAATAAGAAATCTAAAGATATCCCCCATGGAATTTTTGATTTGGATATCAAGAGTAAATCAAAAGAAAATAAGGTCCCATATTGCTTCACACGACTCTATAACAGTGGGGGCAAGTCCTAAAGTTAGGATAAGTGACCCCCCATCTCTTTTTTAATGCAGATTATAAGTTGGAATGTTAGTGGCTTGGAACCCCTAATAGAAAACCTATTATGAGGTAGTTCAGACACTCCAAAGAGAATTTGGACTTCTTGTTGCTTCAATAAGTTAAAGATATGGGCTCCCAGTGATCCTTGGGCCTTAATTTTATTTGGCCAAATGTTGCTTAGTTTTTTACCAATCATCAAAGAGGTAAAGGAGGGGCCTCCATATTGATTAAACATAATTGGTGTGAGTTATTTATTGATCATGGTTCTTCTCCCTATAATAGAGTTATTTGGGTTCTACTAGAAAAACATAATCACTATTTTGGGATTTTTAACATATATGCTCTTAATGATTATAGAGAGTGATATGAGATTTGGAATTGGCTTGCAACCAACCTCAAAAATGTCCCCTAGGTCTTTGGAGGTGATTTCAACATGGTAGAGGAGAAAGAAGATAAAATTAGAGGGGGTCCTCAGTCTTGGAAAGGTAATGAACTATTTTTTGGTCCAAATTTAAGAGAATTCATAGACTATTTGATCTTCTTCATAAAGGTGAAAAATAGAGCAAAGATATCTAGTATACTTGGAGTAATAATAAAATCAATCGGAGAAGGCTCTATTATAGACTTGAAAATTTTTATATTAATAGTGACTCCTTTTAGGTGACCCCAAAAAACTCTAAAAATGTGGTCAATGTTTTTCCCTTGACCATTTTTTATCACCATCCCATTGAGATTGGTGTCTTCCTAAACAGTGATGCTAGTAAAGAATTTACTTCTTTAAAAGGGCTCTACAAGTTTAATGTCTCTCACCTAAATGATCAAGTGTGTATGGATGGTATCCGATCTTCTTAAAACATAGGGAGAATCTTATGCAAATCTACTTCCAAAATTTTGAAGTGGAACTCTAATATGGAATTGTCCAATAACTTTGCAAGAATATATAGACAATTTAAGGACAAACAACATAGGAAATCTATTAGGATTACTCAAGAAAAATTAATTTTGGTTGAAAGTGAAATTTAAATCAAACCCTACAATAGAATGCTTGTGGATGAAATCAATTATCTAAAGCATTAGATCAGATAATATCAATTCTACCTTTACATAGGATCATAGATCCACTCCCATCTAACTTGGCTCAAACTTGGTGATAAGGGGTCCAAAATTTTCTTCTATTTTCTAAAAATTAAGAACAAAAAGAGCAATTTTTTTGTATTAAGTTCTAGGTTAATTTATCTCATGAACCTAATATAATTAAATAATCCTTCTTCAACTTATATTCCAATCTCTTTTTATTTGAGGGATCTAACTCTCATACTAAGCATAATAGGGCCCTTTGTGATTAATGTTTCCCAAAGAAGGTTTCATGGGTGCAAGCCAAATTATTGGATAAGGCTATTACATTGGATGAAATCAAAGAGACCATTGATTATTTAAAGCTCTGGGTATTGATGGATTCCTTATTTAGTTTTTCAAAGCAAATAAGGATTATCTTAAGGTCTATAATGAAGTTATTTTTGTTGGTTCTTTGGGCTAAAAAATAAATAGAGGTGTTATTAAGATAATTCCCAAGGAAGGGGACTCCCACTAGGTAAAAAAATAGAGACCCATCATTCTCCTAAATGTATCCTATAAAATCTTGGTGAAAATATTGGCCAAACAGTTCTCCTCGCTTCCTCCTTCAATAGTCTTGAAAACTCAGACTGGTTTTATTGAGGTTAGATATATTTTGGATAATATTAATACTAGGTAGGAGGGAATGTAATGGGCCCAAAATTCCAAATAAGATGTGGACATGATTCTACTCAACTTTGAGAACTCTTATGATAGAATTCAATGGCCTTTCATTGAAAGGATTATGAGATCCTTTGGATTTCAAGATAGATTGTAACATCCCCACTGGGATCTACCTATAAATGCATGATTTTTTTAATTAAACACATATACAAAAATAGATTACATCCTAAAAATCTAACTGAGATCATTTAAAGTACGCATGCATGACAATAGTATCAATATAAATCATTAATCTCTAACATCATGAGAGTATGTTAAAACACAAATATAGTAAGTAATTATAATAACTCAACCATGATTGATATAAATATAAAGTCACCATTGTCATTGTGTAATAAAAAATAATTAAAAATCTTCATGATGATTTTCGATAATAAGTACAATAAATTACAATGTACAAATACGATATTTGGCTTTTTTGAAGCATAGTTCTCAAAATTCAAGTATCTATGGCAATCTCAAGTGTCAGCTCGATAAGTAGTAATATTATGGGGAGGGAGAGCATCATCTAATAAATTTTCCAAACCAACCATGGACCAATGATTCCATGCACTAATATCATTAGGAAATGGCCCTCCCTTCATGGATGATTAGATAGTGATGGTGTAGGAATCTAGAGAGACTAAGAAAGTACTCATGCAGTGTATGATTTCTAAACTAACTAAACATGTAGTGTATCATAGAAAACTTGATTGATTACAAGATATCACACATACATGTAAACCATACTCATGAAATGATAATGTCTCACTAAACATACTTTGGCCAAAGCTTTATGAATAATAATATAAAAGTGATCTATAGATCAATCAAATTCATACACACCACTTGTTTGAACTACCTTCATCTGGCATTGTAATGCTAGTAAGCCAGTGAAATCTATCTCACTCCTTAACCCTATTAAGTACAAAATATACTGAGAGGGGGGGTGAATCAGTATATTATATATCTTATAAAACTTTCCCTTTGACAAATTCCACTTAATCAAACATTCATGATATGGAATAAAACTCAAACAATAAACATCACAAAAGATAGAGAGAGACACCAGATATAACGTGGAAACCCAATGTGGGAAAAACCACGGAGAACAATCTCAAGTATATTCATGAGAACAAACCCACAAGAGCACCATACCCCTTTGTCGAGTACCAACCTCAGCTACAATTCATGAGCACCAACCCAAATACTATTTGTGAGCACCAACCCACAGGAGCACCAACCCCTTTGCCAAGCACCAACCCAACAACAATTTGTGAGCATCAACCCACAGGAGCACCAACCCCTTTGTGTATACCACACACCTATCTCTCAATGTTTCTATCTCAACAAATAATAGATCAATATAACATCTCCTTCCTCTCTTTCACTTTTGATCTTCTAAGCTAGATATAACAAATACAAATCATATTCATCTCTCACAATTTCTCTTCTAAGCTAGATATTACAATATCAAATCAACCTCTATCTCTCCTATTACAAATGGCTTCTCAAGCCTTTATTTATAGCTTTCCAAATGACCTTTGGCCTTCCCCCTTTGTGACCCTTCAATCCTCATGGAAAATGGTGCCAATCTTGGATGACCCTTCATATCCAAGCCTTTGAAAAGTCATGTGGTGACCCTTCATGACAAAAAACATCCTTCCCACTTTTGTCCTTACCTTTGGTGACTTTATGTATTCCTCAAAGTGTCCCTTCATGAGAAATTGTGCCCTTACTCTTTTGTCTTCACTTGGTGACTCTTACTATTCCCCAAGATGATTCTTCATGGGAAAATGTGTCCCATCCTTCTTTTGTCTTTACCCCGTGGCTCTTCGACTTCTCCATGGGCCCTTATTTTGTCTCATATGCAACCAAAAATATATTTGTTAATATTAAATAATATTAACTCATATTAGCCAAGATATATTTATTACAAACAACATTAAATGCAATGGGGCCTTTATCACCAATAATGTAAAACCTTTGACATCAATGACAATATTTCTAATAATCTCCCCCTTTGTCATTGATGGCAACCTCAATCTTGAAATTGCCACATCCTATCACCTACACATACCATCATCTAAAAACATATAGTAACTTCCCCTTACTGTAGCAACCTATACCTATTCCCTATACCTATTTTTTGCACCTATACCTGTACCTATTATTTTACCCCTTTGATAGCAATGGCAAAGGGCCTACTTGGAGCTAACACTTAGCTCCCCCTCACTTGATGCTGAACATCAATGGCAAGAAGTAATATAAATTACTCCCAACTCCTCTTGCATGTCTTTGAGAATATATCTGACTAAAACATTGCCTATCCTTTGAGAATCTATAATCAACTCATTTGAATATTTCCTTCTCATCTCACAACCTTTCGCATGAAACTTTAAGGTGTATCCTTGAACACATATTTAACTTACACTCAAAAGATTATGCTTACAAAACATTCTTAGCTTTGGTTCTACTAATATCCAAACTTAAAATACCTTTTCTATCTATCCTGGCAGTGGTTTTATCTTCAAATTTCACTATGCCACCATTGATCTTCTTTAATCTTATCTCCTGTCATATGCCTCGAACATCCGCTATCAATGAACCATGGCTGATCTTTATTTCTTACATGCAAAGCTATTTTCACCAACATAGAATCTTTAAGTTATTTCTTCTGCCATGAACATGTCTGAACCTTCTTCCTAATGAATGGAGCTTTGAAACTCTGATCCTCCTTGATTGAATCTGCATGAGTATCCTTTTCCTTCTTTTTGAAACTGTTAGCTCTTTTTCAACATTCTAATTTCTTATGACCATAATCATTTGAAACACTGCATATGCAAGAATCATTCTAATAGCCTCAAACCATAATACTGATGCGAAATTTTCTTCTAAAATATATTCCCTCAAAAGATATACAAATTAATCTACCAACTCACCTTCTTGTCATGCAACATAGCCAAGACCCAAAATCATCCACCATGCTTCAATTTTTCTTAAAAGTGTCTCCTTGAAGCCTAGAAGAGACACCCCACACAAAGGATCCTAGAAACAAATCTCAAGAGATTCCCACATCTCCTTTGTTTCTTCCTTGATCTTCTTATGTTTTTCTTTTCGAATCTGTTTAAGCATGTCTAACCTTTTTGCCCTACTAACCTTATCATTTATAATATTTTTCATCTTCTCAACTTTTACAACTATCTTATCTTGACAAAGCTCATGCTCAAATGTAACAAGAGATTCTGCACAATCCTTCTTATCTGATTCTTTATCTACGATAGCAAGTAATTTATTTTCACTTTTAAACTCAACCTGATCAACCTTTACTATTTTAGGTCTCCAAACCTTAATTTTTATTTTCTCATATTTTATAGGGGCTCTATATCCTTTGACATACCTTGAATATCTCTTTACTTTATTTTGACATAATTTAGCAATATGTCGAACCTCATGACAACAAAAACAAACAATATTTCTCATACCTTTTTCTTGAATGTGACTGAGGTCTCCCTTTGACTCATTGCTTCTCCTCATACAACTCTTGCCCTATGACCAACATGATGATAAACAAAACAACGGCCATAAAAAGAATTTGAAAACTTGAAAGCATTGGGCTGCCTGATTGGCTTCTTTGATTTGCCTGCAAAGCTTGCATCCTTCTTTCCTTGGACCAATATTTCATGATCTTTCTCAACCTTGATTATAAGCTTCTCATGATTATCCTTTAAATAACATAACTCATCCTTCAAATGATTACACTCTTCTTCTTTTGATGTTAAAATTGAATTTGCAACCTCTAATTGATTCTTAAAATCTTGAATAAATATCTTATTTTCTTTTGCTTCTATAGCCAACTTAGAATCCAAGATACACACCTTTTCCTTAAGAGCCTCAACCATAGGTTTCAACTCTTGATTCTCCTTCTTTAGTTGCTTGGCCATCTTGTGCTTTTCCTTGATCTACCTTTTAGCTATAAAGCTTTTTCAAAAAGGAACCTGTTTTGATACCAATTGTTAAGCACAAAATATACTGAGAGGGGGGGGTGAATCAGTATATTATATATCTTATAAAACTTTCCCTTTGCCAAATTCCACTTAATCAAACATTCAAGATATGCAATAAAACTCAAACAATAAACATCACACAAGATAGAGAGAGACACTAGATATAACGTGGAAACCCAATGTGGGAAAAACCATGGAGAACAATCTCAAGTATATTCGTGAGAACAAACCCATAGGAGCACCATACCCCTTTGCCGAGTACCAACCTTAGCAATAATTCGTGAGCACCAACCCACAGGAGCTTCAAACCCCTTTGCCGAGCACCAACCCAACTACTATTTGTGAGCACCAACCCACAGGAGCACTAACCCCTTTGCCATGCACCAACCCAACAACAATTTGTGAGCACCAACCCACAGGAGCACCAACCCCTTTGTGTATACCACACACCTATCTCTCAATGTTGCTATCTCAACAAATGATAGATCAATACAACATCTCCTTCCTCTCTCTCACCTTTGCTCTTCTAAGCTAGATATAACAAATACAAATCATATTCATCTCTCACAATTGCTCTTCTAAGCTAGATATTACAATATCAAATCAACCTCTATCTCTCATATTACAAATGGCTTCTCAAGCCTTTATTTATAGCTTTCCAAATGACCTTTGGCCTTCCCCCTTTGTGACCCTTCAATCCTCATGGAAAATGGTGCCAATCTTGGATGACCCTTCATATCCAAGCCTTCAAAAAGTCATGTGGTGACCCTTCATGACCAAAAACATCTTTCCCATTTTTGTCCTTATCTTTGGTGACTTTTCGTATTCCTCAAAGTGTCCCTTCATGAGAAATTGTGCCCTTACTCTTTTGTCTTCACTTAGTGACTCTTGGTATTCCCCAAGATGACTCTTCATGGAAAAATGTGTCCCATCCTTCTTTTGTCTTTACCCCGTGGCTCTTCAACTTCTCCATGGGCCCTTATTTTGTCTCATATGCAACCAAAAATATATGTGTTAATATTAAATAATATTAACTCATATTAGCCAAGATATATTTATTACAAACAACATGAAATGTAATGGGGCCTTTATCACCAATAATGCTAAACCTTTGACATCAATGACAATATTCCCAACAAATCCACATTAGCAATGTAAATTGGTCAAATACAATTCAACCACAAGATTCACATAACTTACATCCTACTAGCAAATACATCACATGACATGCTGAACATAAGAGTAACAATAACATAAATTTAATCCATCAAACATATGCATGAATCTTACATTATATTCTATCCCATACTAGAAATAATGACTATAGTTATACCACCTAGATAAATACACAATTAACTACAAATTTTAAACAATAAAATTCATTTATAATTGACTACACCCTATGACAACCCATATTATCATAGTCCAGTGTTTAAACATAACTACTAAGCATCGATATCAAACTAATGAAGTCAAAAATACATGGAAACACACATTTATATTTAACAACTAAAACATCCAAAAATTTGTTTCTCGAAACATAATAAATTCAATCTAATATTCAGTTTATATTTAGGGGTTTATAAGCAATCATTTTCTAAGTTATCTATAAGTAATTCTTTCAATTTTTAGTTAATATTCCACCTAAGGATTATAACTACAAGAATATACCCCAAGTTTATAAATATGCTAATAGGCTTGTTTACACCTTTTTCCAAAAAAGAACATTCTACTAATAGTCATAAACACATAGCTTATTACAATGTCAAATTTTGTGCAATGGTTTTCATATAACAAGTGATCTTGATAGTTTGTAAGGTTTATCTCATGATACTAGGTCTATTATATTTAGCTAAGGTACTTATTATCTTAAATAAGAAAGTTTATAAATCAATGTATATTATTTCCACATAAGCGTAAATCATCAATCAATAAATTCATAAGTGGAACAATTTGCTATGGTCTTAGGTAAATATAATAACATCACCTACTTAATTGAAGACTATGCTTTTCTAAAAAAGAGTTCCTTATATATTTTAAACTAATATGACATCTTAATATTTATAAAGTTTGTATAATAACCATTTTATGCTAATAAGGCACTAAAGAGTCCATCTTATGCCCACGTATATTAAGTGTTATAACTTTGGTATCATGAATAATACTATGTTTACAATCATTATATTATGGATGGTTGTTTCATGATATTACTTGTAACAACTATGGTATTCCATGATTTTATGTCCATATTCCATAGAGACTTATTTTAGACTATGAATATTCCAAATATGCTACATCACATATTCTCAATTATATTACGAGACTTATAATATGTGTGGAATATATTAAGACTTTAGACAACTTTGATAACATCAATATTAAATGAATTGCTTTCTCCATTTTACTACGAGTTACTATGATGGTTATCCATTAGCTTATGCTAAATCATTATGATTCTAAGCAGTGACTTAGAAAGGGTAAATGTAAACAAGAATTAATAATAATAATAATAATAATAATAATAATAATAATAATAATAATAATAATAATAAACAACAACAACAACAACAACACAGAGTTATCAGATCCAAATCCACAGTGATGCCTTTCATAGAGATAGTGATCCAATAAATAAACACTAAAGATTTTATCATTTTCAGGGAATAGACATGATGGTTCACCCTTTTCTAGCAAGATATGAATTATAAACAATAAACAATTACCCCCCAAGTTGATGCCTTTCTAGTATTATCTATATTATCATATTGCAGATATGTGACTACAACACTCAAGGTTTGACTCGTCCAAAATAAGTGTATAAAATAAAAATTAAACTACAGCCCAACAACCTTCTATATTAGTTTATATAGGTTTTTCCATGCAAACAAACATCTTAAATAAATTTTTTATCTACTAATTATTTACACAGTGACACTAGCTTGCATACTACTATTTAAAAAAAAAAGGAACAACAACAATGTCACATAAAACATGGTTGTTGACATTTAGTATTAATCAATGCCACTATTGAGTGAGGCCCTAAAAGAATATAATATAATTTAAGAATTAGCAGCTAGTACAAGGATTGAATTTGAAATTAATTCATACTTAAAACAATGCCTATCTTAAAACAATGACCTAGCAACAATGATAACTACATTCTTTTTTTTTCTTGTGTTTGTTTCCGTATATGTTGTTTCAGTGACTCCAAAAAAAAAAACCAGTCCCTACAACTTTACATGGCTGTATAAATATGTATTTTAGTAGAACTTGTTGACCTATTGACTTCATTAACTATTTATGGTGATGCTACCTCAAAACTTGATCAAAATATAAACCAAAACATAAAAAAATAAGTATTCTTCAGTAAATTCAATATGATTTACAGTGACTTAAGTCTTTCCTATCTCAATCAACACCTGGGCTTGTTTAAATGATCCCTACAAATGGATGTACAACTCACTCATCCAAGTGATACACACACACACACACACACACACACACACACACACACACACACACACACACACACACACACACACACACACACACACACAAGAGGTTCCTACATTCCATGGGTAAAAATCATACATAACTTGTGGCCTTAATGTATAGAAGAAACAAAATATACAACCACTCTACACAGATAATTCACTAGTTATAATTATATAAACCAAGAATTAATTATAAATTTAAAATACAACACCTACTTGTCAATTTGTTGTAGATTTATCTAAGTTCTCTTTCACTCATGTGTTCCTTTCCTCCTTCCTTGGTCTTTTTTTTTTCTTTAAAGCATAAGAAGAATAACTTCCTCCCACTTTCCTATATAAAAATAGGCACTACATTTCTTTCCTAGTTTTTTTATTTTTATTTTTTTTGTTTTTTCTTATTTTAATTTATTTAATTCTTTTTTATATTTTTTGAGTTTTTATTATTTCTTTTCTTAAATTTCTTCTTCCTTTTTTCATAGTTTTTTTTTTTTTTGACCCATAGGTATCCTCAATCCCAATTGGGAAAGTATGACTCTGCTTAGTGACCTTCATTGGGGTGAGTGGAGGAGAGACTAATCCTCTGTGGGTTGCCGATGGGGCCTACATGCATCAAATGGAATTTTTACCTTGGGCTATGAGAATCAACCTCAAGACTTATATGGGAAGAACCCAAAGCCCTTATCTAACTATGACTCCTGTGCAGGCTTAAAAATTCTCATTTTTTAATATATCTTAATCTAAAAAGCCCAAATTTCATAATTTTAATTAAATTAATTTAGCATCTAACTATATTATAACAATTTTAAATGGTAATTCACAAATATCTTGTATTTTAAATTTACCTTTGCTAAAATTATTTTTAAGTTATGTGGATATTAAATCATATTGATTATTTTAGAGTAGTTTGATTTGTAGCTTCAGATTCACTCAATAATTAACAGTTCCTTGATACCTCTCAATGGTTTCCCCTTTCGACCTTTTCTTTCTTCAAGCCCTTATTCTAAAAATTTTACTAAGTTTGGCCTTCTCCTACGTCCTCCACGTGGTAGCCCAATGCTCATCCAGCTTGGGGAAAACTTCATTCCCCTCATGAGGAATGATATCTTGACACATGTTTCCCCCATGCTCCTCTAAGTTTTTTCATTTGGGTTGGGCCTCAGAGAAGTGCTATTGGTTGGTAGAACTGGGGGGCACATGGAACAATTAATACATGATTGAAATATGGCTTCACCACATGGCATTCTTATGATTATTTTGTGAGTGTATGCCTAAATTTATTAGGAAGAGTGTTATCTCGACACATAGCACCCCCATGCTCAAGCGCACCAATAAATCCATTGTCCCATCTAAATAAACACTGACTTGATGTGTGCCATATTCATGTTTATCTAAGGAGGATGTCCGTTTGCCAGAGATTAAAAGAACACCATTGGATGAAGATGTGGGTCCCTCCTTTTGAGCAAACTTTTGAAATAGTTTAAGATTTGCCTAAAGTGTAATCTTTTAAGTTTGGGGGGGCAGGTGACCAAGGCCAATAAAAATGGCATAAGTAAACAAATGACTCATGAGTGTAATGGCAATAACTAGAAGAGATAGTTGTGACATATTTGAGATCTAGGGTATAACTATACTCATGAGTTCTAGATCATTTTCAATTGGAAAAACATCATGGGCATGAGTGGTGGAATATCTAGATGTCATCTTTTTGAAAAATTGCTTCACCTATATATTTGAGGTTCTTCCCTTTGAGAAGCAGGGCTGATTATTTCATTTTTGCATTATTATTTCTTTGAACAACCATTATAATAGACTAGGTATAGTAGAAGTTAAGGTTTCATTCTGCAACCTTAGCAGGTGTGCCTCATGAATGTTAGTGGATGCTTTATATGTGCCTTCTATGGATTTCTATATTTAGTTCCCTATCCAAAATGAAGAGGATGTGATGTTATGTGTTATTTGGGGTTAAAACTATCTATGTCTGCTATCTCTTTTCTTTTGCTTCTATAGTGTAGATCTTAGTTTATGATTTAAACCTTCTTTATGATCTTGTTTATAGGTTTGTGCTATTTTATGCAAGTTTATGTTAACATTTCAAATCCTCCAATGCATCACCTTAGATTAGATTTACTTTCATAATGTTTACTATTTTTCTCTTCTACCCCTTTTCACCCCCCAAATTGAATGAAGATCCAGCTTCTAAAATCTCAAAGGTTGTTTTATAGACTAATTTTTGTCCACATTTTTAAAGCTTCCCATAGTTTTTTTATAACTTGAAGAAAAAATTTTAGGCATCAATAGTTTAAATCTTGTCTAGCACACTTGGTAGGACCGATCTCCTAGTTTTCTAGACTATAAGCCCAAGTTTATGAGCCATAGGCCCATAACAAGATCAAAACTATGAATAATCCAAATCTACTAATACCATTGTTGGGAGTTCATACTTTCTAATTATCTCTAGGGCATAATATTGTGCAACAATAGTAATAACCACATCAATAATAACAAATGGTGCATCCTACACCAAGGAACTTTGTGTCGTGGGGTAGTGGTGGCCCTCTGATCCCACTGACACCCTCATCCCAATGGTAAACCATACCTTTGAATGCTTTAAAGTCACCCCCCAAGTTATCAAGGGAAGATTTCAAGATGATAGTTGAGCACCTCCAAGATGTGGTGAATGTGTGCACCATCCACTATGTCAACACTCAAAATGTAGCCTTGAGACTAATTGCAACCTATTTTAAAGGATGAGCTCTTGATTGGTATAGATATCTATCTACCAACTCTATCACCACTTGGGATGACCTAGATGATAGAGTATTTGAGAGATTTAATGAAAAAGTGGAGAGATCTTCCCTCTTGTAGCAATTAATAACCATAAAAAGGGGCCTGCAATAAGTCACGATCAATTTCAACACTAAATTTTAAAATACCTGGCAAAGAATTTCATTGGTGGCTCAACCACCTATGGGCATGGCCATTATCTTTAATCTAAAGGCCCAAAATTTAGATATTGTGGTTATGATCCAGTCACTTGGAGGCCAAACACTACCAAATGCATATGATATCATGATAAGGGCAAAGAATAACCTGATCGATGCAGGAAGACTTCCTCCATGGCCATCGATGCTAATGTTCCTTGAGATTTCATTACCTTTGTAAGAAGAAATGCTGAGTACTTCAAGAGCCTTGTCTCCTTCCATGTATGCATACACACCCACTCAGGTGAGCATATCTATTACATCCTCACTAGTTATTGAGATGAATGATATGAAGAGTATTTTAAGGAACTTATCTAATGAGATTATAAATATCAAAAGGCAACATGCTGTTCTTCCAAATACCTCTTACAACAACTACCAAGAGAAGAGACCCTCATATCAATATAATTAGTACCAAGAGAGGTAAAGGCTAAACCACCAAGGGCCAAACAACCAATCACCAAATCATTATATGTTTAATCATAGGACACAACCTACCAATCAAATAATTATGGTCCCAAATCTCTTACACATAGTATCACTAAGCATGAATAAAGAACTAGTGGTTGGCTAGAATAACTTGGCTAATGAATCTAGCTCATGGTGTTTCCTTTGTAATGAACCTCATAGGACTCAAAATTATCCATGGGGTAACTTATAATAGAAGATCGCTAAACAAAGATGGCATCAAAATTATTTGGGTTTAGATTATACATACCAATCCTTGAGAGTAGAAATCATTATTTTGATGGTACAAATGTAGGGTATATCCCTAGAAAAATTAGAAGAAATAGTTTTAGAACATGCATTATTATCCTGGGTAGAAGATGAAGATGCAGTATTTGTAAATGAAATTCCCATGTATAGACCCTCGTAAGTGCAATCCAACTACTACACATGGTCAAAGAAAAGACTGGACAAGAGCCCTGAAGCCTCCATAAGGCCAAAGGCAACCTCTGAGAAGGCTTTGAAAACTCAACCCCCACTTAAATTTTATCAAAGGCATAATGAGATAGTACAAAAGAAGCCAAAAGGCCCTAAGGTCCTACCTCCAAAGTCATATAGCCTGGTGGAAAAGCTAAAGAAGGCACCAACCAATGTTTCTCTCTAGAATCTCTTATCCATCCCTAAATAGAAGACCTTTTTGAAGAAAGCCTTAGAAGAAAGGGAGGAACCCATGAAAAAGAAACCACCCATGGATATGCAAAGGAAAAAGGGAAGGAAACCAACATGAGCATGTAGCCTTAGGTACCCTCTACATTTGTCAATACCAAGGGGTAAGAAAATAAAATCCTTCCTCATTATATCTAACTTTGATTGTGGGTAATAAAATATTTCAAAACTCTATGATCGAGTTAGGTGCAAACATGATGGTGATGCCTAAAAAAAAATTGACACACTATAATTAAAGTATGAGCCCTTAAATAAGGGGGTGATGTAGCTAGATGGAAAAAAGTTTCAAACCTTAGGAATCATCCAGGCTCTTCCTCTCATGTTTTACTCTTGCCCAAGCATCACTATACCACAATATGTTGTGGTGATAGACATCCCACCTGTCTTCAAGCTATGTCTATAAAGAGATTTCACTACCAAGATTGGTAGATATCTATCATTAGATTGGTCCCATCTAATCCTAAGGACCAAGTATGGTTCAAAGATGAATGTGTTATCTGAGCCCCTCTACATAGATCACATAGTGGATGAAGTAATGGTGAATTTCAAGGCAACACACACCTCTCTCTCAAGGATGGAGACACACTATGTAGAAATGGTCAAGGGAGAAAAGGTGGAAAATAATAAAAGCCCCAAAGAAGAGGCCCTCATTAATAAGTTTATCAAGAATGACCCATCTACAAACTTTTATGCCATTGGTCTTAGAACCTACGTCATCCATGATAAAGATCAGGTCATTCTTGAGGTCATAAAGAAGCAAAAAGACCAGAGCAAGGGGGCAAAAGATGAGCCTAAACTCTAAACTCTACATTTTGATGGTGCAAAATGTAGGATTGGCTCTAGATCTGGTATCTAACTAACATCTTCCTCTAGGGAAGAAATACTTAGAGATTTTCATTTTCAATTTGCCTATACAAATAATGAATTAAAATATGAGGCTTTAGTCTAGGGTGTAAACATCATCTAATTAATGGGCATCAAGCATTTGAGGGTGTTCGATGACTATGAACTAGTGGTAAGATAGATAAAAAGGTTGGCCATGGAAAATAACATGCATATGAGGCCTTACTACCACTGCATATGGGACTTAATTGAATCATTTGAGGCCTTCAATACTCAAATCATCTCGAGGGCCAAAAACATGAAAGTTGATAGAATGACAATAGTGGGTTCTCAATTGGACCCAGTGATAGACCTGTTCACTAATGAATAGGTAGTACAAGTTGTCATCAATCTCACCATCATAGACAATGACCAAAATTGGTAGGTGTTTGACAGCGATGCTTAGATTTCAATGTTCCTCCAATAATCCTGTGAATTTGTAGAGCAATTATAGATGACGATGGAGGAAGCATACGAAGACCAAATCATGCAACTGAAGACCAACAAATTACAAAAGGGGCTCATCACTCTATAAAACCTCTTCAACTCTAATGATGAGAGGAGTGACAAGTGTAAGTTTATCATAAACAAGGGTGATTATTGTGAACTTGATGTTGGAGGTAGAAGAAAGTTAAAAGTCAAAAAAGAAGTTCCTTAGAGGGATAAGGAGTGGCCAGTTTATTTTTATGATAGATACAAGAGAGTCATCACTTGGACTTATGATGACCTAAAAGGATATGATCGAGAGGTCATTCAACATATCATTGACCTGGTAGATGGAGCCAAACTAGTTCAACAAAAGTAGTAGCTAGTGAACCCAAAGATCAAATCCTTAATGGCCTAAAAACTCAAGAAACTAATTGATTCAAGGATTATATATCTAATCAAAAATTTGACTTAGGTATCTAACCTAGTCCCTATATAGAATAAAAATAGAGAAATCTGATTGTGCATGGATTTTTGGGATCTAAGCAAGGCATCCTTAAAGGATCATTACCCTCTCCCTTCCATGGAATAGATCCTTTAGATGGTAGCAGGTGCAGAGATGTTTTCCTTTTTAGATGGATTATTTGGGTACAATCAAGTGTGGGTAAAGGATGATGATCAACACAAAACCACCTTCACTATGAAATGGAGAACCTCCACATATGTGAAGATGTCTTTTAGACTCTCCAATGTTAGGGAAACATTCCAGTGAGCAATGGACATAGTTTTCAAAGGTTTGATTAATAAGATTATCCTAATCTACTTGGATGACCTCATTATTTTATCTAAGAAGAAAAAAGACCACTTTGACCATTTATAAAAGGTCTTCCAAAGGTGTCAAGAATTTAGGGTGTCCTTAAACCCCAATAAATATGTCTTTGGTGTCCCTCAGGATAAGCTACTTGGATACATAGTGTCCAAGGATGGGATCACTATTGACTTGGAGAGGATAAAAGCCATAAGATATTTGGCCTTATTAGTAAAAAATAAGGGATTCCAATCTTTCCTTAGAAAGATCAATTTTATTAGTAGATTCAGATCATACTTCATAGGATTGGTCAAACCAATCGTGTTAATGTTGAAAAAGAACTGGGCCTTCAACTGTATGCCTAAAAGGAGAGCAGATTTTGAAGAAAAAAATGCACAATATCTATTGTTCCCACACTTGTTAACGCCAACTTTTCAAAATATTTCATTATGTATGCATACTTGTTAGCCTTGCAATTATGCTAACTCAAAAAGAAGAGGAGGGTAGAGAAGAACACTCTATCATGTTATATTATAGAACATTAAGTAGGTATGAAGTTAAATACATTTTTTTAGAGAGGTAAGCCTTCACCATCATCAAAGACCTTAAGAAGTTTAGGCACCTTGTGGAAAGCAGCAAGATAATGGTGTAAGTCATGCATTTAAGTGTTCATGATTATATCATGGAAGGAGAAATTATAGAAAAGAGGGCCAACTAGATCACCAAGATCCTCAAATATGACATAGAAGTTAGGAAAACCAAGGTAATTAGAGGAAAAGGAATTTGTGAGTACTTGGCCCAATACGTTGATCTCTTGGTGAAAGGTCAAAACATGCTAGAGGTAGCCTTAGTGAACTAGTTTGAAGTTGAAGAATATTAGGTGATCGAACTGGTCTACTTCATGCAAATTGATAAGTATCCCAATGATCTTCCTATACATAAAAGATGTTTTTATAGATAGAAAGGGTCTATCTATATGTTAGTTCAAGGAATCCTATTCAACAAGAATTTCAATGGAGACCTCCTCAAGTGCATTGATAATCCCCAAGTATAAAATATTCTATAAGACATGCATTTTGTCCTCCCTAAGAAACCATTTCTCAGCCAAAACTATCATGACGAAGATCATGCAAGTGGGGTACTACTAGTTGACCATGTTCATAGACTACCATCAGGTAGTCAAAAGATGCTATAAATGCCAATTCTTCATTTGGAAAAGGAAAAACTTGGCCATTCCTCTTAATCCAATAGTGACCAATGAACCCTTTGTATAGTGGGGCTTAGACTTCATCAACATGATTAACTTGATCTCCAGCATAGGTCACATGTGGATACTAATGGCCATAAATTACTTCACTAGGTGGACCAAGGTAATCTCACTTAAAGAAAAAAATGAGAATGTGATTCTTAATTTATATGAAGAGCTCATGACTAGCTTTGGCTCGTCAAAAATGATCATTTTTGACAATGTGAAAGCCTTCCTTAAATCAATTTTTTTTTAATTCACACTCCAAAAGGGTGTTTTCCTAAAAAAATCATCCAATTACTATCCATAAGGGAACGAATTGGTAGAGTTTACAAATAAGAACTTGATCTAGCTGATTAAAAAAATGGGTAATGATAAGCAAAAGTATTGACACTTGTACGTAAGAATAACTCTATGGGAAAATCGCATTACCCCCAAGTAGATACTAAAACATTCTTCATATGAACTTGTATACAAGAAGGAAGTGGTGATGCTAATGTCTTCAAAAATCCCCATGCAACAACTCTTGAAGGCTATCAAAATAAAAGAGAATGAAGTAATAGAGGTTCATCTTACTAAATTACTTAGACTCAAGAGTCAAGGGAGCTAGCAGGTGATGCAAATATCATCTAACAGTAAACAATGAAGCAATGGTTTGACAATAAGTTGTCAGACCCCAAATTCAAACTTGGGGACCTATTCCTTAAATATGATCAATGGGTTGTAAGACCTGGATAGCATGCAAAATTTGATTCTCTATGGAGAGGACCTTTTTGCATTATCAGTGATAGATAGGGAAATGATTTTGAACTAAAAGATTTAGAGGTCAATGCCTTATAGATCCCCATCAACGGGATCGACTTGAAGTATTTCAATTAACTTCCCACCATCCCTTATAAATAATTAGATAGTTTCCTTTCCTCATTGTTGTCTTTCCTTTCCTTGTTGTTTGTTTCCCTTGTTTGTATTTCCTTTCCTTTTATTGTTTCCTTTCCAAATAAGTCTTATTGGCATAGGTGGTCAATCGGATCACCACATGTCCTCTCCCCAATCTCTCTATGTTTTCAAAAAACATTCTCTAAATTATGGTTATCTACTCACTTCTTATATCATTAATGTTAGATACTCTATTATGCATGATTCCATATAATGATCACCATAAATATCTTGAGAGTGGACCTTCAAGCGTGCATGTCACTCTCACCATTTACGAGGGCTCCATGATGAACTACTTAGCAGCACTAGTACATAAATACACCATCTATTGCTTAAAGACAAACACTTTATACTTTGTGATTTTGAAGAGAGCATCAAGTAGTCAAAGCTTGCAAAGAGAGGAAGCCCAAGAATTGAAAGGAGTGACAAAGAACTGTCAACCTAGATGAAATAGAGAGAGACCTTTTAGACCAAAATTCACCTACCTAGACTATGGAAGCTTGTACACCCTATTTAAGAAGTAAGAAGCACCCTTCAAAATAGAGAGCCCATGGTTCGAGCAGTGGAAGAACCCCTCCTCCCAAATATACCATGAACAAGTCCTACACTTTGGCCCCTACCCAAGTGAAAAGGAAGGTACCAAATACCATGCAGGCAACTAAGGGACCTTGCAAATATGAGGCTTTGATGATTGACTCTATAGATTAAATATTCAATCTAAAATTAGTCCATAATCCTAAAAATCTGAGGGAAGATGGGTATTATCAAAAGCTTGATAGGATCATCAAGAAAGAGTATACCTAATTTAGGTGAAAAATATGGGATTGCACATTATCACAACACATAGTGCCCTATGTGCAACCTTGCCCTGAGATCATCACCCTCTACACCAAAAAACATGATGTTAGAACTGGAAATAATCATAGGTGATGCCCATATAAGGGTTAATATTGGTGCAGATAATGTCAAGGTGATGCTCTGACTCCAAAATGATCCTAACACTATTATCTAAAACATTGAAATCCTTTAAAACATCTGGGATTCCCAAGTGAAGGATAAGGCATACTTTCTTGGGTCTCTTCTCAACCAGAAGATCATGGAGATACCTCCCATACCCTATACCTATTGACTTTCCCTACATAGCATGTGAAAGACACTGTGTCCATGTTGGAATTTGTCTTGGGCATGGATACTAACACCAACATTGAGGAGTTTTAGCTAGGTATGATCTTCCTCATTACCATGGTAGAGAAGGTGGAAGCATTCAAAATGGACTTTGACAAACCCATCACCTCCACTATGAGAGCTAAACTAAAAAATTTCTTAGTAATGGGTAATTTCTAGTATCCACCTTACCTCATGTACCTAATTCTATACAAACACTCCAAATTCTTCTCTAAGCACCTACAACTAAACACCATGGATAAAGATGTTTTCCCCAATATAATATCCCTAGTCACTGTATGGACCCCAATTTTATTGATCACCAAAGACTAATATGAGTTCTTAGAGTGGTTTATGGCTCTAATTCTTATGGATCTAAAAGGGTAAGATGTCATTCCTTAGATGATAGATGAGCAACAAGAATGGCTCATGGGCATCAAGGTCCTAGTCAACTAGTTTTGGGGGGACCATTTTTCGTTCATCTAAGTGCATGGGTTTATGGGAGAGCCTTTTTAGCTCCCTCATATGCTGATCAACAAGACACTAACACTTATGTTGGATTGATAAATTTATATAATAGACTTCATCTATGGGGTAGGTAAAAATAAAAAGGGATTATATGAATTTCCTTTTTCAAGGGGCAACATCATAGTGCAAAAAGGCACCAAGGGGGTCTCCTTGTGGCCAAGCTAGTAGACCTAGGCCTTGACCTAATAGATAACCAATGGGATTGTGACCCAATAGGGTATATAGTATTATTGAAGACTACCAATCCACCTAAGCACTAGGATCATCCCTATTTGGAGTAGAGGAAGTCAGTCACTAAGGACCTCCCTCAAAATTATGTGGATTTGGCCCTGATCTCGCAAGATATCCCCAAATCATGGGAGTCTTTATATGATAAAGTCTAAGCCCTTGACCCTACTAAGAAGTTGTCAAAGGGCATGAATAAATGACTAAATGACTTAGGTTGGAACAAAGAGAATAAATCTACCTTCCTAAAGTACAGATATGATATCAGTAAACCACATGTTGGTTTGTAAAAAGATGCCTAAGATGAGAAGATTGAAAAACTATGGGATGAGTCCCACCTAGAAGAGAAAGTTTTAGAGGAGTCGTCCACACCTAAAATAATGGTATTAGGGGATGATATAGAAAAAGAAACCCCTAGAGAGGAGGCAAGAGATATCTCTCTAACAAAGGAAGAAATAGAAACAAAAGTTACAGTGGTCCAGACCCCTTCAATATGGCCACCACCTGTGTTCCCATATGTCACGAACCTGTAACAAAAACAAGTACCCTCTAAGTACCTTATAGCTATGTCATCATAACTCAAGTAGACCAAGGCCCCTATTTCCAACCCTCCAATGGCCCCTCCATAAAAGAATATATACTTTGCAAGTCCCCTTCTTTCTACCTCCACCTCTTTTTCTACTTTTCATTTCCCCTCCATAGCCCCACCACAAGTTGTAGCATCAACTACCACCCAATCAAGCACTCCATCTCCTCTTGTCACCTTTTCATCAACCCTGATGGTATCACTATCAGTTACAGCGATTTTTAATACCCAACTTGACACTACCTTGGCCCTAATCTTCTCCTCATTTACCCAATCCACTATCAAGCTAACCCCTTCTCTTTTACCATTCTTATCTCCTCCCTCATGCCATTCCTGACTCCCCCACCTTCATCATCTATATCATCTTCACTCATTTCACAATCACCATTCTCTCTATCCCATGGGCTCCCACCTTTTTCCCCTTCATCCCTCACTATTCATTCACTCGCTTTTATAGGAGCAGGGTTTGCTACTTCATAAGAAAAATTAGCTATCCCATTCGTACTACCACAAGGAATACCTTTGCAAGAGAAATCATCCAAGTACCAGATCAATATCAGTAATAGTTAGATACTACAAGGGTGTCCCAAGTAGCCTAAATGGAAAATAAAATGGGAAATCAGGCCAAGGCTGATGCTCAACCCCATATGTGGTCATTTTATGACTTTAGATAATAATGCCTCATTGATCTGACCCCCCAAGTAATCAAGCCCAAAGAACAAATGCATCTAGATGACTACATCATTCAAGTTGTTGGGCTTAATCTTAGTCAAGCCTATCCCACTGATAGGGTCAAACTCATAGAGAAAACTCAAAATTCCATAACTATAGACTATGTCAAGGTAGCCCACCAATTGGATAAAACCAAGTAGGAACTTACGAAGGTTAAGGCCATAGCTGACCACCTCAATGTTGAGGTTAAATTCAAAGACACCAATCTCAATCAATCAAGGATCAACCTCCAAGTCTGCATCACAATGGAAAACTTCCAGGTTGAAGCTGACAAGCAAATGGTTATTAAAACTAGACTGCAAGAGATAGAGATGAAGTTAGATGTAGTTTTCAAGAAGATTTTTGATGCAAATTAGGAATTCTAACTACTAAAAAACTTGATGTAGTAATACTCCTCATTCAAGGACCAAGAGATTGAAAGATTGAAGAAAGACCTTTCCACTCTCCCATAGGTCATAGAGATCCTTCTCTTGATCTAACAACTATATAAGTACTACTGGGAAAGGATCAAGGTCATGGCAGCAAGCCTAAAGATGATGATTGCTTTCATTATAGATGGACATAAGCTGGACACCCAAGTGAGATCATTTATGGATCAAGTAATCACCTTCATCAACCCTAAGGTCGTAGACTCAGATTTTGGTTCAAAACCTCTACAACACTTCTTTTGAGATGCTATAGGTGGTAGGGGTGGCTGACCAAAGGCAGGTGGTTGCAAAAGTAAATGAGTTCTCAAGCTATAATAAAATAATTAAAAAATAAAATGCATTATTTAATGCCTTAGAGTAAGTGGTCCAACAAAAGAAGGGATGCATAGAGTAATTAGTCCAATTGGGACTCCCCTTTCCTTTCTTAGCCAATAATAATATCCTCTTTGAGGATCAGATCAAGGTAATGCTCAAGCATAAGTAGAATGACCAGGCCATCTTCATGGCTCTTAGTTAAATGCTTGATGCCTCCAAAGTGGAGAAGATATTGCACCCACTTTCCTAGTTAGAGTTCTAGACACTGGTAGTGGTTAAAGGCTTGGGTAATATCTCATTTAAAGAGATAATTGATTTGGATAGAGCCTTCAAGGCTCTCAATAAAAAGGTCCAACCAAAGGAGGAATAGTGAGAACCCTTAAAGGTGGCCCTATAAAAGTCGTAAGTACCCATCTTCCTCCCATTTTTGTAAATTTTGATTCAACTGGTCTGAGCATCAGAGGTTTTGGATTTTTCCATCTACAGGCAAACTCCCCTATGAGTCACCAAGAACTATGGATCATAAATCCACATTAATTATTTTAGAATTTGTAGCTTTGAATTTTCTTAGTAGTTAGAAGTTCCATAGTACATCTCTATGGTTTATCCTTTTGGCCCTTTCTTCCTTCAGGCCCATTTTCTCAAAACTTTGCTATGTTTGGCCTCCTACTTTTTCCACATGGTATCTTGATGCTCGTCTGGCTTGGGGAAAACTTCATTGCACTCATGAGGAGTGATAACTCAACACATGTCACCCCCATGCTCCTCAAAGTTTTTTAATTTAGGTTGGGCTTTGAAGTAGTGATATTGGTTAACAAAATTGGGGGGGGGGCATAGAGTAATTAATGAATAATTCAAATGTGGCTTCACCACATGGCATCCTTGTACTCATTTTTTCAAATGTATGCCTAGATTTCTTAGGACGAACACCATCTTGACATGTGGGACTCCCACACTTAATCATGCTAATAAATACCTTGACCCCTTTGAAGAAGTGTTGACTTAACGTGTGTCATCTCCATGATTATCCAAGTAGGATGTCAGTTTGCTAGAGATTGAAAAAGCACCATTGAACAAAGATGTGGGTCCCTCCTTTTGAGTAATATTTTGAAACACTTTAAGCTTTGCCTAAAGTGTAATATTTTAATTTTTTTTTTGGGGGGGGGGAGACCAAGGCTACTAAAAATGTCATAAGCAGACATGTGGCACTACCTCACTTATCCTAAGTATACTGAATATAACTGGAAGAGATAATTGTGTCATAACTAGGATATAGGGTGTAATTGCACTCATGAGTTCCATATCATTTTTAGTTGCAACAACATCATGGGCATGAGTGGTGGAATATCCAAATATCATCTATTCAAGCAGTCACTTCACCTATATATTTGAGTTTCTTCTCTTCCAAAAGTGGGGGTGATTATTTCATTTTCACATTATTATTTCTCTAAAAAACCATTGTAATAGACTAGGTGTAGTAACAGTTAGAGTTTTTGTTCTAAAACCTTAGCAGGTGTGTCTCATAGATGTTAGTAGATGATTTATATGTGCTTTTTGTGGCCTTCTATATTCAGTTCCCTATCCATAATGAAGAGGACATGGTGTTATGTGTTATTTGTGGTTAAAACTATCTTTGTCTGCCATCCCTTTTCTTTTGATTCTATAGTGTAGATCTTTGTTTATGCTATAAATCTTAATTCATGCTTTAAAGCTTCTTTATGATTTGTGGTGTTTAGGTTTGCACTATTTTATGCAAGTTTACATTAACATTTCAAATCTTCTAGTGCATCACCTTAGATTAAATTTACTTTCATGTTGTTTACTATTTTTCTCATCTACCCATTTTTACCCCCCAAATTAAATGAAAATTTGACTTCTAAAATCCTAGAGGTTGCTTTTTAGACCGCTTTTGGTCCCACATCTGTAAAGCTTCCCATAGATTATTGTCTAACCTAAAGTGAAAGTTTTAGGCATAAACCATATCATTAATGATAATATGTGTCACATTAACAAAATAATTCACTACGACATCTTATTATACTAGAGAAACACATAAATCAATATCCCAAGCAAGAAATAAACACACCATAAGCAATTATTTGTAATGCATTTCTACCATGTACTATCTACTATGGTATGTGTAGGGTGTCACCAAATATTTGTAGACCTTTGATGTTTCAATATGCATCACCATGTCTAATGATTCTCTCCCTTTGACATGCTCAAGGGATGCATTCTCTTGCATTCACCTCACAACACAGGTAATTAGATCATATCACATGATAAACATAAAATAATTATATAACTAAAATAATACATTAATATGCTTAAAATGTAAACATATATATTAACCAATTCACACTTAGAAATCATGTATCATCATGTATCTAAGAAACATTATACTATCCCATAATAGCATAAATCTCAACCTTAGTCAGAAATATAACCAATATAATATGTGCCCACTATAAATATCCATGAATAGTCAAATAGTTTGCTTAGCGAGGAATCAGGATGCAACACAAATTTTTTAGAATGATTAATATTATATTTAAAGTCACATCTATTGTTTTTGAAGTGAATGTGGAGCTTAATAAGACACTTTCTCTTCAATTTTCTATTATAAAAATATTCCCATTGTTCCCTTCTTTGTTTTTACTGATGGCTAAAGCCCTTTATTACCTACTAAGAAGCTCAGAAGTGGGTCCCCCATTCAAAGGAATTTATTTTACTAATGAATACAAGTTTATTTATGTCTTATTTGTATATGATACTACTCTATTTGTCAATATTTAAAGCTAATTTAACCTAGGTAGCCTTAAGGATAGAAATCTATTATTCTGCATCTAGATCTAAAGTGGTTATGCATAAGTCTTGTATGTTGGGTTAGAAGGACACCCATCCTAATTTGATTACAAATTTTATATGGGAATGGAAAGGGCTTGATAATTTGGTTAGATAGTTGGGTATTCCCTTTTCTCTTAACACTTATTTCAAGCTCATGTGGGAATGGATATTTGTTAAGATCAATAATAAGATAGAGAAATGGCAAGGCCACTTGCTTTCCTTACTTGGTAAGATTCAGGTCTGTCAAAAAGTTTTAGCTTATTGAAACATATATTATGATTATTTTTTTATATTTAATAAATCTCATGTTATTCCAATTCATACAATTATTAGATATTTCTTGTGGTTAGAAGATAAAGGAGTTAAAAAAAGACATGATATTTCTTGGCAATTCTGCTACCAGCCTAAAAATATTGAGGGCTTGGCTTGAAACAACTAAGGATTCAAGGTATTACCCTTGTTTTTAAATGTATTATCAGAGAATTCAAAGGTGAATATCCCTATAAAGTATTAGATATAAATAATATTTTGATAGGTTTCCCCAAAGGTAAACCAAAATGGAAAGGATTCAATATTGCAGACCTTCTTATATGTCCCTTTTCAGTTAAAATGGCTGGCTCTCCCATCTTTGCTTCCATTTAGTCTGCCTGGGATTATATCAAAACTTTTATCACTATTAAACTTATCTTCAATTGGTTTGGGACATGATTCTAGGGGTTTAAATATCTATGGTGGAATCTTTGTGTAAATAGGAGGCCTCTTCCACCCACTAGGGTTGTTCTACCTTTGAGTGGTTCACTAAAGGGTTAACAAATTTTAAATATCTCTACTCATAAAATGATTGGGCCTTATGTATGGAATTTTTAACTAGATTTCAAATTCCCTCTTCTTAACATAGAACATATACTCTACTAATAAAGGATCTATAGGAAAATAATAATTTATCTTTTATGGATGAGGAGGATGAATTTTGGGAAAGTGTTAAATGGTTGAAGGGTCCATCCCTCTTTGAGGTCTCCACTAAGATGCTATATGATAAAATATATTTGTCCAAAGTATTTTTTCTTACCCTCAATCATATTTGGAGTGCTTGTGATCCCCTATATTCTTGTTATTTTAGATTTGATGTTATATAGGCATTCTATATTGAATCCAAGAGTCATGTTTTAGATGGTTATTGATTTATATTAAACTTGTTGTTGGTAATGTTCTAGTTAAGAGTCTCTCAAGTCAGCCTTATTGCTCCTTTTGTAGTGATACTGAATCTATTGATCATATTTTTTTCTCTTGTCCATATACTTTTAAAATTTAGAATTGTTTCCAAAAGGTTAGGCTATTGTCTTTGATTGTGAGATTGGATGGTTGAATATTACTTTTGGATATGTGTGTCCTAAAAATAAAGTCCACCCTTTTTTTCACAAGTTTTGGCTTATTTTTTCAACTAAAATATTGTGGTTTTTATAGAGGCAAAGGAACCTAGATGTTTTCCAAGTAAAGACTAGGGTGCTTACTGATTTCACTATGGAAGTCATTTTTAGCATTATTTCCTTGAATATTTTTCTACATATGAAGGTGCCGTAAGTGAAATTGGAGTATTTTTTTAGGACTAAGATGTTAAAAATCACCTCTAATTTCCTAATTAACACTGGTGGATATCCTAGACTGAGTCATCATATAGATTGGGGAATCTATCATGGTTTAGTTATTGAGGTAAATATTTATAAACATGAATGGGACTGTATTAAGGATGCATATTTTAATCATGTGGATGATCTTATCCATGGCTACGTTAATTCATCTAAGTTTGATAAGAATGGAGTAGACAGTTGGCTTAGTGTTAACAATGATGTAATTTAGGTTGGCCAAAGTGTTGATTTGGACATTAGTGATAACTTGATCAAGGAATTTGATGATATAATCTTTCCTTTAGACATTGAGGTTGATTTATTCTCTGATGGAAATGATTTTAATCATCCTATTCCACCCCCTTCTCTCCCATCCCTAATGTAGAGTTATGATAAGCAAAGCAAAATTTGGAAAATGATTGAAGACAATGTGAATGTCTTTACTGGTAAATTGAAATAACTCATTGAAATGGGTGGTGTTGTATAAGTTGATGATATGCTAGATTATGTCAAATATAATACATAAAGTCTTTGCTTAAGAAAGTCAACCACTTCACTCTATTGTTGATCTCTAGTTTGGAACATATGGGACCTGGTGTGAAGCCTAACATTGTAGTGGGACCTGTTCATATGGATTCTAATCTGGATGATGATACTAATATGGGTTACACCACCTCTAAGAGGCCATTCACTGACATGATGATGTAGCTACCAGTTTGTGGTGCCACTCCTATTTTAGGTGGTGGGATGGGTGTATTCTATTATTTATTTTCATTTTTTTGGGCTGCCTATTTGGGGCCTTTTTTATATTTTAATATCAACAACTAAAACTTTGACTATTGGGGGGTTACCTCTTGGTTCTATTTTTTGATAATTTACTAGCTATTTTATATTGATGATGCATAGACTTGTGTTCTCGATATTTCAATATATATAAAAATATGTATATCTATTTATCATTAATATATACTTATATAAATAAATTATTAGTAATTGGAAATATATATATATATATATATATATATATATATAGAATCTAAAACTAGACAATATAGTTGACAAAACCCATTTAGCATTTTACATATAAATGTAAATAAGAAAATAAAAGTGGGTGAGGAAAGAGGATCTTTATAAAATTGTATTCTTCCCATATGCTATATAAATATAACTTGGTTGAAGTATACATATTGAAAACTAAGATAAAACTGAATAAAAAGAGGAAGGTTTTAAAAAAAAAAAATAAAGTGGATATCCATCCCAAATGGATATATGTTTAACCCTATTTTTAAAATTTTTTTATGGAATTATTCTCTTTATGACTAAATTTACAAAACTATTAATTAAGTTATTAATATATATGAGATTTTGCTTAGTTTTACCTAAACCTCCATTAACATGATGTACCATTTGTTATGCTATATTCATGTTATAAACCCAAACTTGAAATTAAATACCACTAAACTTATTTAATATATAAATGAATAGAAAACATAATTAAACTTGCATGAAATGAATTTGATTATCTAAAAAATTATAGTTTCTTGAGGTGATGTAATCCTTTGCACACTCTAGATGTTGTATTTATCTAAGGCATGGGAACCTCATTTATATCTACTTGAGGCCAAAGATTTTAAATTCGATAAGTGGCATGCACATGTTTTTTTTCTCAAATAATTTATCTCCTTCCAAACTCATCTTTTTAATTTCTTGTTTAGTAATTATATGCAAAATAGTTCATAAAAAAACATTTTCAATGCTACAATCATCTAAGTCAGCCTATAAGTGACCTAATCACACATAATATCAACATTCAAATGGGTGGCTGGTTATGTGAAAGTTACAAAAGCAACCTAAATTACTCTAGTCACATATATATTATGGCTGACATAGAAATAGACTGGCCCTTAATGACCCCATAATGTGACATAAATCATCAACTTTTGTCATGATCAATTGTAAGTGGTTATCATGTTTTTGTGATGATTTAGCTTATAAGGACCAAAATTAGAATGCAATAATGACATAAATGGGTGGTTTGGAGTTTTATGGCCACCAAATTCACCTAAATTATTTTGGCCACATCATTTTTATCTAAATTCAAACTAAATTGGCCCAATAGTATAATTTATGCCTAAAATCATCTTTATTTATAAAGGTTTCAAACTAGTTTAGGTTATTTGGTGTCAGTTTTGGTATATTTAAGGGACTATAAGTGCACAAATGACAACATAAAGGAATGGTTGGGTGTACATTAGTCACAAATCAACATGTATGGTTTTTCCAATCACATTTATTTACCTTGAATTAGACATTATTTAACATTATCACCCATAAATGTGATCCAAATTTCCCCTAATCATAAGTAATTATGGTGTTTTTGTGTAAACATTTTCCTATAATGGACTTAATGACATGAAAATTTGACATAAATGTGTGAGTGGGTGTGTTTTGGTCACCATTGAAACCTATGTTCCCATAATCACTCATATTTGGTGTCCAAATTCAAATAAAACTGGGTCGATCATATACAAATGTTCCCTAAATCATCTATATTTAACCTAGTGACAAGTGTTTTGGGGCTTTTTATGTCTATTTTATAGTATAAGGTATGTAATTTTAATTTCATGTAATATCAACATAAAGGTGAGATTTAGTGTGTTGAGACACCAAAGTAGCATATGTTTCCCTAATCACACCTATTTGGGCAAGAATTCAATATAATTTGGCTAGATCATGCATGAATGTGCCCTAAATCATATAAATTTACACTATTATCAAGTGTTTATGGTGTTGTGTTTATTTTGATTTATCATAGAACTAATTACATGACACATTGACATAAAGGGGTGTTTGGGTATGCTTACATCACCAATTCCATATAAGCTACCACAATGATACCTATTTTAACCTAAATTCTATCTGATTTAGGTCAATCACACATAAATGTGTCCCAAATAATCTATATTTCCCCTTTTTATAACTAGTTATGGGTTTTTGTGCTTATTTTAGTTTATAAAGGACATAATCACATGAAAATTTGACACAAATGGATGATAAGGTGTGCATAGGTCACTAGTTTGACATATGTTGCTAAAATCACATGTATTTGGGCAAGAATTAGAAAAAAATTAAATTAATCACACATGAATGCACCTCAAATCATCTGCATTTTCCCTAATTACAAGTGGTTTGGAATTTGTTGTGTTGATTTTTACCTATAAGAGACCTAATTTCATGCAAAATTAACATAAAGGGATTTTTGGGTGTGCATAGGTCACTAATTCTATCTATGTTACCCCAATCATATGTATTTGGGATTATATTTGAAAAACATTAGGTTGATTCTGCACAACTATATCCCAAATCGTCCACATTTATCTCAATGGTAATTGGTTATCATGTTTTTGTGTTGATATTAGTTACAAATACCCTAATTTTGTTAATAAACCACAATTACTATCTTTTGTTGCTCTTTCACATTAAGGTCTTAGTGATGGATACAATCCTTATTCGTGTGGTCATTTTGGGTCTTTCAATCTTTTTTTATCTTATCTTACTTTTTTATTGTACCTTAGTGGTTCTAAATCACCTCCTCCCAGTCATAGGGGACCCTAACTTGTCCTAATTAGTTTTATCTTTGTTTTTAGGCCTTAGGACACTAGTGCCATTTTTAGGATACTTGTCAAATTATGACTCTAGTGTTCCACAGTCATTTTTTCCTATTTTTTGGGTCCTAAACCTACCTTGAGCCTTCTCTTATGTTTGTATCCCTCTTTTATAAATTTTCAACAAATGAATAATGTCTTATATTCAAATCAAATTTCCTTATACATAAATAGCCTCACAAGGTATTTTACATCTAGCACTTACTACTTTGGCATATGATTACATAGAATCATTCAATAGTACAACTAAATACACAACATACTACTCAACATATGACATCTAAACATTACGTGCTTGATCAAAGAAGGGCCTAAGAAAAAATAATTATAGAATGCCATGTAATTTGATTATTCACATTCCTTAAGGGAGAAATATATGCAATCCGAGACCCCCAACATTGGGGTTAATGTAGGCAACAACCAAAACAATAAGGGTTCTACTCTATGCAATCATAACATCCTAAAACCTAGTTTTTTATATTTTATCCAAAAAAAATTCATGCGTGTGGGTAATCATTATGGTTTTATAAGATATTCAACTAAAACATTGACATGGGAAAGCTATTGGAAGATACATAACCACCAACAAGACCCTTAGAACCTCCTATAGCTTCCTTGAAAGTTTTAGACAATTCCTATAAGTAGGATACTAGCACCATAATTGGACACTAGCACCACATGGTGCTACTATAATGATATTAGTAATACTATTTGAGACAAAATTTCAATCTATTTCAACCCCTTAATCTACATAAATACCTATTTTATTACATATAAGTGTTCATTCTCTTTATTCTTGTTATTTTGGGAAAGGTTTGTCAAATTAGTTATTTTCAAATTTTCATTCCAAATTATTTTCATAATCATCCCTTTAACAACATAGGATTTAAACCATATAAGTCTTAAAAGGTTAAAACATTTGGTGAACTTGACTTTGAATATTGCTTAAAACCCTAGTTTTATCTAGGGTTTATTTTCTTTCAATTTTTGTGCACTAAATTAGGGT